>VZTR01027497.1:8437-26456 GCA_013400775.1 Chaetops frenatus | reverse complement strand
AAAAATTCCCCTCGATTTACCTATAGTAATCTTTCCACATAAATGAAGAACTCTTCAGTAAATTCAACCAAAGAATCAAAGAAAAAGACTGAGAAAAAGACTAGCCACATAAATTCTGTGTACAGCAGGCTGAGGTGAAATAGAGGTTGTCCAGAGTCCATCAGCCAAGCTCTGGAAAGTGAAATACAAAGGCATCATTGGAAAACACCCGTAACTGAGAAACATAGGATTATTTTGCTGAGGCTGAGCTCTATGCTGATATGTTTACCTGTTACAGACTCTAAATTAGTTAAAAGCTTTTTTGGATATGTTGACAGATTAGATTACTAACAGTAGCATAAATGATCCAGATAACTTCCTACTTTTTGTCTTGTTCTGCCCAAAAATGATTTCAGTCTATTTTTAATCCTTTTCCATAGGTCTGTTATATTTCTGGCTTGCCTGAGTCAGAAGTAAACTGATCTGCACATAGTAGGTGACATGGAGAGAATGCAGAGGTTTACACATCATTACTATTTGCATGCGTTTGTTCTTTGTGCTGAGGAAACATGTAGCTGCTCATATTAAATTCTTCAGCCTTCTCATGTAAGCTGAGGAGGAGCAGCTGCTACATCTCAGTCTCTGAAAATGAGAACCATTATGAACCTTAGCTCCTATCTGAAAATTCAAGGCTGTCAGGAGTATCAGCCAGAGCTCTGCAGTGAATGATCTAAAGCTGAACACACACTACTCAATGATACATGTGTGACAACACACCTTCAAACAAGAGGTTTCTTACCTCAGTGAGTGTTTTGTCAGTAAATCACATTCAGTTTGCTTTCACTCAGATCATGCTCTGGCTCCTGTATCACAAATCCATTGAAGCTCTGCAATCTAACTTGAATGAAAACCTAAACATAGACCTTGAATAAGCTCAAGAAGGATGACAACATATGTAATGCCCAATCTTCTATGATTTGCCTCAAAGTTGCACATAGATGTTTATTGGGAGAGACAGTTGTTATTTACNCACCTAGGATCTGTTCTAGGTAGATTGGAGCATTGGCCTACAAATAAAGGGATGAAATTTAGCAAGATGAAGTGCCAGATTCTGCACCTAGGATGGAGTAATGGTGGGCACAAGTTCAAGGGAGAGGAGTGCCTTGAAAGCAGCCCGCAGAGAAGGGTCTGGAGGTGCTGGTCAGCAGTAAACTCAATATAAGTCATCCCTGTCTGCCAAGAGGGAAAACCAGACACAGCATCACCAGATTGTCAAAAGAGTGGATTTTCATTCTGTGCTAAGCATTGGTACAGCCTCAGAATAAATACTACGTGCAATTCTAGGACCCATAATTAAAAAATGATGGGAAGGTCCCTGAATAAAACTTCAGTCTCTTAGCCAAGTCTTTTTTGCTGAAACATGAATTTCCACTGTTTAAGTGTTCAGTCCAGTTAGAAACCAAGCCAAAGCCATATGGGTGTTTTAAAGCAAGAAAATACACCATATATTGCTGCAACAATACCTGTAAAAAAAATTCATAATGTAGACAAGCCTTTTGACAATATTCTTTTCTTAACTGTTTGCCCCATAATGACTGCATTCTAAACAAGACCTGTAGCTCAATAACCAGACCAGCAGGGAGTAGTGGTAGTTGTGCACTTAAGTCAATATTCCAGCTTCTGTGCAAGGTTATCTTCACACAAAATGAAAATTATTGCTATTATCTTAGATCCAGCAATCAGCATATAAATGTACAGCAGACCCAGACTAATTTAGACTAAAAAAAAGTTTTAGCAAGTCAAACTAAAATTTCTAATGGAAATACAGTTTGGGGAACACCTTTTGCTGTCAAATGAATATAAATGAAAGTTACAATAATTTTAAAATATGCAATATAAAATAAATAGGATAGTTATATACTATAAATCAAGACATTATTATAGCTGATATATGGTATATTTCATTCAATAACATGATTATATTTTAATAGCATATTTTACTATAATTTGTACATAAATCTCTGCATATAAAAGATAAAATTTCATTGGAAATCTCAGCNGAGTGTTTTGTCAGTAAATCACATTCAGTTTGCTTTCACTCAGATCATGCTCTGGCTCCTGTATCACAAATCCATTGAAGCTCTGCAATCTAACTTGAATGAAAACCTAAACATAGACCTTGAATAAGCTCAAGAAGGATGACAACATATGTAATGCCCAATCTTCTATGATTTGCCTCAAAGTTGCACATAGATGTTTATTGGGAGAGACAGTTGTTATTTACTTGACAGCATTTGCTGTTCTTTTGCCCAGCAATGTTTATTAATCTAAATAAGATTTCATTAAGAGAGTTTTCATGTGAAAAAAAGGTGAAACAAGAAAAGTTGAACTGTGAATCACTATTTAGAGTGGAAATCTATTTGGAGGGGTACTTTCTGGTCTTTCTTTCAAAAGCAAATAAAAGATACAATTTTTATGAATCTTTATTTTAGGCTCTGGACTAGGGTAGCATGCCAGAAAGAATCTGGAAAAGATGAATTTTATAACCCTGAGCTTTGACTGTTTGAATGGGCTGTGAAAGACACACAGAAGACACATATCCTTATGTGGTTTAACTTCTCCCCTCTGTTTCTCTTTCCAGCATCTAAACACAGAGCTGGT
This sequence comes from Chaetops frenatus, assembly GCA_013400775.1. Lineage (NCBI taxonomy): Eukaryota > Metazoa > Chordata > Aves > Passeriformes > Picathartidae > Chaetops > Chaetops frenatus. The sequence goes on along the minus strand of VZTR01027497.1, from coordinate 23,816 downwards.
GGCAAGTCTGTCTTGGATATTACTGACTACCTCAGAAAATATGTGCCTTTGGTAGACTGCTTAAAATTTTTGATTTTGTTTAAGCGTGGTATTAAACTTATACTTGGAGACCTTNNAAATTAGATTGAGATATCCTGCACGATATGTGTAAGTTGTTATTAGCAGAATCATTGGTTATGAAACAGAGGTGTCTGAGATCCCTCTGGAGGTAAGTAATAGATATCTGGGAAACAGCCACCTCTGGTACTAGCTCCCATTTCTTTGCCAGAACTTATCACACAGGGAAATATGATATGAAGGAATAAAATCTCATCTGGTGTCAAGTTCGATATTTCCTTATGCTCAAAGCAGACTCTGAAACAATAACTGACAAAGAGAGAGATGAACCAGTTATATCATCTCACCAGGCTCTAACAGAGAAATATGTCAATGGGCTACAATATGTGCTCCTGTTATTAACTTAGGAGACTAATTTTCATTTCTTTCCCTGCTTCCAGAGGAAGATGGATGACCAATATTCAGAAGAATTTCCCATCATATAAGTATCTTTTATTGTCTAAAATCTCAGAAAAAAAATTATCTGACAATCTTAGCTTCTGAGAAAGAACTGCCTGATAGTTCTGTTTATTTATTTCACATGAAATTAGTCTCTTACACAAACCTAAATATCATTTTAGAGCTATAGGTTCTAAAGAACTAAAAACATGTCCCATTCAGTTGCTTGCATGCCTGGACATATATAGATACCTTCATGCAGAAACAACATTTTTCTCCTGCTTCCCTAGTGATAAGAATTTTTTTACATGCTTAAAAATAAATTACGCAGTCATAGGTACATTATAGTTATAGAAAAATGCAGATGCCCCCTCCTTGTTTCCTCTTACTTACACTTAGATTTTTACCTGACAACACAACTTAACTAATTGGTGTTAATATTTTTAATAGGTATGTCTAAAAGCAAAGATGGGATTAACTAAGAGTGAATCTTTCAAATCCAAGTTCTTACAAAGAGGCCACCAATAGTTAATACTATTAGGTGCGGTAACATTAAACCCATGCAACTTTACTTCTGGGAAATCATCAACAGACACAGTAAAGATAATATATTATCCATTTGTAGTGTACAAATAGATTGATATAAATGAAATCTATGGCATTTACATGTAACTAAGTCTGACTAAAGTTACAAGATTTAAGACGCTCAGCTCTGCTAGAAGTATTGATTGATAACTTTACAATGTCTGTGGCTTCTGGGTCTATCAAGGTAATGAGTTAAAAAAATTATGACACAAAGCTTTGTATGAAGATTTTTTATGTAATAAAAGAGTCAAAACCACATGAATCGTTTATTTGTACTAAAGATATATGACATAGCCATTGATCTTTCCTAAAAAAATTACCCATAATTCTGGATCCAATTCTAGCCCAAGAAGTTCTCATTTCCATTAATTTCAAAGCATTGTTAGTTATCAATTCTTAATTTTTTATTAATTTTTATTACCTCTGTAAATATTCAGTCAATCAAATAAATAACGCAGCAAGCAGTTCTTATTATCAAAGAACATCTTCATGACAATGAAAATGTTAATAGTAAACCCACAGATAACTGAAATAGTACAGTGGCACTTTCAATGAAAGGATGACTCAAGTATAAACTAATGTTTACTCAGTAACTTGAGAATAAAAGTAGAAATATCTGGATATTATAGATGTTATTAAAACCAATAATGATTTAACTGCTACAAAACTTCTTGTAAGGTGAAAAAGAATTGTAGTCTGTATGTAGAGATGGGAAAAAATGGTGCACAATAATTTTACATGTCTCCATCTTGATATGTCAAAGCTGAAAAACTTGTGCTTTAATCTTAGAGTTGATGAGCTCCTACAGCTCTAATAATGAAACATAGAATAGTATTTTTAGCCAGCAAGAACACACTTTTTTCAATCCAGATTGAAAGGTTGATTCTTGATCCACGTTTCCATTTCAAAGATTAGATCTTGGCTTTTGCAGTGAAAGATGCTTTTTGTCATAATATGTTTGATATTTTATAGCTTCCACTATACTGTGTGGAAGGAACATTCAGCCTGAAATTCTTTATTTAGTCTTTTGGCAGTCTCTCACTAACAACTTGTTTTTATGTCTTCCTTTCTATTGTGATTAATAGTTTACATTTGTATTTAGAATGCTTCAAGCTACAGTCATTGTCATCACAATCCCTTTCAAAATTTCCTTCTATGTCTTCTGACACTTCATGAATATTTGTCTTTGATCATTATTTCTTATCGGTATGCAGTGAAGATAGGTAGGTGCAGTTTCTCAGTATATTTTATAGTAAATATTTTGCTTCTTTCAGTGCCATGGAAGCATGGTACAGTGTGCTGGAGACAATGATTAGAAGTCACTCAAAAAAAAAAAAAAAAGACTCTCCTGTCCATAGGTCTCTTTTAGTAATAGATTTATCATACAGGTGCTATGACTCATCTAATCTAATCAGCCCACTACCAGGTTACCAGTCCACCCTTTGACACCAAAACCAAATAACTGTTGTTAGCAATAGTTTTTTTCTTTAAAGTTAAGACTTCTTACTGTAAAATAAGGGTTCTGAGGAACTGAGGCACTGGATTGAAGATAAAATTGTCCTCTGTAACAATACACTTATTCAGCACAACTCACACACCTCTTTCACGTTCCTCTTTCACAGTTTTCCGGTGTAGCTTGCTGATATTGAAATGTTAATAGTTAATACATATAAAATTTTTCTTCTCTTAGTGGGGAAATTTTAAAATATGAACAAATATTGAAAAAAATATATTTCTAGAACAACAATAACTCTAGAAAAGAATTTATACACACTGTTAAAAATATAAACAGTAGCTTAGAGAAGTCAGTAGTTGTACCAAATTCCAACCAGAACAGTATCAGTGACTGCAACTTTAAGTGCCTCTTAAAAATAATGCACTTTGAGAACATCCTTAATGGAACTTGTGATTCCCCTCTGGACTTCCATATAGAAGTCTCCATATAGTACAAATTCCCTTCTACTCTGCGTGCTGATATCTCTATTTCTAAGAATACACCTATGACCAAGGTTTTTTTAAAGCATTTAGAGACTCAAACACCTTAAATACCTTTGGCTAGTCAAAAGAGAGAGAAAAGTCCTTTGATGAGATTTCTGAAGAGCATTAGAGACAACTTTAGGAAGAGGCTGACTGAGAATTTACTGAGAAACAGGAAATGGATTCGAGTTAGCACAATGTTAGGTGTTAGTTGAAGTGTCTAATATGGTCCTTTCCTAAAATTACTGAGAAACACATAGAGGATATTTTCATATGAGATTTCAGCATTTCTAGTAGATAATGTGAAAACCAAATCTTGCTTCTCCTAGTATCAGGAACTATGGATGTTTATCATTACAAATGGAAAAAGTAGTAGTATAAAGAAAGGGAAGCACAAGTAAATTCTATGCAAAATATCCTCTGAGAGTTCTAATGTATCTCACTTAATCTACTTCCACCAGCTCTGTTTGCCTAGTTACAGACAGATGAATAATTCATTCTGTTAAAATGGCAATTTATAAATTTCCTGTACACTTAATTTCAGGACAAGCTGTGTTCTAAACTGTCTTAGTGAGTCTTGTCTGTTGTTCTGCAGTAAGACTAGTAATAGTATCTGGAAATTTGAGTGAGGCTTTTTAGATGTTACCTTCATCTGCTGAAAGTTACTGCTGTGGGTTAGCCTCAGCCAGAAACACCACCCATCCACTCACTTGCTCCCCTCCCTCACAGGACAGGGGGAGATAATAGGAATGACAGAGCTTATGGATCAAGACAGAAAAGGGAAATCATTCACCAGTTACTGTCATGAGCAGAACAGACTCTGCTTGGGGAAAATTGATTTAATTAATTGCCAATTAAAAGTAGAGTTGTGTGGTGGGAAAACAAATGCAAACATTTAGACAGTGCTTCCCCCTCTCCTGTTTCAAAGCTGAACTTCACTCCTTCACTCTCCTCGAAGCCTCCTCTGCCTGAAGGAAGCACAGTGGGAAGGGGAATGGCCATTGAGGTCAGTCTGCAAGGGTTCCCCTACGCTGCTCCTCCCTCCTCATGCCTTTCCTCTGCTCCAGACTGGGCTCTCCATTTAGGTATTGTCCAGCTGCTCCAGTGCAGGGTCCATCATGGGCTGCAGCTCCATATCTGCTCCACCTTGGTCCTCCATGATCCTCCATGAGGAAAAAACCTCTGCTCCTGTGGCTGGAGCACCTCCTCTGCCTCCTCCTTCTCTCACCTTGCGGTCTACAAGGCTGTTTTCTCACACTTCCTTCCTACCTTCTCAAATTTTACCAGTAATTCCACCATTCTGACAGAGGGGCTCCATTTTGTCCTGCAGTGGGTCTACTGGAACCAGTCCCTCCCCACAAGAGACCTCTGCAGCCTCCCCCTGCCAAAGTGTTGTCATTTACTTCCAACACAGTTATCCAGAGAAAATACTCTGATAATTAGTTAACAGTAATAGAATAATAGAATGGACTCAAAGTTGGTTTTTTGTGTTTTTTTTCTTTTGGTTTTGATTCGATTTTAGTTTGGTTTGGCTTTTTTGTTGTTAGTTTGTAGGGTTTGGGGTGCAGGCCAAGGGTTATTTCTTTTGTAAATTAGCAACAAAAAATAAGATGACATTTTCACTCTTGCATTTTTCCAATGCCTGATGTATAATTTGTTGGACATTAGTGACACAACTTTCTTTCCTTGAGCTAGGGCTGTGTTGCTACTTATAAAAGTTGTATGCTTTTAAGTAATAAGATAGAATTTCTTGTGAGTAATGGGAAGACTTGAGTTTTTACAACACTATTATTCTTTTCCTCCTCTGAAGGAAAGTTAGCAAAGCTAAGAATAATGGATATATATTGCATATATGTAAAAATTAATGTGTTTGAAAAAATAGAGGATTTGTACAGAGTGCTAACATGCCCAAAAGCTTTCCATTTTTCTACCATTTGGTCTAATAAAAATATTACCTCCTGTTTATAAATACATCTGGTTTCTCTTTTTAGAAACCTGTGATGGTGTACATGACATACTAATTCATTCTGCTTTATTTCTCTGCTCTATTTTTGTATAGATGTGTTTAGTGGACCTTGGCTGGACACCAGGTGCCCAACAACCTGCTCTATCACTTTCCTCTTCAGCTGGACATGGGAGAGAAAATAAGACTGAAAACAACTCATAGGTTGAAATAAGACCTTTTACTAAAGCAAAAGTGAAAGTTTTTGTGCACACAAGCAAGAGAAAAATAAAGACTTTTTTTTCTACTTCCCATCAGCAAACAGGGTCTGGCCACTTCCAGAGAATCAGGTCTGCAGCACATGTGGTGGTTGCTCCAGAAGGCAAAGATAAAGAATTCCACCCCTCCTCTTAGCTTTTATATCTGAGCAGATGTCTTATGGTATGGAATATCTCTTTGGTTAATATGGGTCAGCTGTCCTAGATGTGTCCCANCAAAAGTGAAAGTTTTTGTGCACACAAGCAAGAGAAAAATAAAGACTTTTTTTTCTACTTCCCATCAGCAAACAGGGTCTGGCCACTTCCAGAGAATCAGGTCTGCAGCACATGTGGTGGTTGCTCCAGAAGGCAAAGATAAAGAATTCCACCCCTCCTCTTAGCTTTTATATCTGAGCAGATGTCTTATGGTATGGAATATCTCTTTGGTTAATATGGGTCAGCTGTCCTAGATGTGTCCCATCCCAGGATCTTGCCCACCCCCAGCCTAAAACGCCGGGGGAACGTTGGAGAGACAGCGCTGAGGCTGTGCCAGCCCTGCTCACTGGTGTGTTACCAACACCTTTCCAGCTACTAATGCAGAGCACAGCGCTGAGAGGGCTGCTGGAGGAAAATGAGCTCCACCTCAGCCAGGCCCAATACAACAGGATAGGGGTTGCAAAAAAAACCACTTGCTGGACTCCCCTCTCAGCATGACCCTGACCTTGAGGATGCACTAGCTGTAGCTACCCTGTGCTGCTCAATGCAAGCACAACTCACTGGTGAGCATCCAGCTCTGGCACAGATCTGCTGTCAGAGCTTTGTTAAAGCATTCTTGCTATCCACTGTATGGTAATTTTCACATGACAATAGAAAACAGATGTTTTGAATAGATAATGAAATTTCAATTCTGAAGTAAGTAAGCGCAACATTTTCAACTTCATTTAAGTGAGATGCTGTTAATGCTTTTATCTCATCTAATGTGTATATCTAAAAGTTAGAAAAAAATCCTTATTTACTGACAATATTACCTGAAAATATTCCTTGTCTCTGCAGACTGACATTTTTTTTCCTGCCCCAATCTGTACGGCATTCTTTAACCCTATGGTTTACAGAAACATCAAAGCAATTGTGTGGAAAAACTGTCTAAGTCAACAAATTGCCAACTACATGCTTCAGAAGTCACAAATTAAGTGTCTAATTTTCAGCTCATTGTTTTAGTTCCCACTTTATAGTCAAAAGAAAGAAATAGACATCTATGTAAGGTGATTCATCTCATCTTTAGGTGTCTACTTCGCCTCAGTGGTATAAAGGGATCTACCTTTAACTTGGACTAGTAACTTTTCGAAAACTGAATCTGGATGAGATGAACTACATGATGCATGAATGTAGCTTTAAGAATTGAAAATTAGTCTGAGCTTTGGTATAGAAATACTTGGTATACTGCTTACTCATCCTTAATTAATTCTGAAATTGACTTCTAAGATCTATTAAAAATCCTGCAATAATTAAAACATTTGGGTGCTGGAAAAACATATTTTCATAGGCCATAAATTGCTGTAAGTTCCTAAGCCTATCAGGGTTCTTAGTTTCTTTTTGAGTGTGGAGGGTTTTTTCTGCCATTATCTCTTACAAGTACATGGGCTGTGCATGGATCAGAAGATATCTGCTCTCTAACTTTGTTTTATTACTCTTGCCCTAAGTGTTAAACTGTCCAGTTCAACTGCTTTTATCATGCTGCATTTCTTACAAGGCCAGCATCCTGTAAAGAAAGGAGGAGATAGTTCTGTTTTCTTGGACATTTGCATGTGAACACTAGTTACAAGAGAAGTAAGTGCACATTCACCATGAGCACAGTTCATGGAGTGATGAGGACACAGCCTCAGAGGGAGTGATTGTTTCACAACAAGGAGCTAATGCATTTAAAATTGCTCAGCACCTGGGCTTGAAATGAGTCCATGCTCCTGTTGCTTAATGCTGTCACACAGTAGTTTTGGCACGAAGACTGACAGCTTGAAGGGTTATTCACAAAATCATATAGCATGTTAAATTCTGGTAATGTATTTTTTTTTTCCTTCCCTGGCAAGGTTGCAAGAAAAAAAATGGCTGGATCTTTACAGATGTGCATCTGGCTATAGGGCAAAGCCTGGCTATGTGTTTTATCGCTATTAATCCATAGTTTTGAGATTTGCACTTTACTTAGTCAACCTTAAACTCTGAATCTCATTTTTGCCTTAAGAAAATAATTTCTTTCCCACCTAAGGGATGAATAAATGCATGTGCACATTATTTTCAGACATCTCTTGTTTCAGTTTTGACTGGTTTGGTGGTATTGAGAATCTAAAATTTTTGCAAATATGAAAGCTGATAGCTGCCTGCAAATACAGATGCTCTCTTACAAGTGCACATAGAAGATCAGATTGAGTGCCCTTTTTAGACAAGTACCTCTTTGCTGTAAGTGATTTGTGGTGAATACATAGAGAAAGTATAATTAAGCAGGCTCTCATACACTGTGCTACCTTTAACTCGAGACCTTCCTTGACCGTTTAATACTGCAAAAGAACAGGGAAAAGTTATAGAGTGGTAGGGTGAATCAGATTGATGCAGTGTTAACAAAAAGAGAGTTCTGGCACAAAGTCTGATCATTAATTCTTTCTTGGAACTGCCCTACTACTACAATTGCCATGTTCTTCCACTTCTGTGTAAGCAGCACCCATTGGTTCCTGTCAGAAACAGGACATTGGAAAAAATGGACAGTTAGCCTGACTAGTAAGGAATTTTTTAAATATGTATAGATAATAGTAGTATCACAGAATCACAGAACACTGTGGGCTAGGTGGTACTTCAGGCAGTCTCTAGTTCAACATCAAACCTGCTTTAGCTATGAGGTCAGACCAGGTTACTCAAGTCTTTATCCAGTGGGGTCTTGAAAATTTCCAAGGTTAAAAACTGCAGTCTCTCTGGGAACCTCTCCCACCACTTTACTGTCTTCATAGTAAAAAGTTTTCTCTGTAGAACCAGTATGTCATAATCAACTTATGTCTTCTACTCTATTTATGTTTTATTCTATTTACTCTATTGTCTTTTGTCCTCCCACACTGCACTACCATGCAGAACCTGGCTCTACCATCTTCCTGAAGAAGATGAACTTGTCCTTGACAGGGGCAAGGGGAGATTGCAGCAACAAGCTGGCATCAGTATTCTGCATGTGGTCTAATAGGTTATACATAGAGGGGAACAATCACTTCTCTTGAGCTACAGGCTATTTTCCAAGAAAACTGTTGGCCCACACTGAGCACATGGTCCACTGAGGTCCCCACGCCCTTTTCACAAGAGCTGCTCCCCAGCTGCTCAGTGCCCGACCTGCAATCAATTCTTCCTTATAGGGGCAAGAGTTTGCAATTGTCTTTGTTGATTTTCATAAGGTTGGCCCATTCCTGTGGCCTGTGCCTAGTGCACCTCTACAGCAGCACTACCCCTGAGCATGTCACAATTTACAAACTGCAGACTCTGTGAGAACTCATTCTCTCATCTCCTGCAGGCTATAGATAAAGATGCTAACAGGACAAATTGGAGCATAAACTCACGGAGAACTCTTCCAGTTACCAGCCTTCTGTTAGAATGTAACAACCCCAATGAGAAGAGACTGTGCCATAGACCAAAGATGCCAATTCTACAACTTTGGCATGACTTGATGATCAAACATTTGAGAAACCTTCAAAAGGGAAAATAGAGTGAGACTGTTTGCTAGTTCTATGGCATCATATCGTAATGCATAGAAAACACTTGTAGATACTTTTGCTGCAATTAAGAAACAAAGAGACACCAAATTAGGGCACATTTACAATTTTGTATTGCCTTTATTCTTTCCTGTCCATAAACAAATGTGTGCTATTCATTTCACTTAGAGGTATACATAGTGTCTAGGTTCTTTTCCTTTTGGGGGGGTGTGTGGGGGGGTGGTTTGAAAACAACAGCAAACATGGAAAAAAGGTTAGCAAAATCCTTATTGCTCTTTATTTGAAGAACACTTTCTAAACATCTGGAATGTCTAATATACAAGAAGCTGGATTTTATTTGGCTAAGAATAGAACTGTATGTAGCATTGTAGTGCTGGGTTTGAGTATATAGTGTGATTTTTTAAAAATCTGGATTGTTATATTATTGAGATAAATACTAAAAGTTATAAATTCATGAAAGAAAAAAGACATATGCTTAAAAATAAAATAAGTAGAAGTTAGTGTTTAACTATTTATTGTTATTATTTATTATTTATTTATTATGAACTTCTTGCAGGCCAGAAAAATGTCTCAGCATATTTCAGTATTTTGTATGCAATTATTGAAATATTTTCATTCAAGAAACTACAGATTTTTGTTCTTTGTGAAATTACAAAAATTTTTAACAGACAGTAAGCTGAACATATTGCAATAATTTTATCTCAAATAATGATTAGAAGGGAAGTAAAATAATGCTGTTGAGATATACGTCCTTGATATCTCATTTTGTTTTTATTTAGGAGGGGGGAGTCCTGCTTTTTGAAGTGCCTGTACAGGATGAACAGTGCTTTGCCAGATTCTTGATAGTTATCTAGGCTTTGGTCTCTCAGTTTTGAGGTCAGAGCATTAACACATTTGCATTATAAAAAGAAAGAAAACTTGTTTGGAATCCCAATATATATTTCATCTGGTTTAAAGCCTTAATCCTGGATTCTGAGTGCTGTGTGGTTTTAAGAGTATTAGTACAGATTTGTACAAAATGGCTTGATACTGCATGTGTAAGCACTTTCCACCAACAACAGAAAGTTAAATAAAAAAAGAAATAAACCTAGATGAGGGTTGACAGGGTCTAACTGCTGAAGCCCTGGGAGGACCAGATGGCTGTGTGAAACAACTATATTGCTTTCTTGTTATTGTTCTGGATACAGCTTTTCAATCAAAGATCTTCTATCTCTATTTTTAATGAAAAGAATACATAAAGAATCTGTGTCAAAGTCTAGTTTGAAAGCTTTTTAGAGGTTTTTTTTGTGGGGTTTTTTTTTTGTGGTTTTGTTTCGGTTTGGGACTTTTTTGGTGGTTTTTGGTGGTGGTGGTTGTTTTTGGTTGGTTGGTTTGTTAGTTCGTTGGTGGTTTCGGCTGTTTTTGTTTTGTTTTGGTTTGGTTTGGGTTTTTTGTTTTGTTTTGTTGCTTTTTTGGTTTTTTGTTTTTGTGTGGTTTTGTTTGGGGTTTTTTTGTTGTTGGTTTGGTTTGGTTTGGTTTGGGGTTTTTTTGTCTGTTTTTTTTGTTTGCTTGGGGTTTTTTGGGAGGTTTCTTTGGGTTATTTTGTTTTGGTTTTTTTGGGGGCGGGGTTGGGTTTTGTTTGTTTGTTTGGTTGGTTGGTTGGTTTGTTTGTTTGTTTGTTTGTTTGTTGGTTGGTTTTTTGGTTTTGGTTTTGGTTTTTTGGGGGAGTGGGCTGGCAGGTTTGTTTACTGTTTGTTTTCTTTGTTTTTTAACATGCCCTAATAGTTGATTCACCCTGGACACCAGACAATCTTTTACTTTTGTCCACAGAGCCTGCTTCTGTTATATGCCTGTTTCAGGGAAGATGGGAATGGTTGGAACAGCAACTGGCCAAAATTCAGATAGTCTACTTTGTGTAATAAAACCTACATAATGATATTTCTATATTTGTTTTTGAACTAAGTAATGCAGAAACTTTTTTTTTTTTAATTTTTCATGAAAAGAAATGCTGAAGAAGAACAAAAGGATTTTCCTCTTCCTCAGTCTCTTCCCATCAAGTGAAGTAAATGAGCTTGGACCTGCACCTGTAAAGCAAATATTACGTCCTTGGGGGGATCAAGAAGCTGGGGAATGAGTTGGCTCAGGATTTGGGACGTCTTAGAATCTTTGGCCAAAGCCAGTCTGCCCAGCGGGGCTTCCTATGGTCACATGCCATTGATCTCCAGCAGCTGCTACACTGGAATTAACATTCTTGCCATGTCAGCTGCTGCTGCTGGCCATGTGAAATTGTCACAACCATCCATTTGAACATCTCCATGCCAAAAACACCTGGTAAGCCCAAGAACCCAGACTTGTATAAAACTCTTAACATTGCTATGCTCTGACCACAGACCCAAATTGACCTCCTGTTTAGAGGTGGAACTCAGCAGTTGGGATCAGAGCCTGCAAACCTTCCCACAGCAAATTGTCCTGGCACCATGGATAATTAAAGTTCATACACAGGGGGAGAATGCATCATATCCAAAATACTATTTAGACCCTTGGATTGTCAGTCACTAACAGCAGATGAGAATTCTGTCAGATTTTTGTCAAAGTCCTGTATTTGGTCTCACTGAAATTCCTTGATTTCAAGACCTGTAGAGAAAGCTTTATACAATTGAGAGGTGTTTTCTGGTAAAGCTTAATTTTACTGGAAAAATTTCTGGATAGAATAAATTTGTTCTTTATTTAAGTTATATATTATAGCAGAAGGGTGGCTTTCTGCATCATTATATTCATTGGCATCCAATGTCCTTCAGTTTTCAGATTTCCCTTCACTTCATAGGGCATTTGATGCTCCCAAATTGAGTTGTTCGCAAAACAGGCAATTTGAGGCTTGTAAATTTTAGGAAAATACTGAGCAGAAGCTAACTGTAGTCCTTCAGGATGTTGTGATTATGACCCATTCAAAGACCTCATTGCTCAATATTGTTAAAAATTAAAATAAAACAAAAAAATTACCTGTTAGGAAATATGGAAACTGGAATTAGGGATTAAAATGTCAACATAATTATGTCACTATTTCAACCTGTTGTTGACATCTTAAATGCTCTGTATTTTTTTGTGTGTGTTTCAATCCCAGGAAAACTCTAGAAGACTGAAAATTTCAGAAAGAAACAAAAATTATCAAATATATGGAGGGGTGGAAACTTCTTTAATTTGCAAAATTTAGGGGAGGGAGGTGTAATAAGCATATATATTATCCTGGGTCTTATGGAAAAGAAAAAAAGGTTTAAAAGGCTCTTTTCCCCACCAGTGTAAGAACAAAGGGGTAAAAAACCCAAGCTAGTTGAAGCTGGATCCAAAACAGACATTTGAATCAAAACTTGCATCTAGTGGATGCTGTGAGTGCTCAGAGTTGATGTGGCAATTAATGAAACTCAGTTTTGAAAGCAAAATCTGTGGAAAGTGTTGCGAGAATGCAGAGCAGGATGACTGCCAGGGTGCTGTAGCTGTGGGGATTGAAACTGGATCCAACCATCCAGCCATGAGCAGGGCAGCTGGGGCACTGGAGCAGCACCAAATATCAGGCTGAGGACCAGGACTAGGAACCCATGGCCAGAAGGGGTGAGGGTGCTGGGAGCTGGAGGCCAGCCCTATTGGGACACTGCTGGAGCAGGGCATCTGAAAGATAGAAAATAAAAGTTCTGGAGGCATTATAAGTGTGGATCCCTGAGACACACACTCTAGATCTCCAGTCCCAAAGGTGCCTGCACACAGTGCTCAGCATCTGTTGCATATCCACTGTGCAGTCATTTGGCCTTTTTTTGCTTAAGACATTGACAAATCTACAACTTGAGCTGGATCAGGTGAAATAATGCCCATGAGGATATACGAGACTATTAAATACAGGTCTCCTGCAGGCCTTAATTTATGAACTGTAATGTAAAATTGATAAGAACCCACACCATTGTGTTTCTTGAACAAATGCTGACAAGGTCAAATCCCTCCTGAAAAAGATTAAGAGTGTGATTTGGGATTATTTTTACTACTATTTCTCATTTAAGAAAGACATTTGAAAAAGTAGATATTTGTTCTGTATGCCACCTCAGAGAAAAAAAACACTATTGTACCCATTAAATTAATTTATTTTAATTGTGAAAAAGATAATGGTGTCTTGAACAAATTGACGATTTAAAAATAAACCTCTTTATTTACTTTTAGAAACAGACACCAAAATTTTACATGAACTGTATAAACAGAGCCATAGTGCCATGATAATCCAAGCACCATGAAATAAGATTTATCTTTTTGAAATCCTCTGGTACTCTGACCTAAACATTCGTAATGCAAGAATAATTCTTTATTTTGAGTCTAGTCTTTATTTAGCTTGGGAAGCAAGACAGAATTTAACAGACCTGTAATCACTCAATAAAAGGACATACGGGTTTCACAAGATCTCCTTAGAACCAAAGGTTGCTACTGAAAAAACAATGTAATTTTGAGACATAAAATCTGATAATATCAAAATTCTCTCATAGTTCCCTTAAGAACAAACTGTTAAAACCACTCTAAGTCTGAATACATTACAGTTTTCAACCTTTTGTATTTTTTTTTTCCTGTGGACTGCATCATCTACACAGTCTTTCCTTACAGTCACCCATTTTCCCACATCTTTAGTTTTTAAAAACATGTCTTTCATTAATACTTTCAATAAAAGCTCCCAGATAATCTGTCTCAGGAGTTTGCTTTAATTTAAGAATGATGAACAAGATCAACATATAGGTCATAAACAATGGTGTTTTTCCTCTTGAAGAAATATGGTATTTTAATTACATTGAAGAGAAGAAACTTAATATTTCCTGTCATCTGCTCCAGATATTTAATTCTATTGTTCTTCTGAAAGGTCGTATTTAGAATGTCACATCTGCAAGGACACCCGTGACCCCTACTGACACAAAAGTTTCTGCAAGATGGAAGCAGGAAGACTGAAAAATGTTTCCCTGAGTATCAAAAATAGATTATTAAAACTTATCCCAACAGCTGAGTTCCTCAAGGCATCAGTGTTAGGTATACATATGCACAAACGATTTAGCATTTTAAAATACCAGGAAGCATTCCCAAATCGGTCCCAAAAGACTCTTATAGCTTCTTTCTTTTGTTCATGGCTGGTTTGTTGGATTTGATGGTTTGGAGTTGGAAGAGTTGCCTTTAATTATTAATATTTTTACTTTTTATAATTCATCAGAAGGAAAAGAAATATTATTTCTCTGAATGCCAGTAGCCCTGGGAACTTTCTCTGATGAAAGAAACTCTATTTTATGCATATCTCATCTTTACAGGCCCCTTGTTTGTGAATACTAATACTAATGGCATTCCTTAACTCTGGAGTTTATTGAGGAAAAAAAAAGCAGGGGGATATCTTTAGGGAATACTGATATTTAACTACTTCCTTTTTCTTAAACAAGTTTCAAAACAAATAACGAAAAAAATAAGGGAACTTTTCACCAAATTTAAAAAAAAAAATAGTTAAAATGGGAGCCTGGAAGCAACATTGCCTTTTCTTTTATGTTCACTATTCTTTGAAAGACTGTACTTTAAATTCCTCAACCCAACCTTTATTCTGTGAGTCTTGCTGCTGGTCAGACTGTATCTTTTCTCACATATCATAAGCATTCAATTCCCTGCAATGCAATTAAAACCCCATCTTTCTTCAAACTGATTAAATCTTGCAACATCTGTGAGGGAAGAAAAGAAGGTATAAACATTCTCTTTTTCTTTACACAGATGGGAGGCACAGACCAACAGAATGCAAAATACTCAAGTGGTTGCTAAATGTTAAGTCCTATTCAAATAAAAAATGTGGGTTTGTGTTTAGCTGCTCTGAGTTCTAAGGGATTAGATTAAGATCACTGATCAAGTCACTGTTAAAAGACAGAAAAAAACACCAGCTCTTGGATTTCTAAGACCAAAGTGGAACATTCTACATACGTTTAAAAAGATACAAGATGAGTGAGAGAAGCTGCAATGAAAGTGGCCAGACACTTTCTGGGAAAGAAGAAAGGAATTTCTTGTCACTTATGAAAAGGGTTTTCACAATCATCTGAGCTGCAAATTAAGAAGGCCAGATTTATGTTTTAAGCAAATTTAAAGATGAGTTATGAAAGAACATATGGAAATAGATTTTAAAACATTTTTCCCCCTTTGTGCTAGTATGAGTCACAGACCTAAAATTGTGTTAATTCCAGTAGTCACAACAAGATACTCAGACACTTTTTCATAAAGGTTTTATATCAAACTTAAAAAAAAAATATATATATATATATATATATATATACACTTTTGTGGGTGTGCCTGTCTTTAAAATTATAGAAATATGTTAAAAATCACTTGTGTTTTGCCACAGACCTATGAAATTCTTACATTAT
>VZTR01027495.1:7688-25176 GCA_013400775.1 Chaetops frenatus | reverse complement strand
TTCAATTAAAAAAAAAAAATACAGATTTCATATTCAAAGGGGAGACAGCCTTACAGGGGCTAGCAAGACCAATGTTTCCTTCACAATCACATCAATTTCTAGTGATTAAATAATATTATTTTGGGTTTTTTTCATAATCAGTAGGTATTAATTTCTGGACAATCAGAACAAGAAGACAAGATAACATTCCTCTTTTCTCAGAAAGTTTCCTTAATGACGACTTCATTATACAGCCACATAAATCCTTTACTCTCTTTTTCCTGCAGTCATCATGAATACAGGAGAGGTGAATAGCTTTGGATAACAAATTCCTCATCTTTTCTACACAAGAGAAATGGTTGGCACTTTTAAGGGAGCTCGAGTACTGCTCCACTCTGTCTGACTGTCTGGAGTGTATGGTTCGTGGGTCAGATATTCAGTCTTTTCAGCTAAGACTGAACCAAAAGGTTGTCAGCTGAGATCTGATGGCCATCTCAGATGGTGCTTGTCACCCTTGCCTCAAAGGAAACTGACTCAAGCTTCCAGCTCATTTTTGAGGAGCACAAAGTCATCCTCAGATGGTAGTGATTCTTGGTCCGCTGATGACTTCAACTTGAATCCTATCAGTGACCCAGAGTGAAAGGCTCCACAAACTCAGGAATTCACCAAGTCCTTCAGGACTTCAGGGAGCGTGCAGGGGCAAAAGTGGTCTCAAAAAAGTGCCTAAAATTTACAAAGGACTTACCATGGGTGTATTAAGCTTTATTCTCTCATACGTCTGTAAAGTACACTACTCCAGATTTGAGAAGTAATATCCATAAATACAAAAGAGTGGAATGCAGTTGCAAATATGAGTATTACAAATTGATATAGATTGCAGCATAATATTTTTTTAATTCTATATTTCACGAGGCAAAACATTTTTTAATAAAAGAAGTGTAGCCAGTTGAAGGATTTTAAATAAATATTGAAATCCCAAACTTTTTATGTAAACAAAAGATTAATTTTCCAAATATTGCTCCATAATTAGTTCACCATAATGTGTGGACTTCTTTCATTTTAGCACTGATATTTGTCATTCATATACATATCTCATACGTGTCTGTGTGTATACATGTACACATATGGATATAACTGCTGTACCACTGGAAATATAATTATTAGGGAGTTTACCTCCCTTGGGAAAAATAACAGTTATTATAACTCTGTTATGGTTAGTGTATATTTTTACTATTATGATGAACTATTTATTCCTTCTTTTACTGACTGATTATAATTATTTTCTATTCCTCTTAAATGCTCTTATTTGTATCTCTTTTTTAAAAATTATGGTTTTTTATTTGTTTCTTGCTTTTCCAGATTATCTGTCATTGTTATCATTTGTCTGAAGTGACAGCAAGGGGAATACTTTTACCTCATTATATCTAACCCTAGCATTTCCTATTCTCTTCAAAAAGCTTTTCTGAGTTTTATTTATGGAACAAGGCCTAATCAAGAAATTTAGATTTTTAAGTTCAGTATTATTTTTAATTCCTGCATTGGTTTTGGAGGATTGGGGGTGGGTGTGTTGGGTTTTTTAGTTTGTTTTAATTTATGACACTGAACTGACTTACACGGAGGTGATTTTTTTACCAATTAGTGTTTTTCTCAGTTTCGTCATTTTTTTCTCTCTATTGAAAATGAATTCCTCAAATTTTTGGATTAATAACTCTTGAACTAGACTGCTAAGATAATTGCTATTTTAATCAAACTTGCCAGGCACTGTGAAAATACAGATGTATTTCAGGTTTAGAGGAAGAAAATTAGTAAATTAATCCAAAGGATATATAGAGAATTATGTCTTTCAGTGGCCATTAAGGTCTAATATTTTTAATTTCCAGATTTTCAATATAATCTTGTTGGAGTTTAGGTTTTCTTTCCTTTTGTTCCTTTTCAGCATAGAATTTTTCCCCATAAATTGCTAAGAAACACTAACGACTAGGTACTTAAGAAGAACAAAAGAAGTGGCTGAGCTCAGGGGAAAGGGCATTGTGTGCACTTCTGGGATTTTTTCTCTTGGAGGGACAGAGATAACTCAAGAACTGGGGGCTGGAAAAAGGTGAGGCTGGAGCAGCTGGGGGCTCTCTTGTGCTCAGCTTAGGAGGAGGAGGCTCGGAAATGCTTTTTAGGGAGAGGAGTTTGTTGCTGCCTCTGGGCCCTGACGAGAGCTGCTTCTTCTGCTAATCCGGTGAGCCTCTGCTTGTGAGAGCAAGCACTGAACATACTATCATCCACTCGAGTGCCCAGGATCCCTGGGCCCAGCTCTCCCTGCTCTGTGGGGATCTGGGCTGCCACTGCTGTCCTGTTCCCCTGCTGCTGTNGGACAGAGATAACTCAAGAACTGGGGGCTGGAAAAAGGTGAGGCTGGAGCAGCTGGGGGCTCTCTTGTGCTCAGCTTAGGAGGAGGAGGCTCGGAAATGCTTTTTAGGGAGAGGAGTTTGTTGCTGCCTCTGGGCCCTGACGAGAGCTGCTTCTTCTGCTAATCCGGTGAGCCTCTGCTTGTGAGAGCAAGCACTGAACATACTATCATCCACTCGAGTGCCCAGGATCCCTGGGCCCAGCTCTCCCTGCTCTGTGGGGATCTGGGCTGCCACTGCTGTCCTGTTCCCCTGCTGCTGTTTTGGCACTGCTCTGGGTTTCACTGTGCTGCAGCCCCCGCAGCCCCTGCCTGCTGAGACATCCTGNTAATGCCACAGTAGTTGTTGTTTGTTTGCTTTATTATACATACTAGTAAAGAACGGTTATTCCTATTCCCATATCTTTGCCTCAGATCCTCTTAATTTCAAAATTGCAATAATTTGGAAGGAAAGGGTTTGCATTTTCCATTCCAAGGGAGGCTCCTGCCTTCCTCAGCCAACATCTGTCCCTTGAACCAAGACAAATCTTCAGTAGCAGCCTCTAAAACATGCAGTTCTTGCTTTATGTCTGAGGTAACAAAGAAAATAAAAAAAATCACTCAGTATTTATACTAGTTAAAGTTAACTACTGACCTGTCTACAGATTCTATAGACTACTATTAACCTTATCTGCAGGAGGGTGGTAGTTTTAAGAGTTATGATGGTTAATGACCTTTGAATGCACCAGCAGTCTCAGATCACCTACTTCCCAGTGTACCACAGGACTCAGACTTTTCCAGATGGGAAAATGATAAGAAGAAAAGGAAGATAGCAGGTTAATCTTGAGGCAGCCTCAAGAAAATTGCTGTAAAATTAATCGTGCAGGTCTGCAGTGCTTTACCCGGCATTTTTCTGTTGAAATTTATCAAGCCAAAGCTTGTTGACATGAAAGCGAATGAAATGGTTGTGCAGTATGCTCTAAGAAGCCAGCTTAAAGTCTTTGTCCATCATCTCAGCTATAAATAAACAAGAGGATGCAGGAAATATTCTCTATACTAGTTCTGTCCATAACATTTTATATATACCTGTCACATGCTTAAATCTCATCATTAGTTTCAGCTGTAAAATAAATAAAAAAATCTGGTCCTTGAAATTTTTCAGCAACATATTTCATGCTTACTATCAATTAAATCAAACTATTATTAATGACATTTCTTCACCTGTCTATGCAGACTCGTATTTACTTGTTTATATAATGAACCAATTAGTTTTACACAAATGATATACCTATAATGAGGGAGCATACACTCAAATGAGCACAGCAACTGCTGTTAGGATATTTCATATCTTAGTCCAAACCTCTGAACAAATGGGAGAAGAAAAAAGAGTTAGTTTGGCCCACAGTCATCTAACATCAGAAATCTTTCCTAAGCACTGGCAGCCCAAGCTGTACCCTGTCTTTTAGCAGGTAAGATGTGTTTAGGAATCATGAGATTAAACAACATGTATTTCAAGCTAATCTATTTTGTCTTCTGTATTTGCGTCTTTCAGAGTTTAGTGTTCCAACTATTGTGTCTCTGATAGCTAGAAACTTATTATTTATTGCAATGAATTTCCTGTTTACTGTAATACTGCTTCATGGCTCCTAATGCTGTAATTATGAGAACCACACTACCACTATATGACTCAGGCAGAACCACTGGAGAAGAGCAGTGACATCCCACTCTGAACATTTTCCTTAGGTTTGGAGGAACAGATACATTTCGCCTGCTTTTCCTGCCTTCTCACCCTGCTGCTCTCTGTCTTTGTAGGAACAGTGGAAACCTCTGACCGGAGGGAGAGGTGCAGAGTACCCCCTGTGCTGTACAGGTTGTGCTGATCTTAGTGGTCCTGCAAGAGGCAGGGGAGTCATGACAGTGGCTTTAGGGAGGTCTGCACAGTAGAGTACAAAGGCTGGTGAGATAACTCTAGCTTTGTTTCGTCTAATATGAATAAGCTGGTCTTGAACAACAGGGCCATAAACTAGACTGCACTTCTGACATGAGGATTCACACTGCTCCTGGTTAAACAAGGCAGGACAGAAGCAGTCCCTTAAAACCTAGTTCAGTAGATTCATAGTAGCAAGAAGCTGATAGAGAGGTAACCATTAATAAATTTAACATTATTTCTGATTTAGCAAGTGTGACTTGCTAAAACAAGAGAACTACTAAGGAGTTTATGAGCCTTTATTCAAATTGTTACATAAATTGTTTGACAAATTGTAGTCCATATACTTCATATGAGAAAAATGGCTGAAATTTCAGTGGCGTAAGCAAGACAATTATAGAAAAACTCCACCCCTGAAAATTTCTTCTAAATGTTTTATCACACCCTGGGTACTAATATATGACAAAATCCTTCTGCTCTTAGTGCTGTCGCATTTGTGTGAGATGAAGGTTGTTGTCTCACCCACACAGACGATAGGATGACACTTTAATTGGAAAGTGACATTGTTGGGAACATTTATGAATAATTCAGTATGTCCTCCCCACTCATCTTTTTATATGTTCTTCAAGTCATTATTTTATTTATTATTTATTAAGAACTGACACTGTGCTGATAGCTGTACAGAATAAAGGAAAAACACAAAGTCCCTGCCCTTGTGGATCTTATGCAGCAAGAAGCATAGAAAGCTCTTCTCCATCCTGCTCATAAGATAGTAAACACATTCTGGCTGTGTTCCAGAATCCTTCCTCTCTTGGAGCTTTCCTTTGCTGACAAATACAACAGTAAAATTAATAGTAAAAATACCTCAATATGAGAATACTGTTAAGCTTGACTGGCTTTATTATTCTTACCCTCTGAGATCTTAATCTCCTGTTCTAGTTTCCTTTTCCTAGTGAAAATACACAAATGTTTTTGTTGGACGGAGGTTAATAGAATTTATTTGTATTGATATCAGAAATAATTCTATCTTTCTTTACAGGGAGCTGAAACTTCTTAACTTTTTACAAAACTACAGTATTGTTTGCTAATTTTTCTCTCTTCTTTCTTTTTCTTTCCATGTTCTTTTGCACCTGCACACTAATTTGGTTATGACAGATTTGGTTATGACAGACCAAAAGGCTTTAGCTTTGGCTGCAGAATTCTGGCACTCCAGTCTTCTCTTCAGATCTGTAAGACAAGCATACAAAGAAACTACATCAATTCCTTGGCTATTTTGTCCATATGGTTCCTTCCTGATGCAGGACTGACTTGTTGATATTGATTAATCTAAAAACAATCCTTATCCTATTATATCTGTTACTGGTATTAGTTTGTTGGACATGAAACGTGACCAACTTTTGTTGTCAAAAGATGAAAAAAAACCCTGATTAATGTGCTTAGGATTAAATAATTGTCTGCAGTCTAATATAAAGGTTTTAATTTCTTTATAATTTTCAGATATATTTTACCTTCTACTATGTCTTTTAACTCTGTAATTTTTAACTTTGTAATTTTTAACTATGCTTTTTTAACTATGTAATTTTTAGCAGTTCATATTCAGAAAATTTCTCATCATTCACAGAACATGTACTTCATTATATCTTGGTGTAACAGGCACACTTCCCTAAAACACACTTGTTTTTAGAGAAGCTGTTACCTAAGGAGAATTATACCACTACAGACAGCTGCATTCATGTGTTATGTGTCTATACACTGTTTCTGTCCAGGGGGGCTTTTTCACTTCTGGAAATCAGCCTCTTCTAAGATATCACAATGTTCTCTACAGAGATTGTGATGTAGTGTATATGGAGTTTGTGGCGGACAGAATAATATCTTAGGCTGAATCAGCAAACTATCCAGATAACTGTTTAGAGGAGGAAGTATACCCGAGGGAGGCAGAGCAAAGAGTAGAAGATTATTTGAGAAATTTTTTTTTTTACTTTTCCTTTATGAATAAAGAAAAACTATTTTCACCCTTTTCACACCAAATACTAACAATAGCACAAGTGTTAACCTTGTGGTCTCAGGCTGTGTTAGGAAAGGCTCAGACATCAGGAATAATTTTATCCCTGTAAATTCTGTCAAGTGTTGGAACAGGCTGCCTGACAAAGTGGTGGAATCACCATCCCAGATGGTTCCAATGATATGGTTCAGTTTACATGGTGGTATTTGGTCAGAGGTTGGACTCAATCCTGGAGGTTTTTCCAGCCCTTATGAGTCTATGATGTAAGGGTAAGATAAATAGGACATGCAATTTTTAGAGAAAAAAATACTAAGTTCTTCAACAGCAACAAACAGGTGATGAAAAATGAGACTCAACATTTTGGAAAGGGGGAATTTACAGAGTCCAGTGCAGTAGGCAGTCTCAGTGCTACATGAACAAGATAAATGTGCATGAACCCTAATTATTTAAGAGTGAAAGGTCATCAAAATCAATTTTCAGCATGATGTACAAAGGTCATTATCAGACTCAAATTCTTTATACTCATTGAAAATGCAATAAAATATGAAGTGGATGCCTCCATAACTATGATTAGTAAAGAAAAAACTCACAGAACTATCTGCTTAAAGTTTTGTTCTACCATAGTTTTATTCAAAAATTTGCAAGTAATGAGAGGTGATTTTTTGGAAGACAAAATTGCTGAAAGAATCCATTCATATAATGCTGACAGAATTGGAAGCACCTCTCTAAAATTACAGTCTTTTAAATCAATAGTGTAATATTTGTAATTTGTCTCCTTTTTTTTTATTACAGACCACTGCATTATTATTTTAATTTTCAGTTTATGGAATGAAATATACTAGAATCCATGTTTTTCTTATCTGTGGTTAAATTGCTTACTCAAGGGTGCAGATTGTCTGTTTCATTTTGTCTGTTCTGTTATAACATTTCAGTGGCAAAAAGACCCTTGTGCAAGCAAACACTGATCTGCATAGCCAGCAGGGAAGACATTACAATACCAACACCTAAACCTAAATACATACTCAGAAATCTATTTATGCTGGTCCTGAAGGTGAAACAATCTATACAATAACAGTAAAAAAGAGCTGATCTGTCAGAACGGGATGTCTGCTAGAAGGTTTTCCTTATGAAGATTTTTGTCTGCTAGGACATGAGAGGTAAGCAGTCTGTACAGGGAGCTGTCATTCAACAGGAACAAGCTGGCAGTCTAAGCATGATCACTCAAAAGTTGAATTAAGTTCTGAAAACTGTGTATTAATTTCCTTTTGTGTTTCCTTCCCTCTTTTTCTGGCACAAAGACTCTCCTTCCTTAATCCACTGTGAAAAAAATGACACTTGAAGTAGATGAAGAACCCTTGTGGATATGGGGTGGAGAGTGGCTGCTGACTAGATACACTTAAACAGAGAAAATTTTCTTCAGCTTTCTCACTTTGTCTGCATTGTGTTTTCCACTAGAAGTTCACATTAAAGGGAAGAAAATTAATTTCCTGCACACAGAGGTAACAAACCTGCAAGGGTTGCTTTAGCATGGACATTCCTCATGCAGGCTGCACAGTGCTGCTTCCAGGGCCCACTGCAAGATCAAGGTCATGATGTGTGCACAGGCCTTCCTCTCTTCAGGAGCTTTGTAGATATAATCTCTGATGTCCTGAGTATGTGTATTCTGTATCACCTAGAAATGGGGTAAAAATAGCTGCTAAGGAGCCTGTTTCTTTCCCACATAATATGCAGCCTCTGAAAGCATAATGTTATTCAATATTAATACCTAAATAACTGTTGTCAACAGGCTTCAAATCATAAACAAAAGAAACTCTACTGCCTGTATATTGTTCTTTCTTTCTTTACTCCTATGATGTTTCACTAAATGGTTTGTTGCACCTTTTCAACACTCAGCTGCAAACTTCATATCCTAATAAAAATGCTGCTGTCATTTCATTAATATCTTTCCTATTTTTCTAAAACTTAGAAGGATTAAATGGAACCTTATGTTCTTTCAAAGACATATTTTTAAATGAGGTGGCCACCACAGGATATTTCCCTTTGCAACAGTCATGGAAATCTTCCGGACAAGGAAATGAGATTCAGCATTGCTAATGGGAAGATAAAAATACTCAGTATTTGTTTTACAATTTGCTAATAATGAAGCAGACTGAGGGAATGATTGGTTGAATGCACTTGGAATAATAATAAAGGGCAGGGTAGATGTTGAAAGATATTTTAATGTTTCCTCTTCTAATTGATGTTTGTTTCTCATGTCCTTTGTGTGCGTTTCCTGAATTAGTGTATCATTCTCCGAGGGTGAATCAACCTAATTTTCCCCTCCTGACAACTGCATCCTTGATGGTTCTCAAGAAATAGTTCCAGGCTTGAAACTTGGCACTCATGAAGAGGCTGCACTGGACATTACTGGTTCTAAATATCAGGCAGAGGTAGCCTGCTCTGTCTCTACACCCAGAGCTCTGGGTCACACAAAATCTGCAGGCCCTGTGCCACACCTAATGTTAGGCTGTGAAGACCTTGATGCCGTCTCGTAAGAAACACTGCATTTTACACCAGAACTCACACCCCTGCAGGTGGCTTGGAGTACTGGGTACCTGGCAGCAAACTCTGCTTAACTTAAGGATCTGCTTTGAGCAGGCAGTGGCAAAACCACTGTGAAGGATTGTCTTAGGGTCTCAGTGACAGCCAGCCAGATGAGGGAAAAATAGTTAGCTTAGAGAAATCAGTGGGAGAAAATGGGACATAACCTCACTCCTGCTGATGCCTTGAAAAGTAAGTCTTCCTGTTGATCAGTTAATATTAGAAGACAACTTTAAAGATTGTTACTTCAGTCATTAACAAAACAATATTATAACTCATGACAGTTGAGCACCTCAGTTACCTGTGCAGAAGTAAACAATGGCCTAATTTGGCCTGACTCCACCACAGGATTAAGTGTCCTCCCTACAACTAACCCCTGCAGTAGCTCCTGGTATGCACATCTAGGTCCTGGTGTTTGATCACTGCCCATCTCCTGCAGAGACACATTTTGCAAGGGACCTTGGAAAAAGTTGACCTTTAAGATGGCTGACTAGTGCTCTTCCTTCCAAGGCAGGCTACACAGATGTAGTTTGGGTGCAAACAGTCTGATCACTTGCTTGTCTGAAGGATAATTCCTCATGTGAGAATTTCTCTATTGACAGTGTGCTTGGGCTTCACTTGATCCCAAAGTATAGTTCAAAAAAGCACTCGGGAGAGGGGCAGGATGGGGAGTGTGGAAAGGAGTATGTGCAATTCTGTGTTCTTCCCTCCTGCGTCTTGACACCTATTGAGGACTTTGTCTCCAGGGAAATAATGTTCCACATTCAAGCATTATATTATACGTTTTATGAAAAAAAACATGAATTTGTTTAGCCCAGAAGAATCATACTGTTTAGAATTTATTTTTTCTTACCACCTCAAATCCATGGTATTTTCTCCAGGATTTACAGTCCTGATAGCAGCAAACTTGCAGACAATTTGGCCTTACTCACATTTCATAGTCATATTTCTCCTCATGCTCTAATCATGTAAATATGTTCTAAGTAAATAAATATTGCTTCAGCCAAAATTATGATCTCAAGAGGATGTGCTTAACTATTAAACTGGAGTTGAAAAGTGATCCCAGGTATTTTATAAAGCCAAAATGAAATCAGAAGGATCTCCATGATGGCAGGTCTGCATACAAGCCACAAGATCAAGAGGTTTATTTGATAGGCAGATGTAGCCTTCAATGTTACATAAAACTGAAGGATTTAAATTACATTAATGAGACCACCTGAGTGTGGAGCTCACTATACAGGAGTTAATTCACTGTAGATTCCGATTGTTTTTACCAGCATCTGCCTCTCTTTAAGGCAAAATCACTGAGGCGATAAGGCATTTTTGGGAGACATTAATAACTAAACCCACTACCTGTGCAGAGTTTACATTGTCATGATGGACAGGCAAAAATTAAAGACCAAAAGTCCTCACTAATGTTCTATTCAACTTACATGAAATGTTAACAATCCCTTAAAAATACATGCCCGGAGCACAGTGTTTACACAGAGAAATATTTAACAGCAGGAAAAGCAAATGGTCAGCTTCATGGAAAAGTGGTCAGTGCTTGAACAACTTTAATTTCCCACCACTGGGCATGAACATAATAATTCAGTGATTAATGAAATTTCTCATTAATAGTATACAGTATCCTAATATTTACCACTCATGAGACAGCCTGGACACCCTAACATCCCTTTTTTGCCAGTATTAAGGATTTCTCTCACTCCATAAAAAATAAATTCTGCGTCTAATTGATGTCATTTTGATTTTTGCTTTTTCATATATCCCTCTCACAGTCCTCTAGCTAGACACTTTTATACAGCTTTTAGGTATCCCTAATGCTTTTAACCCACATACTTGTAATTCCCTAAACCTGATAACTAGCTTAGACCCAAAGTTCTGTTAAGCCAAAAGTCTAAACATCAGAGTTGGGAGTCAAAACGCCCCAGACACCAAGGTCTTCTCCAGAATACATTTTGTAAACTAAGATAGACTCATGCAGAGGGGGACATTCCTCCATAGGGGGCTTCCCTTGAGCCTCCCATTGGGGAATCTGTGATAGATAGGCTAATATGCTAATGTGCAAAGTTCTATAATTGTATACATGGGGCATTTGGCCAGGGCATTTTGCCGGTGTATTCTCCTGGAGTCCATCCAAGGATCCTTAATCAACAAAGTTAACCCCTTGCTCCTCTCTAACCATGTTTGGCTTTTATTTTAAGAGTACAGGTTAAGGCATCATAATGAAACTGCTTTTTACCAGCAGTTGCAAATACTGTGTCTATCTTCTTTTCTTATCTGGTGACTAGAAGCTCTAGAGTTTTTTTGTCTCTGATATAAAGTTTGCATTCTGCATAGATTCAATCAGGTTTACAACTCGTAAAAGAAAAGCATTCTGTAAGAATTATCTCAATATTTTAATTTTATCTTCCCGTTTGAAAAGAGGTGAGGGTTGCTGGTGTCCTTGCAGCAGAAGGACATACATGAAGGCTAATTTAACTGGTTCATTGCCTTTCAACTGAGGTCATCATGTTACTTCCTGTATCCTGTTTTCTGGTCCATTTCAAGCCTCACATCAGTTGTTGACATGGAGTTTGTTGATGAACGTGCTCTAAGAGGACCATAAACCAATTTGTGGAGCAAATTGGAAGGTATGAAAGCAATGACATACACAGTGATTTTCCACTCTCTATCTTGTGTATGCATCTTAATTTCCAGATAGCTGCATCACAAAATGAAAAGAGTTAATAGACTTCTTGTCCTTTGTGTTTCCCTTTTCCTTTCTGCTAGGTTTCAGTGGACTATTTCAATAAAAGGAAAAAGGAACACTATTCACTAGAAAACAGTTTTTGCAGGTACAATAATTTGTACTTTATGTCATATTATAATGGTGAGTGTAAATTTTCCTTTGAACCATGTTTTATTAACATTTTTTTTCCACAGAGTTACATCAAAAGACTCTATAAATAAGTGATGTGCTCAGCCTGTCAGCTCTTACATGCATACCAATTACCTCTATTGCTTTCAGGACACGTAGTCAGTACTTTAAACAACCCAGAAAATATTGCAAACTGAAATATTCAACATCTCTATCTTGGTATGCTGTCACCATGCAGAAAATGATTATAATTGGTAATCAATTTCACTGCTGGTAAGTTGAGTGGCATAATGCATTTTATATCCCTGCCTATGTCAAACTCAATTAACATTCTAACATAGTATATTTCAGACAGAGAGCTAATCTGAGGGAACAACACAATTATTTTTTTGATGTTCAAAATTCTCAGTTTCATGAAGAGAAGAAATTGAAGCTCAAATACATTTATTAATATTGTAGCATTTTCTATTTTTTCTTCCTAAAGGAAGAGGATACAAAATAGATCTTTCATCCCAAATTCCTGTTTTTAGTGGGGCATGCCAGTGACATGAGAAACTGCAGAAATAAAAAATGATCAGGGCTTTTCTTCTTCATTACACACTGCTGTATCAAGATATGACATTCATTATGATACAGTGAACTGGAAAAGGCTTAATTCTTAAGAAAAAGATACCAATCTATCAAGGCAGATTTTTATTGTTTGCTTTTCTTAATAGTCATGAGCATTACAGTGCTTTGTCTAATTCCACATAAACAAATGCATAAACAGAACCATAAAGAGAAGGCTTATATATGTAACTCCTTTAGGAGAAATTGGGAAGTTGAAGAGGGCAGATAAAATCTTCAATATTATGAAACTCACCATCACTGAAAAATGTTTTCACCACTCCCATACCTCTCTTACAGATTATGCATTTCTCCTATCACCCATAACATCAATTTTTAATAATATAGCATATATTTAGTACGGAATAAAAAAGATAAAACACACAAAATATCTTTAAATAACAGACTAGCAAAAAGCCCCAACTTCAGCTNGTCCTGTTCCACCCATGTTTAGTTTGTTGTATTATCAGACCAATGGCCACAACTTGCTGATCCTGACTGTCACCGCCCTGACGGGAACAATATCATTTTACTGAGATATCTTCTCCATATGGGCTGTTTTTTATGCAGCAGGTCTGTGGTCTTTATCATGTAGATTATCCATTGAGGGACCCACACTCTGAAGTTACAGACTCACGTGATAGCTGAAGTTCAAAGGCACATGTCAAGGTTATTTTGGTCCAACTCCCCTGCTCAGACAGAGTCTGAGTCCTGGTCCCAGATGAGGACCAAGCTCAGAAAAGCTTTGGATATCTCCAAATCAGTGTTAGGATGAAGAAACACATGTGCACACACACACGCACACACACAAACACACACACACACACACACACACACACACACACAAAACTTAGAAGAAATGCAAGTTTGTGGGGGTTTTTTGAGATGCAGGAAATATTGGAAAAACAAAACCTCTTTGCTAAAACAAAGAGTGATAATTCTGCAGTTCAAAAAATAAACAAAAATATTATTACATCTACTTTGATTCTTTTGAGAATCAGAACTCACTTGGTGGCAGGTGAGATTGGCTGAAGTTAAAATAAATGTGATCATATTTTCCTGAATTATTTGAATCAAGTCTTAAGACTGAAAAATTGGCCTGGAAAGTCTGAAGGAGCAAAGCTATCTGACAGTTTTAGCATAGTGAAACCTTTCTCAGGGATAATGTATTTTCTTTTTTTTTTTTTTTTTTTTTTATTCTATAAATNTTTAAATCTGTAAGCTACAGCTAATTCACCACAAAACTTTCAAGATAAAAATCCTTCACCAGCTGGTAGAACAAGCAAAAAGTTCCTAGCAGTTTTTGCTAGCAGGCTCAGACCAAGTTATGCCAGATGACTTTTCTTCAGAACATGAAGAAATTGTTGGTGAAGCAACTGGCCTCAGCTTTAAGTTGTATGAGCAGGACAATTCAAAATAAACTGTCAGAGAATCGTTCCTGAGCAGAATCCTCAAAATTTATTTGACTGTTGCTGTCTTTTGATCCTCCAGAATGGAGAAGTGCAACAGAGCCTGTTCTAATGAAACTTGACCAAAGACTGACATAACTGGTTTCAGAGTAACAAAGTCTGATCCAGTGGGAATTTTTTTGAATTGTGATCAGAAATACAGAAAGAACATACACTTTATTTCTGGAAGAAATGGAGGCATACTTTGTTACTCCACATTTTCACGAAACATGGACCAGGATGTCAAAAACTGATTTCTTTACGTCTCAAGAGAAAGATGTTATTCTTATTTTCTGGTAAGACAAGTATTCTTTTAATTGGTCTCTCTCCCTTCTACAGTCTCAACTTCAAGATTATGCTCTTCTATTTAGCTCTGCTAATACCTGTAGGCTGGTGCAGACCTTTTCTGAACAGGGTATAGACTATAATTTTTATGATGATATATTTTTGTCTCTCCTGTTCTTAACCATTGAAGCCTAGATAAAGTCTTCATATTACCTGATGAATTCATCAGAATAGTTCTGTACTTAGTGAAAGCTGTTCTGAGAAGTTATTGATAATAATATTTCATCATTTGCTGGGTACCAACCTTGTCGCTAGTTTGGACGTATTGATTTTCCTTACATTATTTGCTAAAATGACTCCTTTGAGAATATCAGCATTTGGTAACAGATCAAAAAACAGATATATAAGTCAATTGTTTTCTTTACCTCAATAGAAGATTTCAATATGTTATTAATTTTTTTGACATTTAAATGAAATGTCCCATTAATATTAACACTTTTGTATTGTTAAGAATCATATTTCTACTCTTTTCTTTATTAAAAATATACTTTACATGAGCAGTCTCGGGGCAAGCCATGGGGAATAATATTTGCACTGCATTATTACGAAGAGTTTTTCTCAATGTTAACTTAGCTGTTCCTGAGAGGGGCAAATAAACCTGATGTCACCTCTGACCACTATTTCCCTGAAAAGCAATGTATTCAATATGGCAAGGACTCTTCTTTAGGCAATGCCATTTACACAGACCACATTTCTATTTATCCAAAGACTAACTTGCAACAGCACTGTACAGTATTTTGGCTACGGGGCTGATTAATGTAACACATTCATAGCAGGACTCCAGGCAGTGCAGTTTCACTCTTTGACACTGGTTTGGTATGTACAGTGTATTTACTCAGTGGCAGAATTGTCTGTGCTTTGAACATGGTCACTTTAAAATTTTGATAACGTTAGGTTCACTTTGACATTTTGAGGATTTTTTTTTACAATCTGTCAACTCCAGAGAACGTCTGAACACATTTTCTCTCTCCTGATAATGGTGTTCATCTCAGTAGGACCAGAAAGGGTACAATGTCCACTATTCTGCAATAGACCTCTGTGGTTGCAGTGCACTGAGAGTACTCATGTGGAAGTTGAATCCAAGGTACTGTGTGAAGACTATCTGATTCTGTCAGTAGCCTTATTTAAAGGCATGGTTGGAGAATAACTATATGAAATAAGATCCTCAACTCTGACAACATTATTATTGCTATAAGGTTAATTAGGAAAATACAAAAATCATAACAACCTATGTCATATCCGCTCACTAATATCTGGAAAATTTTTGTTATGGAAAACATCCAATGCTGTGTTTTAAATTGCAGATGTTTTCACATTCAGTGATGGATGGGAATAATAATATGGAAGAATTTGCTATTACCAAGAATCTTGAGATATTTTTCCCTCTCCCTTATTTCTCTTCAGTCATCAAAATGGAACAGTTTATATTTAATTCTCATTTATTTCATAATTTCTTTTTTAAGTTGTATGTTACATATGTTATATGCGTTATCATATAATGACTTAAGGTAACAAAAGAGATTAAAAGAGAATTTAGGAATGCAACACTGATTATAAAACAACTATGGTGCCAAAACATTTCTGCCCGTAAATTAAACTTCCTTCTTTCTTAAAAAACAACCTTTGAGATCAGTGGCCTCATCTATCAGACTCATCTTTCATTTCCTTTTTGCTTTTATCAGAGTCTGAACTCATAGAATATATAAGAAATAATAGTTCACATTAAAACAGTGGCAGAGAAGGCATCCATGGGACTTTTATGCTAAAATGATTCATTATTTCTGTGACTATTTCACATTTTCAGAATTACAAGAACTGACCTACTTGAGTATCCTTGTATCTGCATTTCAAAAAGACATGACACAGACCTGACCTCCTTTGCAATAGACTGTGCATATACTTATGAAGTAGACTTTTCTGTTAAAATATTTGTAGAAAGCTAATTTCAGTCTGGAAAGCTTTGTGAGAATGTTTACATTATGCATACATTTCACAAGACATTTTCTCACAAATATCCAACAAAAAATAGAAATAATATCATACTATTCCTGAGATCAATCTCAATGACATCATTCTCACACATTCAGAAATTGAGATCAAACACATATAAATAAGTGACTTCTGATTAATTCAGGAGGTAGACCAGATTTTTAAAAAAATTTTTGTGACATTTAGCTGACAATATATCTGGCATGCAATGCATTCTTCACAGAAATTTCCTAAGTGATGCCAGAGGTTCTTCCACACTAATTGTTATAACTTCTGATATCTGCACTCTTCAGTTTCTGCAATTTCTTCTGTGATGCTTGTCCTCCACTATTTCACATCATATCTGTTTTATTGCACCTCTTCTTTACAAACCTTTATCCTCTGTCACATGCTACAATCAGCTCCATGTTTACTTCAGCTCCATTTCTGTATCACACAAGTGGACTGAACTCCTCTTGCTTTTTAACCAACTTCACAACACACACTCCGTAAATGACATCTACAAGCAACTATCAGGTCAAATAAGGGGCATTAGCATCTGGACAATTAAACTATTTTTAAAAATTAACACGTACTTCTGTACAGAAATATATGTAGAGCACACAACTACAGTTTTCTTGTGCTCTATTTAGTGACTTCTTTCTTCATTTTGTTGTTGATGATGATAATATTCTCATCTATTTCTACATTTTTGGAACCTAGTTGTATCTGCAGCCTATGAGACAACAAACTCAATAAATATTAAAGCAATGTTCAAACCATTATCTAGTGTTAGCAACTTTCTACGCATCATGTCAAAATAAAGATGTAAAGACAGATACACTGACAAAAGACAGCTTGGGGCTATGGCAGCCTCTCCAGAGCACTTTTCTCAAGACTTGCAAGAAACAATGAGAGACATGATTAATGGCAGATAGAAATTCGATAACATTTTTTGGGGCTGGTTTCATTCTGAAAATGAGGGGCATCCCTGCCTTTTTCCATGGAGATCAACAGCCACTCTCCCTGTACGGACCTGTGCTTATGTCAGCATTGCTCCTGAGTGTACTCATTTCAAAATATCTGTGTGAGATGAGGAAACACAAATTTTTATTTATTTTCCTGGAAAGTTCTTTTGCACGGAGGGACCTCAGCTGGGAAGGCCCTTGTGGATGCCCTGGGAGGGTGTCCCCTAGGCTTTGTCTTCTCCTGTGGAAGTCCAAGGACCAGTTGTCAGTTACCCCAGTTACCCTTCTCCTGTTTGCCTTACACAGCCAAGTTCCAAGTTCTGTAACCCTGCATTGGTTAAAGCCCTGTTGGCCATTACTCCCCCCAGTATGCCATGTAAGGTTAAGGTCCAGCAAGTTCCTCTTTATACCCCCATTGGTTTGCCCCCCTG
>VZTR01027490.1:78400-90385 GCA_013400775.1 Chaetops frenatus | reverse complement strand
AGACTTGTGTCACATGTGAACTAATATCCTTTCTGGGTGGGAGTTCACGGTGATATGAACTCCACGAGAGACTTGTGTTTCTTGTGGGAAAATCTCCATAGTGAGACAAGAGAGACTCTTCTTCCAATTGGACTGATGAAAGCCTATTTTAAGAGTGGTAAATTGACCAGGGATTTTCTAAGTTTGTTTCTCTGTGTTGTTGGTGAGAAGGATGGTGGTAAAGGAAGATAAATGAGGTGGGAGAAAGGAACCATCATGGGTGAGGGGCTGGGGGGAGGAAGAAGAAACCACCTGGGGGTTGATTTTGATTCTGTTGTTTTTTGTTAATAAACTATTTTTATCTTTGAAGTTTAGGCCTGTTTTGCATTTCTCTTAATCCTTATTCTCATAAAATCACTACGCTACACTCTCGCCTGGTGTGAGCAGGCGAGCAGGTGAATGTGAAACCGCTACAAATAATGGTGTTTCTGCCCGGTTTCGAACAAACCCATGACACCAATTAACATCTCTTTTCAAAAAGGTAACACAGTTTTGTCCTAAAAAAGAAGGTCCATGCTGGCAGATGATAGTGAAACTCTGAACAAAAAGGTATAGAACAACTTGAATAGAACTTGATAAATACGAAAAACTTTTCTGTGTGAGATGAAGTCCTGGCTCCTTGAGAATAAGTATGAAATGAGAATACAAATCAGAGAGTGCCATCTGACTTCAGTGTGGTCTTCTGGGAGATCACAGGTTATCTTTACATACTGCTTCTTCATCAATAACAGATGAGCTACTATTTCTTCTTACATGTCATTGCCCTTTCCTCAAAAACAAAAGCGTGAAGTGGAGCACTGGGGGGAGAAAAAGGTGAGGAAGAGATCCATGACTGGGGATAATTGGATCAGTTTTTTGAACTACACTTTTATAAAAAAAGGCTGGTGAATTAGCTGTGCCGAGTCTTTTCTGATATTGCCAAAAACTTCATTGGCTAAGTTAATTGGCTAGAAAACTTTAAATCCAGAAGACTAAATTCATAGTACCATTAAATATAAAGAGAACCTGCTAACATTTATGGATTAAAACTATTTTTTATCCTTCTGAAGGATAAATTGATGCAGTATTAACATCAAAGAAAAGTTTCTCCATTCATACACCCGTATGTAACACCTGTAAATAACATTCTCTATTTGTATAGATACACCTGAATATAACTGAACCTGGCGCACACCAAGAAAAAAGATGTCATTTTTTTTTGTGCCAAACATCCTTGTAAGAACTGAAAGGACACAAAATGGGATTTCTAGTCAGGTGTTTAGATGATTCACTTCTCAATGGTGTTTGCTCTGCCAGTTCCAAAGACAGGCTTTCTGAAGATACAGTGCATATTTTATGTGACAGTAGGTGGAATATTCATAAGGTGCTTGACTTGATGAATTCAGAAAAGATAAATATATTGACTGATATTTCTGATAGCCACAGCTTTTTAATGCTGTCTAATGAACGGAAATATGTGAAGAGCAATAAACATCAATGAAAATTTTTTTAATATGGCATTTAGAAGAAAGTAATATTTCTAGTTGGAAACTGATGGCCTATTGGGTTAAGCAGCAAAATAGTCACTGTCCCAGAATTCTGTACATTTGTGGAAAAGGAAGGAAATATTACACTCTCTACCGTGGACTGTGCCTGTAGCTGCAGGCCCCCATGTAAGATAAAGGCCACTGCAAGGCCCACATCATATAATGTGTTAGTTCAAACATGGACTACTACAAAGAGTACCACTGTAACCAAGACCCATTAAAGGTTCCTTATCCCAGACTTCCTACTGAAGCAAGTGAATGCCCTGCCAACACCAATGTTTATATGCCAAACCTCTTCAGAGATCATGGTTTTATGTCAGATCACTAAATCCCACACATTTGCCCTAGAACATCTCAACTAGCCCAGAAAGCACATGTGTAAAAGCCCTAAATTCCTACATCTGAACTGGTCATTACATATGAATTAGTTTAGGGGTATGGTGTAGGACCCATGGGAGACCTGTGTCCTGCTGGGACAGCAGTTTGACACTAACTAGGATGTCTAAAGTCTCATAATCACATACTGTCTAACGTGCCACCAGATGTTTGTGTCATACCTGAATTCTGCCTCTGTTACTTGTTTTCATCATTACTCTTCATGCAGCTGTTCTGTCACGTGTAGTCCAAGATTTTCAGATGGGACCAGAAAGATCCATGGTAAGGCATCCATGTCCTCTAGAGCTGCAGAGGGAATGTTGGGCTCCAGATATGCACTTCTGATGGTCATTAATTCATGTTTGTTTCACAAGTGGACACAATTATCTAATTTTGTGTGTGTACTGGATATAACTGGAGGAATCCCAGGTCTGTATAGCTCTGCAGCTTTATGCAGTGGATTCATCTACAAATCCTGTCTTGGAAATGAAATGCAGTAGGATGTCTGTGCTTAGACAGCTGAGCCTCGAGTTCAGATTTGACCCTAAGGGTCTGACCCTGGGCTAATGACGGAGATTAAATGTGTAGCCTTACTGCCTGAACTTCAACCTAAAATATAGGCACTAGTCCTCTCCGAGTTTTACATTATCAGTAGGAAGTAGATGACACCTCTGAAAAAAAAGATTACTTGTGCCTGTGTTTTCCCTGATTAAAAAGTGACCTTTTCATGCATGAAGAAACATTTTCCACAATACATCAGTGGATATAATTTATCATACTATTCAAATTTATCCTATGTGGGAGATAAGACCATATGGAAAACAGCTAAAGCACATTTTAAAAGCCAGGGAAAGGGAACCATAAATCTTGAAGTATGCTGTGCTGGATGTTATACCAAATAGTCTGACATAAATTTTTTTAGCCTCAGCAGAACAGTAGAGAGGTTTTGAGGGAAGAAAAATAGGGGAATAGTTTTAGTTGTTTTCCAGTGCTTTCATCTAAGAATAATTTTGGGCTCATTCTTTCCTATCAGCCTCTGTATCACAAAGTATAGAGGAAAAAAGATGTGAAGTGTGATTGTACATCTGTTTGTGTGATCTATAGCAATGACTGCTATTAGCAGAAATGCTAAAGCAATAACCTTGGGTGATAGTTCTGTGGATTGAAGTATTTGGCTTTCTGTTACCCAGCTGATGCTCACATTGTCATCATCTCCAGGCTGTAGTCAGTTCAATTGGCAGGCAAACAAATAATCAAAATAATCCATACTGACCCTTCCCTGCAACAGCTACTAACTTGAATTTGGTTTTGGATATTAAATCTCTCTTCTAGCCATTTGAATGATGATACAGTACTATCATTTTCAGAGAAACCAATGAATAGCTCTATGTTGTGATTTGAAATAGAGGGGACAGAGGCATCAGAGGTTTTTACATGAGGTATCAGACCTATAAGCTGCTGATATTTAGTGTGTTCTGCAGATCGGGCTGTTACTCTGGGTTGTCAGTGAATAGTCATATGGTCAGATATGATATTCATTTGCAGGTGAGGAGAATATAGTTTGGCATGCTCAGACATCTAAAAGGAGGATAGTTCTTTGATTATGTGGTGCAACGTTTTGAAAATCTGACTATTAAAAACATTTCTAAAAGTGGTGTGAGGTAAAAAAAATGTATTTTCTGGTGTCTTATTTTAGGTATTCAGGCTCTGCCTACCCTAACCAAATTGAACAGAGTCAAGGAGCACTGTCCGTACAGTTGAGTCACTGAAGTGGTCCCAGAAAAACTTTCACCTGGGCTAAATACCATTTTTTTCCAGAGAGTTCCCACCTTGGCAGCCGGTGTGGATTAGGGGACCGTTGCTAGCAGGCAAGCTGAGCACGGTTTTGCATGGCACAAGCAGTTTGTGTGTATGCATGGAGGCAGCTCCGTGTCAGCTGGGCAGTTGCAGGCACCTTCTGTAGCACAGACATTGCCTCGGGTTACAAACTCACACTGTCATTTTGCACTGTTCTGTACACTCAGCAAACGTTTATCCCCTGCCCATCAGCTCCCAATCAAATGCCAGCTATTCAACAAAGCAGGGACTCCTAGCTCCGAGGAAAAGGAAGCTGAATTTGGCTCCCTTCTTATTAGATGTTTTCAATATGGCACCATAGCCAAACTTTCAAGTAAGAGGCACTGTGACACTGGAACAAAAAGTGGCAGCAACTCCCATGCTGCAAGGTTGCACACAGCAGCAATTGAATACGCTGTCTTGTGTCAACCACAGTATCAAAAATCCTTGAACAGAATTGCTTACAAGATGAAAGCCTCAAATTCAAAAACATTACCTAAGCACATTGCTGGTTTGAACCCCATCTGGGGTACCTTGAATAAAGATCTCAGCTCTTTCTGAAGGGGAAAGGAACAGGTTGACCAATACTTCTGAAAACTGTCCTTTTTTTTGAGGCATCTGAGGATAGGAGAATCAGGCAACCGAAATAAGAATTTTGTTTTTAAAAAAGGGATAAAATCCTACTAGGTGCTTAGAATAAATCAACACATATCTTCATGATAACTGGTATTTGTGATTACAACAGGGATAAAAAAAATCTGTGAGTTCTAAGGACAAAATTGAAAAGGAAAAATATGTAATGAAACTCACAGGACAGCATGAAACAGGCATAAAAGAAGCATCAATATCATAGACTTTTGTCTTAAAGCACTTTTTAACACAGTTTCTATTTAAAAGAAGGTTCAAGGACTTCTTTATAAATGGCATTTCCAAATTTCTTTCTAAATCATTCTGCTGCATTTTTTGCATGTTGTTCAGAGGTAGGAACAAGTAGAGCATACATCAGCTTTATCTTAATCCTAACCTTACACATGACAGTGAAGTGCAAGCCTCTCTGATGTTCTGCATCTTATATTTAATTTCTAAGAACTTTAAATCTCCTGAAATGACAAAAGTAACTGACACATCTATAAAATAAGACATCAGTCAGATTCTCCCTGCTTTTGAATCACAGTTATAAAGGGAATATTTTCAAATAGGGAACTGTCTCTTTTATTTATAGATATTCAGCTGGAAATAAGGGAACAGTAAAATGTTTCCTCCATATCTTTTTCACTGTATGAAAACAGGGTTACAGATCAATTGATTTACCATCACAATCGATTAGATGACTCTCCTGCTATCTCTATTGTGACAGTAGACAGGCGCTCATATGGATCTTTCATTAGAGGAGTCACTGAAAAGCAAAGGTTCATTGCATGCCTAAATGGCTTGTAGCTGACTCATTAAGCCATTAACTAACCATTAATATTGTTTAAACTCAAACCTTACAGACAAAATAAATTATAGTCACGTTATCCAAACAAAATAACCTTAACCTCCTTAACAAGTATGTAATTATGTGAATTTATTACCATCTGATGCCTCTGAACTGAGGGGTTCATTTTCAGAGCTATGAAGGGGGAAGATGAGAATACATCACCTTCAAGATAAGTGCTACTGGGAGGCAGGTGCTTCAGTCACTGATATACTCTGTAAGGCATAAACCCACAAGGTCCTGACTTGCCTGGTTAATGCCCAAACAATATTATCTTACACAAAAAATGCTTTCCCCTTATGCAGTACCAAATCTCTTCTTATTTATTTTTAAGTGTTTCTGCATTTCATAAATGTGTTACATGTATAAAATGGCCTTCTCTATCTCACTATGGTACCAAGGCTTCACATAGACAAGCAGAATATAACAGCAATTAGCAGTAATTGAATGAGAAGGCATTGGAAATTTTCTCTTATCATCATATTTTCAAACTTGCAAGTTCTGTATGTGTGATGCAATGATCTCCTGAAATTATACTGAAGACAGAGTATAAAAAACCCATAGCATATGTTCTGAGATATAAAATAAACTTATGTCAGTGTGCTTCCCTTGGAAGGATGCCAGACAAATACTGCTTATTATCAATAACATAAACAAAACATGTTGCCAGCTTATACAGAGCTTAAAATAAGGAAAAAACCCTTCACTACCACATTGCTGATATCCCAGCAGGTCAGCCATAATGAATGCACCAGTTCTCACACATAATTTTTTATAAGATAACTTGCCTGAAAGTGAAGCAGTCAATAGACTCATTTGCAGGAGCATTTCTCTCCAGGAAAAAGAACCATAATACCATATCAATTGTTTCTTTTGGGTGTACAAAAAATGTGGATGCTGAGAGAGGAAAAAGACAACAATAGCACATAAATTCAATGACAGATGTGCAAGGAGCAATGAGAATGGAGAAGTACTGGTAATTAGAGCTGAAAATACAGTTTAATGTTCTTACAGAAGAGCAGTCAGAAAATTACGAATACTGTAATACAGAAGACAATTTAGTAAATGAAAATTATTGTTATTAATCAAAATGGGAAGGGGAAAAAGTTCCTCTAAACTGTGCATATTTACTAGACCAAAATATTTCTATAGAATCTCCTACCATTCACACCAAATATAAGCATGATTTTGTATTTTTCTATAAATAAGACTTTAACATTTTATGGACCATAGTAGTCCAGATGACAGACAAAATACTTGTCTCAAACATAGCTTAAGTAATTATTATGATTGAATATTTATCATACAAGTAATTAATTTCGTAAAAAATGTTATAGCTTGTTAAAAAATCTAGTTACCACACCCAAAAATCCAGTTAAGAATATTATTCAGTGGAAGCTGGTAACGTTTGTGCTCACTATCCTTCCAGTAGGGTGGTCTGGAAAACCAGACATTTTGCATTTTGCAGCAAGATGCATGTTATAAAAAGGGAGCTAATGCCCAGGGCCAGACCTTTCAAATGCATTTTAATTATTTTCAGTGCACTGTCAGAACTTTGATACACGCTTGTGGAATCATGCAAATACCTCTTTATAGAATATATGTCCTGTACCCTAAGGCACTGAGGGGATTGAAATACACTTTGGTGAAGTTAGGTGTTATAATAAAGTGAGGTAATAAGAGCAAGCCACCATATTACACAATTAGAAATCTACTTCTAAATCTTCTGGTTAGCATGGCTATGTTTTATATTTATGAAGGAGAAAATGTCCTGATTTTTCACAAACTAGTGTTTGCAGGACAATGAAAAATATGATGCATCTTAGAATTGCTGAACCAAATTAACTTGGTTTCATATTTACTCATTGACCTCAAGAGCATTTCCATTCACTGTTATAGGATGTCTGAAAAAGAATTATTCAGTTCCATGTCCATATATTGAGGTGGGGACACATTAACCCAGTGAACTAAATACAAAAAAAACCCGTATTAATTTCTTGAACAGAATTGTGACTTCTTCTAAACCCAGTATTTTCTTATCTATGGCATTCTGACAAACCACAGAACAAAAAAATATTTAGGCTTGTACATGAATTTGGTAAAGTGAGTAGGTCCAGTCAATTCAACAGTGGCAGATTTCATTGTCTATCCACCATGCATATGAACAAGTAGCAAGAGATTACATGGAAGGATTTCTGTGGAGTCTACCAGAATTTCTATAGCTAGATAAAACTTGTGGTAATAGACTGATATCAATTTTTAGGTGAGTTGAATTAAGCTTGTCAGGTGCTTGCTTTTCTGTACAGGCAGGACAAGGACTCCAGTTACCCAGCAAACACTGGATTCCAAACTATGAAGTATCAGACACGAGGTCAAGTGAAGGAAGTCTGAAAATTTTATGTTTAAAGAAAATACTGTTTAAAGTAATATATGTTCTTCTAATTGTGTTTAAGATAGTACTTGAAATCAGCTATGTACAATAAGATGGAATATGAATGAGGTGTAAGTTAGTTACCAACAGATTTCCCTTGGATTCTTCACTCTCTATGGAAAATGTCAGTGATATATCTGAGCAGCTTCTAGGACCTTCTGTTGTCTTCCACCTTAATGGACACAGGATGGTTTCCTTCCTTTTAAAGCTGTCACTTGCACCTCTTCAGATGTTGCTAAGTCATCCCAAATACAGATGGGGTTTATTCCTGGGATATTACTTTTTTTCTAAATACACAATATTTCATTTTTGAATTTCACAATCATACATTTAGTAAAGAATTTCTTGGGTGAGAATACATTTAAGGTTTTTCATTTCTCCCATTAATTTTCCAAAGTATGACCTATTAATTCAGTGCTGCACCCCAAAGGATCTTTGTGCATACAGCATTGCTCATGGAAAAACCTGCCTTAGCATTATGTAGAACAGATACAGCTTTTGTAAAGAGCAAAGTATCATCATTCTCAGTGTACTTCTACTTGGGTATTTAACAAGACTGAGTGTAAGGTGCTGTACCTGGGTCAGGGCAACCCCTGGTGTCAGCACAGGCTGGGGATGAACAGATGGAGAGCAGCCCTGCTGAGAAGGGCTTGGGGGTGCTGGTGGGTGAGAGGCTGGACATGACCCAGCCAGGGGCACTCCCAGCCCAGAAAGCCAAACGTGTCCTGGGCTGCATCCAGAGCAGGGTGGGCAGCAGGGCCAGGGAGGGGATTCTGCCCCTCTGCGCTGCTTTGGTGAGACCCCACCTGCAGAGCTGCACCCAGCTCTGGGGTCCCAGCACAGGAAGGACATGGGGCTGTGGGAGAGTCCTAAGGAGGCCACCAAGATGATAAGAGGGGTGGAACAGATCTCTTAGGAGGAAAGGCTGGGAGGGTTAGGATTGTTCACCCCGCAGAAGAGAAGGCTTTAGGGTGACCTATTTGCAGCCTCACAGTACCTGAAGGAAGCCTACAGGAAAGATGGAGATAAACTATTTGCAAGGGCATGTAGTGATAGGGGGAATGGCTTCAAATTGAAAGAGAGCATATTTAGATTAAATGTTTGGAGGAAAATCTTTACTGTGATGTTGTGGGGCAACAGCACAGGTTGTCTGGAGGAATTGTGGATATCCCATCTGTGGGAATGTTCGAGGCCAGGTTGGATGGGGCCCTCAGCAATCTTGTCCAGTAATTGTGTCCCTGCTCATGGTGGTGGTTGTGGGTAGAACCAGATGATCTCTAGGATTTTCCAACACAAGCCACTTTATGATTCTATGATATAGCAAAAGAGCAAGCTGGGAAAATATGATGGCACTGGTTCAAAATTTTGAATACATTTATGTCTGTTTGGAAGTATATAAATGCATGTAAAAAAGTCCATATAACTATTCAGATTGCTCTTAAGTTGTGATTTCCTACATAAGAAATTTCCCTGAAAATGTGAAAATGTACTAGTTTGGTTTTTTTCTTTTTTTTTGTTTCTGTATTTTTCAACAGTCTACTTCTTGCAACATTATTATTATTTTCCTTTTCCAAAAAGCAATGCCTTCAGGCATATTATCTCACACTTGGTTGTGCATTTAATATGCCAATAAGGCAAGGATTAGCCCAGAGACTTTTAGTTAGTGGATCTGCAAATCAAATATATATGTCAAAAAGAGAATCCAAACGAAACTAGAAATTAATATCCACTTCATCTGATCTGCCATGAAAGGTGATATGCTCTGAGAAATGATAATTAAATAAGACTCATCTAGAATTTGACACACAATTTTTGAATTTTAAAATAAATCCTTGAAGTGAACTGATGATAGGTTTGCCCAACTGGTAGAACTTTTCAAAGAAACTGTCACACAAGACTACACTTCACTTTTATTTTACATGATCAACTCCCGGTAATTTTGACTCAATGTTTTTAGAAAATCATTTAAACATGTAATGTCAAATACCATGAACACATATTCCACACTTCCAGATCTCATCATGTTCTTTGAAAAACTTCCCCTGACTTTTTTTTGAGGGAAGAATGCAATGCTAATATTTAGATGCCAGCTTTTGTACCTAGATTTTTGCTTAAATAGCTGCATGGAATTGAACTGGTAACTGAATATTCAAAGATTAGTACAGTGGAATTTTGATACTTTGTTTTCCTGAGCAGCAGTTGGGAATTGGGTAGCTTGACTGTGGTATCCAGTTGTACTTGTCAAACTTTGCCTTGGCCGAAAACAGCATTGATAGAAGCTCAAAATATAAAATAAAATAATCTATGTACTCTTAAAGATCAATGTTGACTACATATCTGTGAAAGAAAAGGAAAATAATTCATATGTGTTCTAATGTTTTCTATTTTTAAAATAAATATCTGAAACAGAAATGGGTGATCTGTCACAATTTCTCACTGCGGCATTTTTGTGTAGTTACTTGCTCTATTGTACTCTCAAGAAATGCTTTTGCAGGCTAAAAAAAATTTTAACTGCTATGATTAGGAATCAGTACTTTATCCCTGCTGGTTTTCTACATGTGTAAGAAGAGGAGTGTAAATTATAAAAATGGAAAATGAAAGGAGGTAAATAAACAATAATTTTTGTAATTGTTCTTTAATCTGTTTTTTAAAACAAATATGATATTTCAGCAAGAAATAGCGTAGTTAAAGTTGTATGTAAAATACAGCCTATGCTTACTTATTCTTTCATAAAATATTGAAAAGTTGGGTTTTTTCAAAATTATTTCCTTTTTGGAACAAAAGAATATACTGTTTATTACATTGATTTTATACTATCTTTTCTTGTTTTCAGTATCTTGAAAATGTACTCCTCTGTTAGCTGCCTCATCATTTTATTGCATCCTACCTGCTTTAGCACTCCAAAAACACTAATCTTAAGGTATAAAATAATTCACTTCATTTACTCTAGCATCCATCCTTCCTATGTATTGAAGTATATACCACCTTTTCACCAAGTGTCTTCCGGAACATCTGGGTATTTTTTATCTAAGGGTAATGGGTAAAAAATTTTGTTTTGTGTATTACGGAGTACAGGAATTGCAGCAGAAGACACAATACGAGCAGAATTTGCTGATAGAGGTCTTTCTACAAAAATGTCTATTAGCTGTGAAAACTAAGGAATGCTCAACTATGGTGTTTTACTTGTCTATTCTGTTTTCAGTTGCATGTTGCTCTAAACTTATTCCACCTTTCACCGAATTGATTCCCTAAAGAAGTTCTGTTGTGGTACAAATTATTTGTCATGTTGGCATATTTATACCTCCTTAAAATAAACTTTTAGTGTCTATGTACTCATACTTTTTAGATTGGCATTTAGATATTTCAAAAGTGACACTGAAAAATTCATTCTGAGAATTTTTTTTATTGTTAAAACCCTGGAATACAATACTGTGATTCAAAATGTAAGGGGTGTTTTGAAGTGTCTCAGACACTGGGGATTTTCTTCCA
This sequence comes from Chaetops frenatus, assembly GCA_013400775.1. NCBI lineage: Eukaryota > Metazoa > Chordata > Aves > Passeriformes > Picathartidae > Chaetops > Chaetops frenatus. The sequence goes on along the minus strand of VZTR01027490.1, from coordinate 79,212 downwards.
CTTGCCTCAAGTAAATTTCTTCTTGGTGTAACATCTGAAAGGCAAAAGCCAATAAGAAATATCAGACATCTTTCCCAAAGGCCCAGGAATTTCAGGCATTCATAAGAAAGTGTATTTAGACATGTACATATAAGAAATTGCTACATGAGGCATCTATCTCAGCAGTGTGTGGTGAGTGTTTCACATACCAAGCAAAATTCAAACCAGAAAAAGGGAATTCCTCATTTCAGTGCCAAGGGCAGTGGTCTCTGGGGCAAAGCAAAGGCAGTCCTGGAGATGGATCTGCTGGAGCAAGTCCAGAGGAGGGTCACAAAGGTGATCAGAGGGCTGGTGCACCTCTTGTATGAGAACAGGCTGAGAGAGGTTGGGGTTTGTTGTGGTTTAAAGGACAACAACTTTTTTCTCCTTCCTGGGGGGGGTTTGTTTTTCTACTTCCCCTGGGGCACGGTTTCCGGCGGGGGTGGAGGGCCCACAGATTGGCTGGTTTTGATATGGGCACTTCGTGTGGCCATTTGAGCATTGGGGGCATCTTTGCGAAGCTTACATTTTTAAGAGCGGGAAGTTAGAAGCTCTCTTTGACTTCCGTTCGCAGGGAAGGTAACACCGCGTGCCCGGCCGGCCGCTCTGGGCCTCAGGGCCTGGGGGCTGTGCCGGGGCTGCGCCCGGGACCCTGCCGGTTTCCCCCCTCCCCGCCTCAGACTGTGCTGCTGCTGCTGCGGGGTTGCTTTTGCTCCCTCCTCCCTGCCTGAGGGAGAGGAGAATGGAGCTTCAGGAGGGGCCTCCCGGCCCTCCCCCCTCTCGGGCCGGGCCTC
>VZTR01027490.1:33693-69720 GCA_013400775.1 Chaetops frenatus | reverse complement strand
TAAGAGAGGGGAGAAAGAAGAGATGCTTATAAGCTACAATTCTTTTGTAAGGCCATGGTGATGGACAGTGATATACTAGACTATGTCCTGTAACTCATAAATGCACTGGGGGGATGCAGCATTTTAACTGCAGCCTGAGCAGAGGCACTTGTTCTGAAGCAAGCTGACGTTGAAGTAGCTGTGATCAAATGAAAAATTTGAATAGAGAGAGAGAGATGGTGGACCAGGNCTCTCTCTCTCTCTCTCTCTCGGGCCAAAGGGACTCAGAAAAGGTTGGGACACAGGTGAAGGCTACAGAAACTCCTAGGTCTGTGAAAAAAGGACTGAAAAGTTTAAGAGAGGGGAGAAAGAAGAGATGCTTATAAGCTACAATTCTTTTGTAAGGCCATGGTGATGGACAGTGATATACTAGACTATGTCCTGTAACTCATAAATGCACTGGGGGGATGCAGCATTTTAACTGCAGCCTGAGCAGAGGCACTTGTTCTGAAGCAAGCTGACGTTGAAGTAGCTGTGATCAAATGAAAAATTTGAATAGAGAGAGAGAGATGGTGGACCAGGCCACAGAGATGAGAAAGATGGGAATCCCTTGCCTCAGAGATAGAAGAAGAAGACCTTTGCTTCAGAAATAAGAGAGATCTTCCTTCCAGAGAGGGACCTTTGCTTTTCTACTAAAACAACTCATCCTTAAAATACCACCCCATGGTACAGAGATGAGCCCTTGAATGACAGTTGTGGGAAAAGCTGTAATCGAGGGAACGACTATCACATATCCTTTCCAGTTGGGAGCTCACGGTGATACTGAAGCCCTCAAGAGAATTTTGTTTCTTGTGGGAAAATCTCCATAGTGAAACAGAAAAGACTTCTTACAATTGAACTGATGAGAGTCTATTTTAAAAGTGGTAAACTAACTGAAGATCTCTAAGTTTTGTTTCTCTGTGTTGTTGATGGAAAAAGATGTTGGTAAAGAAAGACAAATGAGGTAGGGGGAAAAGAAACATCTAAAAGTTGATTTTGGTTTTACATCTGGGGGTTGATTTTGGTTTTTTTCACTTTTCTTTCAGTTCTGTTAATAAACTAACTTTTTACCTTTGAAGTTTTAAGCCTGCTTTACATTTCTCTTAATCCTTATCTCACAACAATGAACTGAAACCATTACATTAATTAGTGTTTCTGCCTAGTTACGAACAAACCCACGACAAGCAGATAAAGAGATATTTTGACCCTTTAAGACAGAGAACCCATGATTCACAGAACATGACTTTGTCCCTGAAACACACAAGGAAGGCTTCAGAGCAAGCCTGGGCAAAGGGCCCTATGTAATGGGAAAGCAGGGAGCTGCCCTCTGCCATTTCAGAGGGACCAGAAGTGAGGCAAGGAAGAAAAGAGAGATCCATTCCATCCTAGGACTGCAACAAAAAGGGAATGCACTTTTGAGTGGAGAGACATAAAATAATCACAGTATGACTTCACTAGAATGGGGTAAACTCTTTCAAGCAAATGATTTATTTGGTGAGTCAAGTTCCATGAAATAATCAATAATCCCCCTCAGTTTTGTTATTATTTGATGATGCTTGACTACATAAATGTATTTCATCATGTGGATTGGACAAAGTCTCCTGCTTTAACTGTGCTCATAACTCATCATTATTTGCCTTTCATGATGAGTGTTTGAGTATCAAATTTTCACAATATGGTTTTTACCCTTTTATGAGTTGCCAAAATTTTTCTCAGGAGGTGAAAGAGAATTTCTGATATTCTGGTGAACACTTCCAATAAAGCCCTTCTGTGACTATGCTTACAGGAGAATGTTATCTGACTTTCACCTTCTTCCAGTTTCTCAGTAAAACATTATATTTCTTAAAATTTCTCATAGGAATCACAGTGAAAAAGTGGTGAATATTATTAGAGAATATTTGCAGTTTGAATCTGGGTTTGTCCACATTTGTCTAGGTTGTCTTCATGCTATTGTGCAGTATTTTCATTCTGATAATATTTTTCTGGTTTTAGTATTTCCTTCTAGCACAGCATCTGCCTTCATATGCTGTGACCTACGCCAAAAATGTCACACTTAGATATTCTGTGGTTCTCTGCAAACTGCCTGCCTTTGTCTTGAAATAAAAATGTTAGATCTGCAAAACCAGCTGCCCCTATGCTCCCAGGCTCATCTAAGTACAATAATTCTATAAAAAAATCATTTCTATTTGATTTTACAACTATCTTCATAGCTAAAGATAGAATTATTGTTTTTGTTAGAAGCAGTTTCTTTCTGAGCTCTCAGTCTTTTACTACCTTAATTAATAGCCTTGAAATACACTTCACTGTGGCACAACATGCAGTCAGCATGCAGATTATACATTTTTATAACTACGGCATGAACTCTCTATTTTCTTTTTAAGAGCTTTGATATTTGAGCCAAGGTGAATTACCAGCTTTTATCTGTATCTCTTGACTGCTACTTAAGAGAATTAGGGGCACTGGTTAGCTTTGTGAGGACAGCTAAGAGTAGCCAGATCAATTGCAACTCATAGTCAGAAATCAATTAAATGTGTCTTCGTAAATCTGACTGATCCACAGGTCACTACAGAGTGCATTATCCTGGCCTTACCCTGTTACAAGATTAGACCCAGAAATAATCATAAGTGAGATTCTCTCTGTTCTTTTAAAACACTCTTTACAGTCCTATTGCTGTTCTGTGGTAAAGAAACTTCAGAGACAGGCACAGTGAGAGCAATACCACCATGCAAATGAAAGAGTCTTCACCCTCTAGGTCATCACCCTGGGATGAAGACAAAGTACCTTTTCAGTCCTGTCTGCAAAGAACAGGTCAAACAAAATTTGAAAATGTAGACATGGTGTTTTCTTAACTAGAAATAGAAATACTTGTGCGGAATAGAGGGTCAAACCTCTGGACAGTCAGTGAAACCTTCACAAAATTTAACACAGTTACTTCAATTTACTGACAATTGGGATCTCCCCAGAATGTTGCTGAGGGGTTGTTTGTAGAAGCCTGCATACCTTTTGAGACTTAGCTTTGTTTTCAATAACCACAGGCTCTGAATACCCTTCAGAAAGTGAAGCGGAGGAAGAAAATTGCTCTTCTTAATCTAATTTGCTGTATATTTTTTATAGAAGGATTGCACATAGCGGAGCAGAGCAAAGCTCATGCCTGCTGTGCAGTGAGGGCTAACCTGTGCCTCGAGGAGAGAGCTTCCAGTGAAAGTTGCATATCCTGTGAGTTCTTCTGATTTGGCACTCTGGGAACATGTGAGCAGCTGCTTCACTCTGACCACATAATAATAGTGCAGCAACAGCAGCAATGCAGCCCAGGTGGGTGGGCTGGCAACCCCACCAACTCGTACACAAAAATGTGGTGGGAAAGGTTAGAAAAACTCAGGCAGGAGATCAAAAGGAAACACTGGGTTGTTAAATGGTGTGGGATATCACCTTGATGAAAGCTATACTGGAAGGCACGTAAAATTACTGGGTTATGCAGTTAAGAGTCAAATGCCAAAAAGGTTTTGTGAGGTGATAGAGGTGTCAAACCCCTCAAACCTCTATGCTCTTCTAACAAGAAAAGCTGCGTCAGCAAAATACTCACATCTGTCTGAAGGGAAAATTGTATATTTATTTGCGAATAATAGAGCATCCACAAACACCACTGTAATCAATGAAAGCAATCGAGAGAGCAGGACTGTGGCTATTCACACACTGTTCTGCTTACTGACTCAATATGTATTCAAAGGGCTGAGTGTTCACAGGATGTCCATGTTCATAAACAAGACTAAAGAACATTTGTTAAAGCTCCCCTCCCCCAACCTTGCCATCTTTTCTTAACAAACATATTAGTCTAATGAATGCAAATTACTGCTAGAATGACATAGTCTACACTTAAAAAAAATTGTTGAATTTTTTTTATCTGATATACAGAGATCCATAAAAATAGCTATTAACTTTGAAATGAGAGTACAGTGTGGAGTTTATTAAATGAAGAAACACAACAACATTACTTTTATGTACAATGAATTCATTTCCATGGTTAAGGATTAGCAATAAGAAGCTCTCAATATGGAATCAGAGACTGCCAGCATGGGTGCAATAAACTTCTCAGAATGGTTCATAAGATTATACTAATTAGGGATAATCTAATTTGAACAATTTTTATCTTCTCAAAAAGTAATATGATGTCACTCTATGGGAAGAGTCACTACCGGGGCTCCAGGGATATACTAAAAAAACCACACGCGTTATCTGTAATATTAAAAATTATGGTTGATCCACGAGACAGTCTTAGATCTACCCTTCTCCTCTCAAAAGATCCACCATATAGACTGTTAAGCCCCCATAATTATCTCCCCTACTTGTGACAAGCATGGGCTAATCAGTCTCTGAGGGAGTTTTCCTGCGGATCATTGAGAAGCGTGTGTATGCTTCACATTGCTTATCAAGCTATTTTGTACGCAGTATCACATAAGAGCTGACNCCCCCCCCCCCCCCCCATTCCCTTTCTATTTCCTTTTTTGCTTTTTTTCCATAGGGGGCAAAACATATCTCTAGCTTGAATTGCAACAAAGATCTTAGCTAAGAAAAAAGCAAGCTAGGTTCTCACAGACTTTAATCCCATATTAAAAGATTAGAAAAAACATCTGAAGAAATCAGAGATAGTCTAATTGAGGTTTTCGCCTTTAATCCTGTGAGTAGACTCCCCCTTGGATACCAGGATCTGTCAGTGCATAGTCTTGGGAATTCTCTAAGGAAAAATAAACCACAAGAAATGGACATACAACATACTCTCTCACATTTAAACAGAGAAAGAAAGAAAAAATTCTGAGAGATGGCAATATCAAAACATATCCTCTCCGAAGAAAGAGAAAAGAACCAGGTACAATATAAAATGAAAACAAAAAATGCAGATGAGAAGAATCATAGTTATTTTGGAAGTTCTTTGATTACAGCTACAAATGTAACCTGAAAGGAAGTCAGCTGGCTTGGTTCTGCTTTCCTCATTCAGATCAAAATGCCGTTTGTATTGCGTCTTTGCATTTTATTTTGTTAGCAATGGTATTTCCATTCAACTAATTGCAATAGAAAGGTATTAAAAATGAATCTTTGAATTAGTCCTTTAGAATGATGCTTAAAATAAACTCTAGAGTTACCAGGGCACAAAGGAAAACTAGACAGAAGATTAGTATTCATTTGTGTTTGTCTGACAAATAAGGGCAAGATATATACAAAGAGAGATATTAATAAAAATTCACTACAACACCAAGCCAATCTTTTCTATATTAAAAATTATTAAAGGAACAGACACTTCATAAGGGAGAAAAAACCAGTAACCTGGGATTCTGTAAAACAACACCAGTTTGAAAGTAAGTTACCAATATGGCAAATCTATCCATTTGATTGTGAAGTTGCAGATTAGAATTTGAATTCAGACATGTGCAAATGCATTCTTTGTTTTAAAAACTGTTCTCTCTTGCTTTATATTTTCTTTTCCATGTTTGGTGATCCATTTCCCTAGCAGCAGGGTTAAAAATATTTTTTTATTTGGCTGTTATGTAGTGGACAATTGGAAATGCATTGCGTTGATAGCTAGCTATTTGAAATTTTAGTATAGGGAAAATTAAGGAATTCTTTGTAACAGGTCAGACTTAATGGTGGGGTGTTAACTTGACCAAAGCTGAAAGAGTCAGATCTGAGACTTGTGCTTTCAGGCTGTACATTTGAGTAAACACAGAGAAGATAAATAGAGTGAAAAATGAAAAACAAAGTCATAAAAAAAAGCAAATAATCAAAAGGTACTTCAGCATGAAAAATCAAGGTAACATTGCAATCAGATGCAATAAACATAAAAGAGGTTTGGGACTGTTATTTTTATTGCCTAGAAAATTACTGTGATTCATTGTTCTAAATTATGTAAAGATATATTGATAATGGAACTATGAACTGTATAAACATAAATGTGTTTGCCTTCCATTCAACATATTCTATATTAATACAAAGCAGAGTTAAATCACTGTAAGTTCAGAAAATTTTCTTTTATTTCCTCTATAAATTAATCCAAGACATGAGAATGTCATTCTGAAAATTTTAATATACAATTTAATATTTTATTAACCATGTTTAAGAAAAAGGTTCATATGTTTCAGTAGTCTTGTTATAAGGCACTACAAAATGTGATAGGAATCACTGTAAAGCAGCAAGTTCCTATGGCTCGGCATAAAGACTGTGAACAAATTAAAACAGTCTAATGCTCTTAGTGTTTCAAAATTCATGACATCAGTGGGGGGAAAAACCTATAAAAGTGCCTGATCCAGCATGGCTGGCATTGGTAGACTTTACTTTTTGTAAGGAGAGCTTTGTCTGTGTGAGATGTATAAGAAGTGACACTGCAGAGTTGGAGAACAACAGCTCCCAAACCCCAGGTCTCCAAGAACCTCATGGATAAGCTGAGTACCTTAAACTGACATTGAATTAAACAAGAGTGGAAGGTACTGGACATGCATTGAATTCAAGAGTAGTTGAGTTTCTCAGCACTTTGACAGATCAAGACCCCAATTTTTGTTTTTTCTTTTATAACAAACAATGCCTCAAGGCAAGCACATACAGTAGGGATTTTGCATAAACTTTATTGTTCACTATACATAAAAATGACTCCTTTGTTTTAATGAGGCACAGACACACACTGACCTAGTCACATTATTTTCTGGTATGTGGACTTCTTGGTATTATCAACAGTACAAACTAATTTGGAGTAAGATAATTTTCCTCTCAGGTTAGAGAGAGGTTTGATAGGAACTAAGTCCATTCAGGGCTGCATGGTTTCTGCAAGGGGAGTGGGATGAAACATCATGCCTTGATGGCTGCAGCAGATACTATGCATTTTACTGTAATTTCTTCTTGCAAGTTGTGCAAAAGGCATCCAGGTTTTCTTGCACAAATCAAACAAAGAATAAACACAGTGCACATTTTATGTGAAACAGTGAGAAATATTGTTTGTTACCATTTGATCAAAGAGTTCTGTAACAGTTTTGCTTGATATACAGTGCTAAAAGAACAGGCATATTTAATCTTATTAGAGCATACTTATTTAGAAATATTCTTGCATTGGCACTAGTAAATCCTTGAAGAAGTTTCTTACAGGAATGTACAGAAAGCGAGCAAATTTATAATGAACCAGTATTTCCTTTGGAGAGCTCGATGGCCTTTTCAAACAGCTTGCTTCAATGTGGTCTATTATCCAAAATCCTCCCTGCAACGATACTTAAGAACAGTGACTGAAAATTTAATACAAGGTAGTTGGGATGAAAACCCTCTGTGCACGGTATAATTCTAGTAAATGATGAAATAATTAAATAACACATGCAACAGGTTCCAAAGGCAGATGTTTATGATAATGGAACATGTGATCCTGTTAGATGGTGTTTGAAGAGGAGAAAAGAGCAGCTTCTCCTCTAAGATGCATTTATTGGTTCTATAGAAATGTCATCTATCAAGGCACAGAATTTAATCTATATGTGGTAGAAGCATGACTCCTAAGGAAGTGGCTCTAGCACTGTGACCATCCATTGCTTCCATTAAGTTAAAATGAATAGTCCAGTTTTACCTTTGTCTAGGCTCTGGTGCATTGATCAGGAGGCATTCTAGCTTTTTTACTGAAGAAATATCACTGCAGTATTGCCTTTGTTTTTCAGATCATGGGGATATTTGTTTAATCAGAGCACAACTTTTGAGAGTGGGACATACCAGATTTAAGTACCACATCAATGATGCATGAAGTAAAGAGACTTAAAAAATTTACCCTATAGCATGTGAAGTTTTGCTTGAAACCTTTAAGGCTAATGCAGATAAAAGAGACATTGTGATTTGAATGTATATCTGAGCTACTGCTTTTTGCAGGGGTGTTTTTGGCATAGATTTCATTTTCTTATATGGCTCTGAGTCACAAACATTTAATGTGCAGTAATAAGAACTAGTGAAGAAAATGGATAACTGATCTTCCACCAACAGGTATCTGGTTAATAAAATTTTTATTTGTACATATATGTTCATGGTTATGTGCTTGGAAGGATATATTTTATATTTCTTTTTTATATGGTCTTGATGTATTGGTGTAATTCTTGAATACAATAAGTCCTCCCATAAGAAAATTTGAATAAGTGCAAATAACTGATTTCTAAAATTTTCTTTAGAAAAGATCAATTCTTTCCTATCAAGTGAACATTTTCCTAGGGAAGACTGAGAGATTAACCTGTTTCACGCCCCTTGCTCTCTTCCTTTGTCTCTTAATTATACATATTCAAAGGCCTTTACTCATTCCAGGTATGTAAGTAACAAGATTTGAAAACATTAATGCATGCTAGAAGAGAAAACTCAATTCAACTCACTCACCTTTTCTCCATCAAGACTATCCCAATTTGTTCTAAATTGCTTTCTGGCAGAGAAATCAGGCCTGTTCTTAACACTAATGAATTTTCAGCTGAGTCCTGTTTGATTTCAGGGATAAGAGCTAAATCTAGTGAAAAAAGGGCACAAGAATGCTTAAAAACTACTGTTTATCTGGTGAAAAGTTACCAATACTCTTATCTCACAAGTCTGAAAGTCAGAAAAGGTTTTTCTCTCTGCTAGTGTAATTTCTGGAGATCCAATATACTCTTCACATTTGGCTCAGATCCTGCTTGTTTTTGTATGTCAAGTAGTGGATGGAAGCTTATAGTGTGAAAAAAATATAAAGAAAACCTCGACAGATACCTTTGTTAAATATTTTATAAAGATGTCAGTGTTATGCATCTGCCTGCTTTCTTTCGTCTCCAAATTAATAAAATTAAGTGTAGATCTGTTAAAGAGATACTTTCAGAAGTAGGAAAAAATCTGTAAGGTCCTTATCAAAATGATTTTCACAGGTCTAAGAGACTTTTAGTGATGAAATTCTTGAAGAGCTTAGCCTTCAGGACAATCTTACTTTCTTTTGACCAATTTAGTAATGTTTCACTGGCCATGAATTGAACAGTTGATTTTGAATCTGGGTTATCAAAATATTCCTAAAGTGATTAATATTACAAGTAAAACATTATGCCTCACTGTCTGTTTGGTAGGGGATAGACATATTAAACTTTGATTTAATATTTATGAATACTACAATTTTTCAGTTTCTGCTACCAAAGGAAGCCCCTCCTAGAGGCTATGGCCTCACTGAGCTTCTACTGCAGCCACGTGTGATCTGACTCCTCTCACTGCAACTACCACTAATTTGCAAGGGGAACCTGGATAATCAGCCTGTCCTCCTGAGAGGGTTTTCTGGTGATGTTTCTCCAGCAAAACTCCAGCTAATTCTCAGTGGGATGGTATGTTTGGAGCAAAGCACCAGCATGAGAGGCTAAGTTCAGCCACAAAGGCAGGACACATACAGATCAGTGTAACCCCTTGGCCAAACCTGTGTCTTAACGAGGCAGCAGTGCATTAACACAGTTTCCCTGGGCTTAGCTCTGTAGCTAACTCCCTTGCAGCTGGACAGGCATCGTTTTATTGCAGCTCAAAGGCACAGCTAATCAAAAATGAGTATGTATGGACCAAGAGAGATCATCTTCACTCTGATGTTTTTGAAAGGCTAGGTATTGAGATTAATTAATAACAAGGAAAGTCCTCTATAGGGGAATGGACTATTAGCAGGGGTGCATAAAACAGGTCCCTGAACATAATGTGGACTCACGGTTCCTAATAACTTGACCTGGTAAATCTTGCAGCCTAGATTTTGTACACAGGCGTAGCCCCAGAAAGGGAGAGCTCAGCAGATAAGGATCAGTAGAAATACAGCTACTCCTTTTTTCTGTGAAGAAAAATCAATATTATGGAGTTTTTTCCTTCTTTGGCTTTAGCACCTTGGTTCAGAGTTAGAAGCATTAATTCCCACACTTCAAAATGTTCTGAAGTTTCCTCCACATACTTTCCCAAAGATGAACTTTTACCTAGTGCTGTGTGAAATCATTCCTTATTCCCCTGAAATGTGAAAGAACACCCAGAAAAGGCATGGATAAAAGATAAGTAAAAATGTAAGACTTGTTTAAAGAGGAGGGGGTTGAGTTTTGCACACACCTGACTTGACTTTCTTACAACTTCTGACTGCTGATTTTGCTATTTATTTGTGAACAATGATATCTATTTTCCATTGCCATTTTACCCATTACATATTTATTGAAGAGTTTTATTTCTTTGCCATCCCAATGTTAATAATTTAAATTTTATTGCTCTCATTTTACAGAATTTTCTTTTGTCAGAATGAGACAAATATGTATTTTAACAAGTTTATCAATTTAATAGTTTCAATGATAGGTGTTCTTGTTAGGAAATTATAAACATTAATAAAATTTTATGAAATAAAATGAAACTAGGAAATTTGTTTCTTTTTATTCTTTATGCCACCAGCATTTAGCACCTTGTAAATATTCCATTTGCTTGTAGATTTATAAATTATTTTTCATGTATGCAGTGGACTTTGGAACTGTAGCTAAAGAGCTTCCAAAATACCTCACCATCTAAATACAAATGCAGTTAAAGAAAAGTGGAGTTCCTTGGAAAGTTATACAGTAAATTATTTTTTGGTTCTCCATATCTAATGATTTTTTTGACTATAAGCAGATGTCATCAAAAATGCAACAGGAATAGCGAATTTAAAATGGCTCAGCTTGCAACGTCAAGGCAGTTATTGGAGTTTTAGGAAGCCACACCAGAATTGTGTAAAGCTGAAGCATATATTCATTATTCATATACATTGGACAACAGGAGAAGTAAAAGACCCACACAAAAACTGTGATGGCCTCTGCAATTATCTGCATTCATGTGTCTTTTTGCAAGACTGTAGTGATTAATGTACTAAGTACTCTAAAATTCATGTAGCTGTTTTCAGAAATTTTGCAAAACAGGAAGAATGTGTAACAAGCTGCACTTTTTAAAGTATCTTTCACTTTTCTCTGTCCTCTTTACAGTCAAGAAATTTCTCATTCTGTGTCAGACAAGGGTTATTCTTTCTCATATAGTTCTAAGTTTCTTTTCATTTGTCCTTTCTCCATTTTTCATCCTGAAAGGACGAGTTACTATCACAAAGAATCCCCTACTGTGCTAGCTTAGACAAGAATATTTCAGTGTACAGTGGCTTGGTTAACCTGTTCAGTTACTTAGAGGCAGGAGACTATCATGTGTGCCAAATGGCCTGGAAATTTTTAAAGAGAAAAGTGAATGGTAAGATTGAAAGATGAAGGAAGCAAAAAATATTTGAACAACTTTTTCTACCGTTCTAGTGAAGATGTCTCCCTTTCATCTCCTAAAAATGATTGTAGTTGAGGGAATATTTGAATCTCAAGCCTCAGTGTCTTCAGAAAGGATGCACACATATGGTATACCATAATATTCCCTGCTACATATGGTTTCCTCTTATGTTTGTAAGTTCCTCCTTCATGGAGTTTCTACATTTGTGACACGCAAATGCAGCAATCTACAATCCTTGTCTGCTTGTGCCCCAGTAGGCTTTTGCTCTTCTGGTTCTTTCACTAGATCATGCCTAGCCTTCCCATCAAATTGAAGCTTCTTGGTTTCACCTCGGTGGCTCTGAACTTCTTAGACCTGACTTCCTATCTCGTGTCACTTCTTTCTAATATTGTACCTACTCCTCACTTTGCTGCAGTCACTTTCCATCTTTCTTCCAGCTTTCCACGTGTTTGAAATGCTTTTCTTGTGTATGTACCTTCTTTCCTACTGACTCCTTTACTTGTAACCCTTTCTGTCTTTTTTTTTGCAACCTTCCTCCTTTCAGACCCATTCTCAAAACATTTTTCTTCTCAGTATGACAGCTGAAAATGTATGGAAAATACCGCAGATTTGGAATTGTACATGTATATCTGTCTGAGCTAAATCATCACCTTCCTGGCACTGTGACTTAGGATAGGAACATCTCAACAGAAGGAAACATCTGAAACAATTCAGATGAATTGCAGGCTATAAATGTCCAGTTCCTTGCAATGGTGTAAAAGGGAGCCCAGGATCACTACAGATCTATATCCTCTGGACAGAAAATTTACAGAAGAACAATCTCAGCATATGTATCCACACTTTAATTAAGTCTTGTACTTAGTTATTTAAATAACTGTGAACATATGTGTAATGCTACTTGCTAAGTTTCAGATCTAAGGGAATCTTGACACTTTTTTTCCTAAATATGCAAATATAAACAAATAAAAATTAAAATACAAAAAGGGGAAAGTTTAGCTTTTCTCTCTCATCTATCTATGCTATGTTAGAGGGAACTTATATTTCTTTTAATCTCTGAGTTGAAAGCCAGGGGTGAAGAAAGGTAGACCTGGGTAGGCCTGGTGTAAATAAGTGGTGGATTGTGTGCACATCCTTAATTTGATCATAAAACTATTTTTCTGAGTGGTATAATCTGAGAAATAATTGAATATTTTCAATAATAGAATTGTCTCCTGTATTATTTTTATTACTCTTTCTGCTGGTTTAATGACTTGGAGATGTCTTGTCTGTTCTACATGTTACTAAAGAATGAAAAAAAAAGGTTTGACTCTGTAGAAAAATTTAACCATTTTAACTAATGCAAATGGCAACTGGAAAGGACATCCAGCTAGACACAAAGAACAATTGATATACAACTTTTCTTAGGGAAGGCATAATTTTACAAATCTGTAAAGGTGTTTTTTTCTCAGTCAAAACATTTTTGTGTGTGAAATTCTGAAATGCTTGATTAATGAAGCAATTATATCATTCAGAAAATCAGTTTGTGTTTTTAGGCAAAATATTGTCTTATGCGTATTATTAAACTGACCAATAAAGCTGTACCTAATCCAGTTCTTTAAACTTCAGGTTTAGCATTTTGTGCCATTAAAGTTATAGAACTACCATAAAGTAAAAATATAGAGTAAAATTAATTATTAATTTAGGGCCTAGATAGTATACAAATCTAAATTGAAGGTATTCTTAATATTAATGTTTAGCTAACTGAATGCACTGTAATTACCTGTGCATTTAGTTGAAAAACTTAAAAAATTTTTAACAATGAAACATTCAAGGGATGAGTTGTTATTTACATCAGGATATCTGTCTCAGGATCTAACATTTGATCAATCAATTTAAATCCCAGCTCAGTTCCTAGCTACTGCTTGGATGTCTATCTTATTTGACAGAGACACGAGCCTTTGAGCCTTAAAACTTGGGATCTGACCCTTCAGAGCTGAGTGCTGCATTGCGTAATCTTGGCTTGTCTAACCCTTAGATACAATTCAAATGCCTAAATTAGGCACAATTTCTCTAAATAATGCATAGAGCAATACCTTGCAATAGCCATTGACAGACTGTGAGAACTTGTCTTGAATCTAACCCTGTGTCTAATAGAAAAGCCAAGTTTGAACATGGAGGTGGCTTTTATATAACAATATTGTGACTGAAAAACTGATCTAATCACACATCTCTTCTAGGAAGCCATTAATACAAATGGGATAGAAGCAACATTTTTCCATTCACATTTTTGGATTAGGATGTCCTAATCAACAAACATTTGTTAGCCCAGCAGGAGACAGAGACTTGCCTTTTTCTTTCTTTTTTTGGATCAGGGGTATTTTGTAGTCAGAGAGGCGTTCACAGGGACCAAAGCTCTATCTCTCTACACTTAGGACATCTGGCCAATAAATCCTAGATGACTGTCACTACCTTTTCTTTGGTACTTTCAGCTTTGGATTTAAAGAACCTCTTGCACACATAACTATTTCATATATATATTTGTATACATATATACAATTAAATATAATTATATATACAATTATATATGTACAGTTCCTACTGAATTGCAGTGTGTCTTGGCTATTCCTTGTTTTGGTGTAACATATTCCTCTGTTTAGTCATTGTCCTTTAGTAATTCTTGTTTTTCTAATTGTTTAGAAACTCCAAAGGATTATTTCAAAAACTCTCTTTTTTACTTTATTGTTTATCCCTTAATGTGATCCTAACCATTTTAGCTGTTTTTGAATAGATAGACTTAATAGTGTTAATTGGAAATACTTAAATGTGAGCAAAAACTCTACATTTTCTGTTAAACATGATTGAAAAAAATTCTTGAACCTGCAGGATTGCAAATTGCGTCTTACCTGCATGTGGAATACACAGAAACCATAACTACCCTCTCTGTATCCTGAACAAGTAGAGTTAAGGACCTCAGAAAAGTCCTGCTAAAGCCCTACATGTTGCATTAGAGGCCATTATTTGATAAAAAGTGCTAAGGAATAGGGTCTTTCTGGCAACCTGCCCATTTCCCAAATTTGTAAACTGTGCCAGGACAGCAAAGGAAGTATTTCTTGACTCTCTGCAAAATCTTCTCTTAAATGTGGTTTCTGTTCATCCAGGTGGATTAAGGAGGTTCTTCATTTCACAGGGCAGAGGTGGTGTGCTTCATTTCTTTGGCTAATTCTTCAGGCTGTAAATGAGAACTTTGCTTTCCATCCAAATCTGCTGTCTTCCAAGAGCTCTTCACTTCTACTGAAGCTGGACTACAGGATAAGGTACAGGTTTCACAAAGCCAAAGGCAATAAAAGCAAGGAACCCATCTCCGTGACCTAGTGAGACTGGATTTCACAGGTGAGGCAGTCTTTCCCTGAAATTTGCTGTTCCTGAGGGGCTATAAACAGCTCCTCTTCCTCTTTCTCTCATGATTAAAAGAAAAGTAACTGTGGCTACCTCTCCAGTAGGAAGTTCAGTGCTATAAGGCTGTTTCTCATGTGGTGGATCCTGTTTTAAGGACCTCGAATCAAGTGCATCATAAGCCTTACAATAAAGCCTTCTGAAGTAATAGAATCACATAATCAGTTAAGCTGTCAGCTGACCTCTGAGATCCTTGACTTCCAAGCTACTACCTAACACCCCCATGTGAAATACACCATGACACTAAGGGCCATGTACTGTCTTTCTTTAAACACTTTCAGTGTTTAATGACAGTGACAATGACTCCACCACCTCCCTGGGCAGTCCATTCCAATGCCCCATCACCCTTTCTGTGAAGAACTTCTTCCTACTGTTCAACCTAAACCTCCCCAAGCACAGCTTCTGACTGTCCTCTTGTCCTGCCACTGGTTACCTGGAAGAAGAGGCCATCCCCAACCTGGCTACACCCTCCTTTCAGGAAGGTGTAGAGAGTGATAAGGTCACCCCTTGAGCCTTTTTCTCCAGGCTAAACAACCCCAGCTTCCTCAGCTTCTACTGATAAGACTTGTGCTCCAGACCGTTCATCAGCTTCATTGCCCTTCTCTGGGCACATTCCAGCACCTCAAATTCCTTCCTGAATTGAGAGGCCCAGCACTGGACACAGCACTCAGGTGTGGCCTCACCAGTGCTGAGTACAGGAGGACAATCCCTGCCCTGGCCCTGCTGGCCACACTACTGCTGATATAACCAGGGTGTCAGTGGCCTTCTTGGCCACCTGGGCACATGCTGGCTCATGTTCAGCAGTTCTCTACCACCACCCCCAGGTCCCCTGGTTTTTTTTGTCTTTAGATTTGTGTTCACCTAATTCATTAATCTAATAATTTTTGCCCTTGAAAATAAGAGAAATTGATGACCAGAAGTACGTGATCTCTGAAGGCATGTATCTTGAGAAGCTGGAATGCTACAATTGCAGTTATAAAACCCGTTTATTAAATTCTCTACATTCCTAGCACTCGTGTTATTCTCTCATGAGTGCGACCTAGCTGTGCTACCTCCTCTCTATGCCAGTAATGAAGAGGAAAATGGGAAATAACTTACCTTTTTTCTTTACCCCTTTCTGGATTTTACCTTTAAGGAACAAGTCTATGAACTTGTGACCTCAGCAGGGTCTATTCACACCCAGTAGGGTAAATGGCAAGGAAAGGCTAATAGGTGTTTGCTGTCTTGTGATCCTATCAGCACAGGTGTATAACGAGGTATTTGAATGCGAAGAGAGAATTTATTATTTGAGCCATAATTATCTTTTGTTCTGGAAACCTTTCTGGGAGTGGGAATATAAGACAAGAGGTTTTTAAGAGACACAGTTCGAGGACAGGTGTCTGGCTCTACTTCTTGGATGCCTGGAAATTCAGAGGTCCTTTTGCAGCTATTAATTGCAAATATCAGCTTCTGTGACATTTGATTGTTACAACACTGAACAGGAGCTAATAGTCTTTTATCAAACAGACGTGTATGAAGACTGAAACCTACGACTAAACTGGGTTCCAAATGAACCTGTGATGTTGTGGAAATGGAAGTGGGCAGACAAAAATATGATAGCTCAAGCATTGTAAAATTAGTATTGTCTGGTGTACTTTAATTTCCTTATAATCCTTTGAACATTGGCTTTGTGCACTGACACTGGACTCCTTTATTTGTACTGGTGTTAATTAACATGGCCTCCTAGATAATCAGCCTACCTTTGTTAAAATGAGAAGGTTATGCACAAAAAGAGATGTTGTGTACAGGTGAGGACTAAGCAGAAAAACGTTGTAGCAATTTGCTGAACACGGAGGCTTATTGAGGATGCAGTCCTGAATAATACACACTAGCTTTGCTCTTCCCCCTTTAGTGTGTGTAGAGAAGCCATGAATCATTCATGGTCTCCCAGCTGAGCGGGGCTTCAAAGGGGCTGGTTGTGATTGGGTGTCCTGGGTGAATTGCCGTGCTGCAGAAACGCCTGCACCCTCAGCACTGGAGGGGTGAGGAAGCACTTTCATCTGGGCCTCCAAAGTGTTTCGGGTCACAGTTCACCAGGAGATAACGATGTAGATGTACATTCAGAATTAGCTGCAGAGATACCTGTGTAGTGCGGTGTGGAAAAGTGAGCCAGTTAGATCCCCAGTGGATGCTGTGAATCAATTACTGTGTTCTGAATACAAGGTTGGCTGCAGGGGATAAACAGATGTCAGAGAATTTTTCCTAATAAGACCATAGTAATAGAAGAGCACTGTCAGCTTCGTTTTACATTCAAAATCTCATTTCCTCTTTATATGACCAATTTTATTAGGCCTCTAAACAAAGATATTTTATGTAACTGATAGCTGTATAATGAGAATAGTATCATTAAATTTTTTTCTTTCTTAACAAAGACTGAAAGAGAAAGCAGAAATGAATCTTGACAAAGTTAGAAGGAAGGTGTGTAATTTATAAGGCTGGGTGATCATTTCTTATCCCTTTCCAATGAAAAACAGTTTTGAATGGCTTTCAGCTGCCTTTTATGCAGAATCATAATCACATACATTCCAGAGCAAAATACTTTTACTCCAAAGTTGGTGATTAGCTTGTACTGTTCTCTGTACTTTCTGCATATTTTGTCAATGTCTGGTATATAAAGCTGTGATCAGAAAGAAGAAATAGCTTTGGGTTTAGTTAATAAATCTTACAACAGGTCACACGCGGTTAGCACCATATTCTCAGTTTTTTTCATTTCTGCACAAAAATCAAAATATCAAGACATAGGAGCACATTTTCTCTCTGCAAATTTTGAGAGTAAAAGCAGTGAACTATTAGGGATACTAATTTCCTATCATATTACTCTTTCAAATAGAATAATATTACTTGCATACAATTTGTAAATACTGAAACACTAGACTAAGGGTATACCCTTGGATGCGTCATGTTCATAAATTGTTCACACACAGATTATGCTGTCTTTTCCCTTTTTAAAGAAATAGATGCCGATATTTATTAGTTCATACTATTGTCATGGAGACATTGTACCTTCATGTGGCAGAAATCAGAGCAAAATTCAGCTTTAAATATTGGTTTACAATGAATGTTTTTTAGTGTAATGCCTACTCACAGCGTATCTCACACTAAATCTTAATTCCAAACACTTCACAAGAAGGGAAACAAAGGAGAGCTGCAGACAACATTCAGAACATTTTTGACAAACAGGTCAACCATGTGAGAACCTCTATGAAGTTATGCTCATATACAGCTCATTCTTGTCAAATTCAATTCAGAAGTATTTGGGTAAACAAGGCATAAGTATAACTCAAGGTTTTGTTCACTGAAATTAGTTAAAACAACGCAGGCAAAGACATGACCTAAAACCCTACTGCTGAGTTACCTAAACTTGGCTTTTTCTCCCTCCCCAGGTCTGACATGTACATGGCAACTAAAATGCAAAAGTGTGTCTCTTGAGACAGGCACATATGGATAATACGTCCCTGCACAGGTGGTGACACAATACTTCAGTCCATAACCTCTCCATGTCAAGACCTGAGCAGCTCTCTAATTTTGACTTTCCTGAGGTTTGTCTTCATTGGAAGCTTGGAAACAGTACCAGCCACAATGGTATTAAATCTTCCCCTCAAACCTAACTGTCCCTAGAGTTTCTTTCCTGGAGCAGCTCTGCCCTTAACCCTAATCGTTGTGCTGGTACCACTCCCCTGAGTGTGAGGGCTGCAGCCTTCCCAGCTCCTGATGGCCACATTTGCCATTGTTCCTCTGGCACACACCATATTACCACAGCAATCAAAGCGAGCAAGGGGGAGGCAGCAGTCAGAAACTTATTTCAGAATCGTTCTCTCCCTCTCCAATTCCTTTAAGACCAGGATGTACAATTGTAGTAGCCTCAATGCATCATCTATAATGATGCATTATCCAGCATTGCTCTTAGTCCTTAAATTACAGTTTGTGTGCTGCAGCTCAGTGCTGGGAAGGAAGTTAACCCTGGCTTACCTTCTCAAACCTTTCCAGCAATTTATCTTTATTTGAAAGCTCTTCTGTTTCTCTCCAGATGGAACAAACAAGGGAGCTTTATGTACACATTCATGATTCATCTTCAAAACAAGCCATGGTGTTTGCTGCTGAGGTGGCATAAACTTGGGTATCTGTGATCTTTGAGATGATCATAAAATCAAGTGTGGACTTGTAATGGCTGGGGTATTTTCAAAAGAATTCTGTGACACAGGCACTTCAAAACCGTGAACAAGACAATATATGCTAAGTAGCTACATAAATTTTTTAGATGAAAAGGCTGATGAATACTTAGTCATGTGTCTCTCCTGAATTTGAACTCCTGGATTTTCGTGAATCCAAACCTCTAAAATATTTGCAGGAACTTTATTGTCAGAGTTCCACTACAGCCTTGCAAATACAAACAATGCATGAGGAAGGAACTGTAGAAATTTTTGCTTGTTATAGAGCGATGAAAAAACAGTAAGACCTTCATCACTTGTGTTGAACTATGTTTGAAACTTGTTGAAATTCAGTCCTTTTTCATTTATAAACAAAAGATCCTACATATTATGCACATTAGTGAAAGTCAGTGTAACATCTTTTGCTCCAGTGGTATTGTGCTGAATTTTAACACCCATGGACTGAATACAAAGAAAGTTCAGAATTTTTGGTATTCAGCAGTAGAGCCATGACTCTGTGGGGCATTGTCCGTCACTAGTGACAACTCAACCAATATTATCAGTCCACAGGTGTCCAGTGTACAATAGTATTTGGAACAGTTACATGAAAAAACAATCACCAAAGGCAGCAAATAATGGCAATAAAATGGAGACTTCAGGTGCACTCATATTCAAGGGACATTACTGGGAAGAAAGTTTTACAGGTTTCTGAATAGTGTTTTTTGCAGCATTAGTCTCACTTTTAGATCTTCAATATTGATTTGCAGCAAGTAAATGGTGATTACTTTGTGATCTTTTGGGGTCTGTGCCATAAGAAAGGTGCAAGTACTCAAAGCTGATTAACTGTTAAATAATAGTAACAGAAGTGGCAGTAGCAATCTTACATCCTTTCTGACACTGGCAACCCAGCGATGCAGCTCCAGGTGAGCCCTTCACACTGATTTCAGCAGACAGTGGAAATCACCTCCCTAGTGGTGTTCAACAGCATCTCTTTTGTTCTCACTTTTCAAGGATTTTCTCAAGCAAGCAAACCTAATCTTCCACCTGCACAGTACTGGACTTTCTAGATGGTACATGAAAGTTCACAGAGAGTTAAAGTTCTGACATATCTCCATAGCAGCAGCGAGCTGTCTCTCACAAGCAATATGTAAAGGTGCTGTTGTCAAAGGCAGCACATATGAATGTCATAGTGTGTCCTCAGGTTGTACATCAGTCATTCATGCCAAAACATACAGATATCTACAGCCAAGGAGTATGGTTAAACACTACTGAGATTTCCATGAATCCATTGTACCCTCATTTACAATGTCGTCAGCAGTGGCCTATTATAAATACTTTTCTTAAAGAGTCTCATGGATATTTTTTCAGATTCTATTGAATAAGGAGAAGAAGGAAAATGCAGAAGAGGGCAACTTAAAGAATCTCTCAGATTCTATTCAAAGGTTCAAAAAATAGCAAGATAAGGGTCTAGACTCCATGTATGTGATATATGCATTTGCACAGTGTATCAGAAAACATGAAATTGGGAAGGGAAAGAAAAATAAATGAATAAAAATATTTTCCTTTAGTGATGATATTGAATGACGCTGTTTAACTTTACATGTTGTAAACCTGGAATGTTGTTCACTGACCCATTTGCTTTTATACACACTGCTTTTGTAGTATTCTTGTAAAGATCTAATGATACAAGAAAAGAAAGATAAACAGAAAAGGGGGTTATCTTTCACTTAATACAGCTGGTAAAATAAGAATACGTGTTTCTGGGTACCTATGCATTTCCTGAAGTCTCTGCCACATCGAGATGTTCAGTGGTGTACTTATTTCAAATAAATTCTATGCTCGTCCAGAAAGATCTTTCCCTGGACATTCATCTACCATGTAGAAATATGTTCAGGTCCAAAGATTATGGTTTGAACTTCCAGTCTTTTCTGTCATGATGGGTTACTATGGCATTACCTGGAAAAAAGTGAAGTGATAATTGGTTTTAAACATGAAAGCTCAATACCATCAATTCCTAGGTGTTTTGGAACCATTACTCCTTTGAACAGCTCTTGTGTCTTCAACGTGCCTATTTAAAAAGGCAAATGGAGTTTAAAATCTGATTTTACATTGTCACCAAGAAGACACCTGAACCTGGTATTTGTAAAGCTTAGGACAGTGTATGAAATCATAATGTAAGTGAAATATTTTCTCTGATATAGTGTATTTGACTAGATACCCAAATTTGCTGGTCAGTTCCCTCCTTCTGTCTCTCTCTTTTTCTGAAAAACTTAAACCTGTAGTCGGTCCAGTAAGATACACTGCAGGCATGTGACTAAGGAAAAAGAAAAAATTACAGTTCCAATTACAACAGGCATTACTCTTACCATCTTTGATAACAGGTTTGAACTACAGGTCAAATATTCATTTGACATCAATCAGAAAAAACCACCTTAGATTTAAAGATAGGAGGGTCTATTTACCCTGCCTGAAAAATTTAGAACTACACCCAATATAAAATTAATCAGAAGGCAAACCAAAACTATAATTTTACTGAGATCAAGGGGAAGCTTCATACTCATTTTTAGAGACAAAGTTTGCAATGCATGCTGTAGGGAATAAAATACGTGGGTTTAATTATCAACAACAGGCCTAAGGACACAATCAGATTAAATTTAAACATGTGTGTAAGAAACAAAATAAATATAGATATAAGGAGATGGGAACAGATACAAATCAATCTCGAGGGAGGTGAGAAGGAATGGGATTAATAATTAAAATGTGTATACTACTTGTTTATTCTTAGAGCTGTACCTGTGAGCATGACAAGTATGACTTCCCTAGACTTTACAACGCTGTGTCAGAGTTTCATGAGGGTTTGAAAAAGAATTTAATAACTGAGATCAGCCTCAGCAGTAGCAAGCTATCAACTACTTGTGTTTATCATGAAACTTAAATGCATGAAGTCCTACAGTCTCCATCTTAAATTATCTGTACAAATATGCAGTAAGTGGCTTGAAAAAAATTCCTCCCCATTTTAAATTGCTTGTTTTGTGCAAAATTATTGCCATCTTTTCTAGCTTAATGCATAGTTCTA
This sequence comes from Chaetops frenatus, assembly GCA_013400775.1. NCBI lineage: Eukaryota > Metazoa > Chordata > Aves > Passeriformes > Picathartidae > Chaetops > Chaetops frenatus. The sequence continues at coordinate 47,763 of VZTR01027490.1, read as the reverse complement.
GACATGTATAAACAGACAAATAAAAGTCAGAGGAGTCAAGGACTACAATCCTGAGTACCTACATTGTTAATTTTCTACTTATTGCCCAGTTCTTTTGAGGACTGCTTCAGCTAATTGTCTCCAATACATCTTCTCTAGAGAGTATGCTCTAAACACTTTTGGATGTGATCCAGTCTGTGCCACTTGGCCTTAGGACCAAGTATTAGTCTTTTACTCCTTTTCCCCCCAGTAATATTACTAGAAATGGGATGAAATATTCATCTTTGCAATGCAGGTACAGGACCAGCATGAATTTTCTCATTTTCATTTCATATGAATTCATAATAATTATCAAATTTTAAAGGTTATATACAATGTTTGGCATATGTGCCTCTGGAAAGCCTTTAGTTTATGGGGGTTATAATGGATGTTTCTTTTCTTCAAAGATCTTCAGGGTTTTTTTTGGTTGTTGTGGATTTTCTTTCTAATGTCTCCAACCTTTCTTATACCTTGATTTTAAAGCTTGTCTCACCTATTTCTCTCCTGTTAATATAATATTACTCTGCCTCAATGAAAAGTGTATCTGCTTTAAGAAATCCTTAATGCTTGATTTTGTTTCACTTTCCCCCTCTTCTATTAAAATTATGTTTGTCTGTATTTCTTCATCACAATATTAAGTGTTTCCTGCATGGCCTGTCTTACACTGGTAACCTATCCTGAAATGGAATATTTCATGTTAGGTTTGGAGTGTCACGCAGCCCTGATGATTTTAATCCAAGAGCTGTCAGGTCTTTCAATATCTCCCTTTCCTATGTATTATGAAGTTGCCAGCTATAAGGATGAAGCTTTCCCACAGCTGTAACAAAAGAAAAGAGGATGCAAACTCAGCAGAACTTGCTAAAGGACAACAAATAATGAAAAAGATGACTTTAAGGGGTGTCCTCTGGGAAAAAGAAAGAAATACAGCTTTAAAGATGGGACTTCATGCATTAACTTGGAAAGTTCTGAGATACTGTAAAATTGAGAATGTGAAGGATCAACAAAAATTATGCATATTGAGATCTGGTAAGGATATATAATAACTCTTCTACCAATGGAATTTAAAGACCTTCATTTTGTAGAGGTTTTTGATTTAAGTAATGTGGAATAGAGAGAACCCAATGTAGATTACCTACTTGTGGATAGCCCATAAAGTCCATGTCAGCAAAAGCAGTAGCTCTCAGAGACCTTCTGCAAATAAGTTTGTGATTTCTCACTTGTTCGAGAATCCCAAAGAAATAACTGCTTTATCAGTCATAGAAAAAAATATCAGGACAAAATGAACACAGAGTCATTTTCAGTTTTATCTTGAGACATCTTTATCAGATAAAAGAAATCCTAATTTAGTTACTTCACAACACATGAGTTGCTCCATTGATTTAATTTGAATATGCCCTGCCTATTCTAATACTTTCTTAATTACTTTAATAAAAAGTGGTAAATATCTCTACAAAGTTGCACTGAAATCGTTGGTGGTGATTGCTTTTTTTTTTAGGATTCAGATTCTGCTCTCTGATAAATAACTAGTGCTTAATTAGTTTACCATATATACACATATAGCCCTGGCTTTTAGTTTGTATAATTTCAAGATTACGTGAAGCTAAGAAGTAGTGTATTTATGATATCAGCTAAATAGTACATCTGAAAATTGCAAATAACTCACAAAACTGAAAAGAATCATATTCTGGGAACTATATGGTTGAACTAATACCTTTTATTTTATTTCAGTTTTACAAATCCTATCAACACTTGAAATATTTCCCCTGAGGTTTTGTTTTTTCCTCCTGAATATATACATTTTTATATTTGTTTGGTTACTAAGACTGAGGCTTCAGACCAAGGAATTGGAAGTTGCAGCCTTTCGACAGCCATTGCTTTATTCTTCTATCATGAAAAGGATCCTAAGTAAAGAACACCAGCAGTGACTTGCATCGCTCCTGGGCATTTTTTTGTTCTTGTGATCTAAAGTCCACTTATTGTGTTTTCTGTTATTTGGAGGTCACCAAACTTTGATCACTAGGGGGTAGTGTGGGGCTTTTCCTTGATCTTAGGTTCCACATTCTTCAGCCTGATGTTTTTTGAATGTTTATATAAAAAGCTTAGCCTAAACATCCCATATATATTATGCATATATCTATGCATAATGTTCAGAAATCCCTGGATTTATAAAACCATATCACATTACCAGTGGAAATTAAATGGGTAGTATTCTGTTCACTATTGCAAACTTTCCTGTATTTCCCAGAAGGACACAGATATTGCAAATGTCCATTAATCCTTTTAATATTCTCTCTTGTCCCACAATATGTAAATATACGCATACACAAAAAAACCCCATTCACAAACATACTTACATTTTGGGCTACTGACAATACAATAACAGATTTAGAAAACTGCAAAAAGTGTGACCCCATACCCCATATTAATATTTAATCAAGTGCTCACCATATATTTCAAGTTAGTCTGAGAAAATTAATTAGCCCGAAAGATGCTTGTCCTTTAAAGGCATTGTAATCCCTTTTGAAAATGTAAATGAGATAATCCTTTGGTGAGTGCAAGCAACTGTTCGTTTAATTCAGTGTGATGTTTTTAGGATGTCAATAGAAACCCATCCTATGTAATTTGAGTGTATTGGTTATAAATTTGCCACCTAAAGAATTTTGTGGAGAAAAAATTGAGATAATTTACTCCTCTTTCTTTCAGATCACTTCTTCCCTTGCATAAATCTGAGTGTGACCTAAGAAGGGAATGAAAAAACCCATTGGGGACCCTTCCTTTTCTATTCTTCCTAATTGATTCCCTTGTTATCAGGAGACTAAGAGGCATTCTTGAGATCAAGGAAGGTCTAACACTATTTGAACATACTGTGAAGAAGACTATGAAATAATGGATTTCAAAAGTATTAATAACTGTTACCCCCCCCGCTACTCTTTTGCTATCTCATAAATTGAAACTGCCTCAATTTCAGGTTGTTATAGACTAGATATCCCAGTTTGTCTCTGATAGAAATTTAAAACTAGAATTCTTCCCCCTCTTGGTTACCCTAAAGGGTTTTTTTGGCCACCATAAATATTTTCTTGCTTAAAACTTGCTGTTTTCTTGTTTCAAAATTCTGAGGTTTTCTGGCTAATTCAACTTCTTTTACCTCACCACTTCCCTCAAGCATAAGTGTCAGCTGTACATTTTTGTGCCTAAGCTAAACTACGGTATAGATAGTCCAGTTTGTTTAGGAGTTTTTTCTAACTTCTGATAGTTATTTTATCTCTTAATAAATGACATATCCTCTTCCTATAAATCTTTCGTCTATGCTTCCTACTGCACTGTCTGTGAAAGATATATAGTATAACTAGTCCCATGCATAAATAGTCTCCCTATGGAGGACTCTACCAGTTCTTCATGAGTCTTGTCCTTTTTATTCTTTTCAAGTAAATGGACAGATACAAGGCATAAAACACTTTGAGGACTCATTTCCACAAAATTCTCTGAAGACCAAATATTCTTACTCACACAAGAAATTTCAACAAAGTAAGAGATGAGAACAAGATTATACACTTCAATGTAGGAACTCTTACCTGAAAAGCTGCTACTCAGTGCAGTTTTGGACATCATAATATGATAAGGACGTAAAGCTATTAGTGTGAAAATGAAATCTAAAGAGATGGTGAAGGGCCTTGAGGGGAAGCCATATGAATAGTGGTTGAGGTCACTTGGTCTGTTCAGCCTGGACAAGAGGAGACTGAGGGGAGACCTCATTGCATTCTACAACTTTTCCACAAGAGGAAGCAGAGGGGCAGGAATTTATTGTTTCTTTCTGGTGACCAGTGACAGGACCTGAGAGAATGGCCTAAAGTTGTGTCAGGGGAGAGGTTAGTTTGGAGATTAGAAAAGGAAGATGTTTGGGCACTGGAACAGGCTTCCCGGGGAAGTGGTCACAGTGCCAGCCTGAAGGAATTCAAAAAGCATTTGGACAGCACTTTCAGGGACATGGTCTGACTCTTGGGGTGTCCTGTGCAGGGCCAGAAGCTGGACTTTGTCAATCCTTGTGTGTCCAAGTGGGATATGATATGATTTTACATGAAAATTCAGAATAAAGGTATTTGAATTTGTAATGTACTGGAAAACTACTGCACTGGTTCTTAAATCCTTAGGTCTCACTAAATTTATATTTGTTCTGTTTGTTAACATGGACAGATGCTTGGCAATAACTCAAAGTTTACAGATAAGAGATGAGCTTGGGAACATAGATTCTTTACTCTGTGGTGTTGTTTGGGGCTTCTTCAGTGTTTGAATGTGGTTCAGTATTCAGAAGCAAAACAATTCCATATTTAGGCAAGTCTGTATCTGTAAATGGATGTCTATAGATGGATGTCTGTATAGCAGTTCTGTCACAGGTTCCTCGTGTTTTCCCTTATAAGGATGAATATATGTGTTCATGTGTTATTTTTAATAGCAAAGGATCTATTTCACACTGTACTGGTCTCTTTTATTTCATTGTGTAAACCAAAAAAAAAAAAAAAAAAAAAAAAAAAAAAAAAAAATTTCCATAACAAAAATCTTCTTCCAATATAATGAGTGCATGAAAAATTTCTCACTGATGGTATTACATTCTCTAAATATTTTCTGAGGGTTTTGTTGTTTTTTTTTTTAATGAATTGACCTTCCTTAAAGCAGCTGAAGTAGCAGCTGTTTCTCTCTTAATTTTCTTTGGTGACTAAAAAGATAGGGAAATAAAAGGTTAATTTAGGGCAAAAGTAATACCTGGTGACCAATTAAGAATTTTCCTCTTTCTGTCCCTATCTCTTCTCTGACCCATCACATTCTCAGACCCTTTCCTACTGTTCTGGGTAATTTATTCTGTGTCAGCATCAGTTTTAGTCCCCTCTAATTCATGGAGTGTCAAGTTTACAAGATTATCTACAGTGATTTTTGGGCCTGTCCACCAGGGACTCAGTGAGCTGCAGTGTCAACTTGGACATAAACCAATGGCCTAAAGCTACAAGGTAAGTGCAATTTCTTCTGATCCAACACAGCTCTTACAAGTGTTGTTTTCAAAAGACAGGAATGTTAGCTGTCTTTTACAGCACTAAAAGTCGTGTTTGGCATCAGGGAACCCCCTGCTCCCACTACATGGAGTCACAGTGAAAAATTCAGGCTGTTCTACTTTTAGTGGTTTATCTTGTCTGTGCTCCCCAACCCACTTTCTGAAATTGGAGAGGAACTTGATGAAAGGCAAAGCAAATCTGACAATGTCCTATCAGTTCTCCCCAAGGAGTTTATGCACTGGTATCAAATCACTGAAAAGAAATCACCAAGCATCCAGATTACAGCTTTGGACAATCAGTGCCTAAATCCATAGAGTAATGTAAGTTACTTACACCCTTTTTCCCCCTCCTTCCTTTTTGCCTGCTTTCTCTTATGGTGTGAAGAGAAGTATTTATTTTTATTATTAGACTTTTGTGAGCTGCACTGCACGGAAAGAGATGTGAGGTCACAGGATGGGAGGTTCACCTCCACATAGCACCATGCAATCTGATGTGACATATACATTGAAAAATCACTTCCAGGGATATTTTCAGCAAGAGGAGCACAAAACTGCTCTGGGCAGCACAAAACGAAATCAGTTAATGTCAAATAGCTAAATCATCTTTGAGTATATCAAAACATATTTATTCCTGACACAGAACACAGTGAAAACAAATATTTTTCCTCTTTGCCAGCTTTAGGCTGTCTTAAAACTGTTTGTACTTCCTCAGGATCATATGGAATTCTTTTTCAGTACTGTTTTCTGCTAAAATTTCTGTGATATCACCCAGGTTGGACATTAGGTCCATAATACACTAGTGTATCTGAAAAGAAGAAGGAATAGAATGAGAAAAAGACAAAATAATGTGGCAAGAACAATCTGGGGTAATTATGAATCCTTGGGAAAAGTTTTCAGACAAATTGTCACAGTTTTAATGACTCCAGTGGGAGTCATTTTCTTAGACCTCTTTTTGGACCAGACTTATTATAACTTACATGAAGGATGGGTTCACTTTCCACAGAGTTGTCACTTTATCTCAGAACTGAAGATCTGGCTTGGGCCACAGTTTCAGGATATTCTGCCTTTGTGTATAATAAAGTCAACCTGCCCTGTGACCCTGGCAGCACTTTCCAGATTCCCTGTCAGGTGGTGTCAGCTCATTTCTCTAATGAAAGCACTACCAGCCTTAAGGCTGCTCTATAAACCACACTGGCAAATAATCCAAATTAATTTAGCCTTCTGAAAAGGTGCTGGAAGCAATGGGCACTGCACAATAGTCTGTCATCAATGCTTTCCAAACTTTCAATCTTCTAGCTCCATATTGGTACCTGTTTGTTATTTGGTGCTGTTTCATGAATCAAAGTCTCATAAGCCTTACATTATGCAACTAGTCATGCGAAAACCAGTGCTATGCAACTTGTTTATTTTGATTCCAAATTCCCTAGCTTTCAAAAAAATACCTTCTAGCAAATCAGCTCCTATCAGGATCTGAAGATTTTTAACAATGGATGTCTCCAGCTGCTATTTCTCTCATAGAAGAATAGATATTTTTTTGTAACTTAGACAAGTAAATGTTACCTGCTCTCAACTGAGACATAAGTTATAGTTAAACTATAGTTAAACTAGTAGCTGCAGAGTGAAAAAATGTATTTTATGCATGTTAACATGTACTTTATGTTCCACGGCCTTACCATGTGTTCCTTTGAAAATCGTCTTCTCATGGGCAATGTAACCTCCATTATTTTCACTCCATATTGTGCTCAAACTCTCTAATTCCATTTTCAAGTGTCTCAACACAGGTCCTGTAAAACTTAAAGCACTTCTAAGGAACATCATTTTCCACACTCAAGGCAGCATTATATGTTAAAAGCTGATCACTTTGTTCTCATTACTGCAATAGCAAGGAATTGTTTGTGGTATCAGCTTAGACAGAAATGATGATCTGTATGCACTCATCAGCTCTTGAACAGCATTTACATAGGACAGACAGGAAGAGATACTGCTGTTCATTTCAGTTTGTATGGGGAAAAGCAGTAATTTGAATAGAATGAACTATCCAGCTGACTCCAACTGTTGGCAGTGCCTGGTGGAAGTCTGCACAGCTTGCTGGGTACTTGCAGTGAGGAGGGATCTTTTGCAGTGTATCCGTGGTGGAGAACAGACACTGAGTAATGGGATGAGGTTTTGTTTGGCCTTGCCATCTTCAAACATACACAGCTGGCAGGAGTGTGGGTTTGTGCACTAGCCTGCCCTTTCAATCATAGATGCAAGTGTTCAATTCACTATTCAGAGTGAATTTAACAATTTTTCATTTGTAATTTAGACCTGTTATGGGCATATATTGCAGGATGAATACATGAAAAAAGCTGCATGATTTATGCCTCATCTGCTTATGCACTTTCCACTATAGATAACATAAAATGTGATATTAGAAAACAAGACTACAGTCTTCCATAGACACTACCCCAAAATCCCTGATCTTAGCTTCAGTTCTTCCAATGAAATCCTCACTTAAAAATTAATATTCAGTGTCAGAAAGCTCATGAGTTTGATGATAGCACTCAGCTTAGTACCTAAGCTCTTCAACTAACAAACCAATTGACAATAGGGTTATTGCCATTGAACTGGGTGCAGATGCTCATATGCTGGCAATGGGGGCTGCAGAGGGCAGGGTTGATCCCTGCAGCCAAAAACCTGGCACCTCGGGGGAGAAAGGGTTTAAGAAATGGTAAAAAAATGACCAAGAGAAGAGTGAGGAAAAAAAAGCATGAGAAACAACCCTACAGATGAAAGGACCAGGAGGAGGAGGAGGTGCTCCAGGTAACAAAGCAGAGAATCCCCAGAAGGGTCTGCCAACCCTTGGAGGTGATCATGGTGGAGCAAGAATTCACACTGCATTATATGGAGGAGACCTCACCCCAGAGAAGTTGGATGTTCCTGAAGGAAGTTGCAGATATGGAGAATCCATGCAGTAGCAACAGATAAGTGTGAGAAGGCAAGGGTAGCAGAGAAGAGTTGTTATGGACTGACCAATCCCCATTCCCTATTCCACTTGTGCCCCTAGATTTTATCTTTGTTTCTCATCATCCAACTCTATTTTAAATTGGAAATAATATAAATTATTTTCCCCCCAAGTCTGTTGTGCCTGTGATAGCAATTGGAGAGTGTCTTTATGTCAACCCCTGAGCTTTTCCTTCTTATTTTCTCCCTTTGTCCTGTTGAGCAGCAGGGGTGTGAGAGCAGGTGGGTGTCTGACATCCAGTCCCCTGTAGGGGTGACAATCTGTGTCCATAGAATATCACAACAGAATTATTGTGATTATAATTATCAATCTATTATCACAATAATTCTATTGTGATATTCTATGAACCCTGTTAGGTTGTCACTTCCACAGGTGATTGGGATGGGCTGACCTCAATCCCTTCTCCTGGTGTGAAAACAGGTTTTATTCTTATAGGTCATTCTGTGTTGCTGTTTCTTAAGAACTTTTCTTGAAAACACTGTAATAAATGACAGAAGACATCTGTCTGAAATAATTTCTCCATTGGGAACAAATTCTGATGCTTCATGTCTGGACACTGGATGTAGCGCTTGAAAACATATTGCTCATGAGATCCAGTTTCTCTGGTTCTGCAGGCATTTTAGTCATAGCAAGGTATTTTGTATGATGTTGACAGAAAGGATACAGGACCTGAGGGAGTCAGATATCTCTCTGAGTGGCCACTGGAAGGCAGGTACTATATCATGAGGCTTTTCAGATGTCACAAGCTGACCTTTGTTTCACTGCCAAATTCTGTCCTACCTCATCCAGAACAGCTGATGCTTCTATTCAGATTTTTGTATCAATGTTGTTTAATTGATGCATAAACGTATACTTGAAGACTTACCAACAACTCAGGGAAACTCCGTGGCTCATCCTTCCAAAGTGAACCAGAATCAGTACAAGATAATAAAAGCAACTAGTATTCTACACCTTTTAAAGAGAGTGAACAACATCTAGTACCCGAAGTTAAGTTCTTGAGTCAATAATGAAGGCGTTAATAAGAATATACAGAGAAGAAATTGCCTCAGTGTCATTTAAAATCCTCTCTCGCCTGGCTGGTGATACTATCCATGATGCCCCCTGGGACAGGGTTGGCCCTCCTGGCTGCCAGGCCACTGCTGACTCATGTTTAACTTGTCATTGACCAGGACCCCCAGCTCCTTTTCTGTGGTGCTGCTCTCCATTCTTTCGTTCCCCAGTCTGTCTGAACATCCAGGGCTGCCCCATCCCAGTGCAGAATATGGCACTTGTCCTTGTGTCGTGGGTTTGTTCAAAACCGGGCAGAAACACCACTTAATGTAGTGGTTTCCCATTCACCTGCTTGCCTGCTCACACCAGGCGAGAGTGTAGTGTAGTGGTTTCATGAGAATAAGGATTAAGAGAAATGCAAAGCAGGCCTAAACTTCAAAGATAAAAATAGTTTATTAACAGAAAAAAAANGGGGGGGGCGGGCAGAGGCCCGGCCCGAGAGAGGGGTGAGCTGGGCGGCCCTCTCTTGGAGTTCCATTCTCCTCTCCTTCAGGCAGGGAGGGGGAGCAAAAGCAGCCCCACAGCAGCAGCACTGCCAGAGAGGAGGGGGGGAAGGGGGAGCCGGCCACAGCCCCGGCACGGCCCCACAGGCCCTGAGGCCCAGAGCGGCCGGCCGGGCACGCGGTGTTACCTTCCCTGTGAACGGAAGTCAAAGAGAGCTTCTAACTTCCCGCTCTTAAAAATGTAAACTTCGCAAAGATGCCCCCAATGTTCAAGTGGCCACACGAAGTGCCCATCTCAAAACCAGCCGATCTGTGAGCCCTCCACCCCCGCTGGAAACCGTGCCCCGGCGGAAGTAGAAAAACAAAACCCCCCCAGGAAGGAGAAAAAGTTGTTGTCCTTTAAACCACAACACTTGTTAAACTTCATATTGTCAATTATTGTCCAACTCTCAAATTTCATAGGAAGAACCTAAACTTTGCCATTTGATATATGGCACATCAAAATGTTATTTATTTCTTTGACAAGCACCCAAATTGTATTTTGAGCTTGGTTTTCTACTTGTCAGTTGCTTGGTAACATGTCACTGATAAAAATTTCTTTACTTAGGGAATGTCTATAGTTAGAATCTTATTGAATGTAATGAAACTTATCATAAGCAGCCACAGAGAAGTCCAGCAAAACTTCAATTGCTTAAGGGGAAAAGATTCTAAGTAATACTGGAGAATAACTGTACGTCAATGTGTTGCCAGATACTTAGGGACAGTTGTAGAGATCAGAAGTCTAGTTGTATGGAGTCACTATATGCATTTTAACACCTTCCCTGGGGCCTTGCTGCAATCCAATATGTTTTAGTAATAGTTGAGGTGACCCCAGAATGACTTACACTTTCAACTCTTTTACATTTATACATGTCTGACAACAACATCAGGACCAAATAGAGGACACCTAGGTAACTATGATATTACCCAAGAAGAAAACATATCCTCCAAAAAAAGAAGTGATCAGGTACTAGTGCAAACCTCAGTGAAACTACCTTTTTTGTGGATCCATCTCTCATTGTCTGTCTTCTCACATCTATGGTCCCTCACACCATGAGCTAAAACAATCGGTGTATGCTAACAAAATAAACCAGAGTGGGGTCCTCAAATTACATTTAAAGTTACATATTTTAATATACATTAATTAATTACCCCTGTCATATAAATAAATTTGAAAGCAGATACTATTTCTGCATTGGCCTTTTACTTTGGATCAAAAGGCTGCTTTTGAACTGGACTTTCAGGTTATCTCAACTTTACCGCTTTTATGTTCTCATCAACAAATGGTCTCAGCACTCAGACTGGATTCATCTTTGACAAAAAATAAACTAAAATGTGTCTTGAGCAATGAAGAGCAATCTCTCCTGGGCAATTATTGCTCCCTGGGGACGGAGCATGGCTCCCTGGAGCAGGGAGCTGCAGGTGCTCCCTGTGGAAGAGGCAGAGCAGGGTCTCACAACAAGGCCCTGTCCCACCACCCCAGCCCAGGAACAGGGTGCAGGAGGTTGGCCTGGAATTAATGTGGGGCAAAGCACACGAAATCTATATAGTGTTGTGAGGGTTTCACTTTAGAGATGGTCACAACTTGCACCACAGTATACGTTTTTGCATAATTTCACCATATCACTTGATTTAGACTCTATCCTCTCTCTGCAGAACATAGGCAGATAAATGTCTAGGAAAGCTACATCTAAACTTTTCAGTGTGTTTCCACTGTGGGCAATGAAAAGAAAAAGGTCTTTCCTGGTGTAGTTTAGATTAGTTGTGTGAAACAGCTTTAAAAATTACTTTTTTCTCTGACTGCCAGTGCATAGTAGAATTAGATCAGCTGTGGTAGACACATACGTTTGAAATTAGGTGAGATATATTCTGAAAAACTAGGCAAAATTTAGTCATATGTAGCACAAAACAGTATGACAGATAAAAGTGACTCTTCACAGATTACCAGGGATGTGAATTCCCCCAAACAAGCCTCAAGGTAGCTTCAACCATTTATTTCCTCAAACAAAGCAACTGATTTAATTACTTGGAAGGCTGGCTTCAAATGCTGTTGGCACAAAAATCATGTAGTCCTGTAACTCCAAAAGATGTATTGCAAGTAAACAGAGCCAAACTCTATCATTCTCAGACCATTAGTTGTTCTTAAGGGAACCATAAAGCTTGCTACCTTTATACCTGAAGCTGAGAAGTGAAATAGAAGCTGAAGTGCAGTCAGAAAATAGAGCTGAAACCACTTGATTCCTCTTTCACACTCCATTCCTCACTACCCATGGCCAGGTACCTTCCCTTGTGTCAGTTCTGGCATTTTATTGAACACCACATTGAACTGATCCCTCTCGTGAAGTCAGAAGATGGTCCATTTGCCTAGTCTTTCCTGCCCTTAAGTTGCCTTGGAAAAATAAATTAAAAAAAAAAAAAATTTCTTCTAGATGACCTCAGTGAACTAACACAGGTCTCAGGGCAAGATTTTCCAACTGGAAGCAAGAGAGGAAAGAAGAGGCAGCTAAAAAGCAGTGGCAAGGTTACTTGTTCAGTAGACTCAGCTGCACTTTTGTAGCCCAAGACAGCAAAAGCCTTTGCTGGCTTTGGCAGTCTCCTAAGCTAGGCGTGCCGCCAGAGAAACTACCCTGTGCAACTACTTCATTGGAGTTTTCACCTGTATGGAGTGCTGGTGATGATTTTCCAAGGCTGCTGCACTTAGATAATGAGTCAGGAAGGCTCCTTATCACCTCCTGAAAACTGATACTTAGCATAGAGGTGTGACTTTGTATATACAAACATTAAAGTACAAAAACTTTCTCAGTGTCTTGGTCCTTACTAGAAAAGTGCTTCCTTGGTAATGGATATCCAGAACTGGCTTGAGCAGTATTTCCCTTGCTCTTTCTACACTTACAAATAAGTCGGCAGTTTCTTCGGAGGAAGTGTTGTGTTGAAAACTTAATCTAGTTTACCACATGGCTGTACAAAGAGTTGTGAGAGATAATGAGGTATGGGAAAAAGCTGGCTCCAAGTGCAATATCGCTTCAACCTAACTATAGCTCTGGACACCTTCTCTACTCAAAAGCAAGAGTGGCTTGTCCAGGTTGTCTGTGTAACACTGGGAAGTCAGTGAAACATAGAAACCAGTAAAATGAGTAAGGAAGTGTCTCATACTAGGCCTGAGGGCAAAATCCTCCACCCATTTAGCATTCATAGTTAAAGTCCCTTTTAGACTTGGAGTTAAAACCATTTCAGTCATTTAAAATAAAAAACTGAGAAAGAGCACAGCATTATATGCAATGTGACAATGAGCTGAATGCTGTGAAGCTGGGATAGAAACCACCAAACCCAATGTGGTTATTATTGGGTCTATCCTATATCAAGTGTAATCTATAGGTCAAATTCAGGGAAAGATGTGTGGCCAGATCCTACAGGCAAGATAGACAAGACAATTCATAGAGAACTCCTAAACTGTAGCAAAGCTCCACACAGCTCTGTCATGTCAAGACTTAGGGATGCTTTCATGGGCTGCTGAGTGTTCCTTGAGTGCTCACAGAGTCAGGAACAAATCTGAGGACCACATGGCACCCATGATGTCAGCTAGATACCAGGTTATAGGCTTCCTCATAATGAAGATACATCTCTGTGTATCTGCATTCAAAGTAGAAGGTTCCTTATATTCTTCATTTCTCTTCACTGATCATGCAGTCTGTGTCAGTGTAGACATTTACACCATATCAGATGTAGATGTGTATAGTGTCAACATCTAACGTTAGGGAGAAGGAATTCCCTGTCTAATATTTTATGATAATTTTAATATAAAACCTCATTTAAAAAAAACATGCATCATATCTACTTCTTTACTTGTTACATAAATTCCCTTCTTTCCTTTGAAGTGGTGACCTGGAGGTCCTGGCTGGATAGTCAATGGACCAGGATCAGAAATATCAGATATTGGCTAGATGTGTGTTTATCTGTTGTGTGCTTATTCATTGGGTCCTTCTGTCATGAAACAGTAATTCTTTTCTCAGGGTTCTTGTGGTGTGTTGACCTCAGCTGGCTGCTGGTCCCTCTCCCCTGTGGAAACAAGGAGAAGGAGCTCGTGGGTCATCAAACGACACGGAAATCACTTACTAGTTGTGCTGATTGTAGCTGGGGTAGAGTTAATTTTCTTCGTAGTGGCTGGTACAGGGCTGTGTTTTGGATTTGTGCTGAACATACAGATGATCATTTAGAGCCATTTCTGTTATTGCTGAGCAATAACAAAGAGACAAAGCCTTTTCTGCTTTTCCGGCTGCTGTGCTGTCGCGGGTTTGTTCGAAACCGACCAGAAACACCACCTAATGTAGTGGTTTCACGTTCACCTACTTGCCTGCTCACACCAGGTGAGAGTGTAGTGTAGTGGTTTCATGAGAATAAGGATTAAGAGAAATGCAAAGCAGGCCTAAACTTCAAAGATAAAGATAGTTTATTAACAGAACAAACAAACAAACAAA
>VZTR01027490.1:13931-28814 GCA_013400775.1 Chaetops frenatus | reverse complement strand
GGGGGGAAGCCGGCAGGGACCCGGCCGCAGCCCCGGCACGGCCCCCAGGCCCTGAGGCCCAGAGCGGCCGGCCGGGCACACGGAGATGTTCCCGTCCCTGCGAACGGATGTCTAAGCGAGCTTCAAACTTCCCGCTCTTAAAAATGTAAGCTTCGCAAAGACGCTTTCAATGTTCAAGTGGCTACATGAAGTGCCCATCTTAAAATCAGCCAATCCATGGGGTCCTCACCTCTGCTGGAAACTGCCCTGGCGGAAGTGGAAAAACAAATCTTTCCAGAAAGGAAAAATGTTTTTTTTTCAAACCATGACATATGCTGACAAGGGACCTGGAGCTGCATGGGATGTTGGGAGGAGACACAGCTGGGACAGGTGACCCAAAGTGACCATGGAGATATTCCATGGAGTTCCAAGGAGGGGTGTTTGGAGTGATGGCGTTTGTCTTCCCAAATAAATGTTATGTATGATGGGGCCCTGGTCTCCTGGGGATGCCTGTACACCTGCCTGCCCATGGGATTAAGAGAAACATGTAATAAGATCTGATACCTGGAACTCTCTCACTTTACTTTAGCTGCTTTCAACTCCACTGCCAGAACTAGATTATCTGTAACAAGTCCACCCATTACCAATTTGCCTGATTCCACAGTAAATTCCATATAATTATCACTGCTGTTTTTAGTGTAGTCCAGCTTTAACTTTCTGCTTCTGACAAATGGGCTCTTTTGTTGAATCTTTTATCTGCTAGTTTCCATGAAACTTTTTAAATGCAAATAGTCTTGTTTTGAACCTGCCATCACCCTTACCTAACCAAAGATGTAATTTATTCTACTTTGAAATATTCATAATTTCAACCATGAATGTCAATGTCTGATACTCTGTTATGTGTATCCACTTGATAACAACTAGGTAATGATAATGAATGTTACTGCTCTAGCAGTGATGATGTTGCCATCCATGTTTGTTGAGGCCTTTCACACATTTGAATCTTCATAGTATGTATTAGACACAGACAGAATTTTTTATGTCTGGTCAGTTAATAGGAATGTTTTCATTTTGCCCAAGAGTTGCAGTTTGGGCTCATATATAAAAAAGAGAGTAGCTTTTTGGATCCAGCTGATTGCTTTGGAGAAAAACAATTTGCTGTCTACCCAGTCACCTGGCCACAAAGCATTTCATATTTTCTGAAAGCTCATGACTTAATATTGCAAATGAATCAAGTGTTTTTATATTAAATACACCTAAAATATTAAGCAATAAGCATTGGGAAGTAGGAGATTTATGAAAAAAACAATTATTGTATCAACAATTATGTTGGAATTATGCTTTGATGTGTATTATTAATGAAATGAACTTGATACTTTCATGTACAGACAGTAGACTTTGAGATAGAATTATTCTCTAAAATTTAGCCAAATAGTCATATAATTTTAACTGGTAAAAGCAGAAAGACAGGCAGTTCTAGGAGTTAATTAACACAAAGAAAAAGCATTTAGCAGATTACTCACTTTCTGGAGTTATCTATCTTCAAGGAGTGTAGAAAAAACTCAAGACATCTGATGTGTGTATGTTTGAAATCAAGTGCAGTGAATCTCATTCCTAGTGCCAAGACTGGACTGGGGTAACTCAGTCTTTAGGCATTGCAATGAGTCCCAGTGGAGCTGCAGCTGGAAGACTGCTCCTCAAAACTAAGATCACTCAGGTGCACAGCTCAGAAGTAAAAAAAAAATAAAAAAAGTTACTATAATATCATTATAGAATCAAATGAAATAGAGTGGACAGTGTTCTCATGGGGTTTCCTTTGTTTGTTTGCTTTCCTATACCTGTTATCTTATGGCAATCTGGCTATAACAGTAGATATCCCACAGTTCGCTCATCCATTGGGAGAATATCAAAGATTTGTCAATGTGCTCCAGCACTATTAGATTTTTTATTCAAAGCTGAATTTCTCTATTACTGAATTCTAAATTTAAATGTATTATTTTTTCTTCTCAGATGAAAACATTAGACCTTATTCTCAACAGCTTTGGCAAGGAGAACAATGTTTTATCGTTTCAGACAAAGTGTAGCAATTACAGCAAGGTGCAGTCCTTTGAGATAAGTGTTTGTAGCTGGTAGATTACCATGAAAGTAAGGGTATCTCAATGAAACTCCTTCCCCTCCGCACTCCGTCACTTTCCATTACTGACAATCCATTGGCGTGGCATGCATGGACAAAATTCCCTGCACACTGAGAGCTTGGGGATCTCATATCTATTTGTTAAAGTAACAGTTGCATTTAATCAAAAGAAAAATCCATCCTCCATTAATAAATAATGTATACATCTAACATTATAGTCAAGCAAGAAAATACAAACAGTTCCAGTTTTCAAGTTCCAGTATTTGAGTGTGATTTTTGCCCTTTGTAAAAGTTATACTGCTGACTTATAGGGACATCACATTC
Organism: Chaetops frenatus; assembly: GCA_013400775.1. NCBI lineage: Eukaryota > Metazoa > Chordata > Aves > Passeriformes > Picathartidae > Chaetops > Chaetops frenatus. The sequence continues at coordinate 26,377 of VZTR01027490.1, read as the reverse complement.
ATGATGTTACATTTAGGACTGTATGGAGTGCTGGGCTTCCATTATGGATTCGTATACAGTTCAGAGATAAAAAAATGTCTCTTGAGCTTTAGGTTGGGATACAGGGCTTCAGCCAGGCAGGGTTATGTTTAACAATTACACAATGGCAAGCACACTAGGCACACTTCCATAAGAATCAATGAAGGTGTGAAAATAGGAGAAGGGTTTCCTGAAGGGTCCCCATTTCTTAAGGATTCAGATCATCTAATAATTCACCTAATACAGTCCAAGTATTCCCTCCTGTATCCTAGATTAAAAAAAAAAAAAAAGAAAAGAAAAAAAAAAAAAGAAAAACTACATTTACAAAACTTTCCATCAGATTTCTACCTAAGCTATTAACATTCATATCTATAATACAATATGTTTACTTTGTATTTTAACTGAGAATTAGTTTAATCTACTGATTTTTTTTTTCTAGATGAGTACCTTTTTAATAGGTTTTGAAAATTTTTATATATTTCTAAAGATGCAGAAAAGGGCTACTGAAATTTTCAAACTCAGTAGTAACTTCCATTGGGATTAGTGAAAGTTGGGTATTCAATTGAAAATCCTTTCTACACTTTTCAGCACTTAATACACACTTTTAGAAGATTGGCGGTCTTTCATGAAATTAATTTATATCTTTAAGCATCTTTGAAGTTAATGGAAATGGTACGGACAGTGTAAATGTATCTAGGCTTTTATTTTGAGTGGACAAATAAGAGAAATGTCTTGTTCTTTGTTTGCTTGCTGAAGAACAGCTATTGCTATATGAGATTCCCTAGGCTACCCAAACATTTTCGGACATGGCAATGGAAACTCATTGACATTTTGGAGTCTAATCATGTTGTTCTAGTGCATCTCCAAAGGTACACGGGGTAACCAAATGGACCTCTCAGGATGCAATTGCCTAATCTTAGAATGCACCTAAATTTAGGTGGCTACAATGTAGGTACTGATCCTTGATATAAGGTATCTAAGCTTCCTCTTAGTCAGAGGACGACTACACAGGCTTCAGCTTTATCAACATAGATAACACAGTGTTATTAGAGGCAGCTAGACACCAGTTTCTTATCCATAATTTTGTTTTGTACATCCTTTCTAAAATGCCATGAATCTCACGTTGAGATGTCTTGGGTACTACAGACCACTTAATGTTGCTCTAGATGGCTAATCCCATGTCTGTTCAATCAAGTCAAAAGGGCTTAGGGAGCTGTTCATCCTAACCTAAGACACCAAAATCTGGTCATCTGAATACCTAAAGCAGCTTTCAGACATGACAGACAGACATGTTAGATAGCTGCATACACTGTTGAAATCAAACATGAGAGCTAGATAGATCCCTTACTCTGGTGATGTTTTGATAAGCATGGATGTGTCGTATGAATTTAGATGCCTCACCCTGCAATGACAGCTTCCAAAGGTAAAAATTTCTGGTGTCTGACAACACTGTACAGTCATCTGCCAGAAAGCTGTCTGTATCCCATCCTATCCTATGCTGTCCTGTCCTGTCCTATTCTGTCCTGTCCTATCCAATCCTATGCTTTATGTTTAGAAATTAGGCAAGACAAAATGGCTGTAGAGATAATTTTTCTATCTCTGCTTTCCTCAGGCCAAAGTCTTGCTTTTACTATGCCCTGAACACTGCCATTTCCTTTGCTCATGGAGATGGCACAATCCAGCCTTGCTGAGAGTGAAGTTACAGAATTTATCTTTTTTGTCTAGTTTGTCTCTGGCAACAGTCAAAATGTTATTTCAATCCACAGTTTGACACAATTGGTGATGATAACATTAACATTAAAAGACTAGCGAATACTGTGTAATTAAAACTTTAATCCAATTAAATTACCTGTGATTGAACACATGAATGGACTGCTGCAATATTCTTAAAACATGTTTGACTTTCAAAGTGAAAGTGTAGTCCCAGTAGAAATACTTGTACCATAAGATTTAAATTGGTCAAATTCTAGTTTTAAGTACATTGCTCTTAAGTTTCACATGTGAGAGCAGTCACAGACCTTTTGAAATTAATATATACAAGCTCACCTCTCATATATTCAAATTACTATTGTAATCCTTAGTAGGAGGACAAAATTAAGTAAATCTTCTGTAAATCTAATAATTTTGTCTAGATGAACACAACAGTATCTTACCAATTTGCTGAAAAGATATATTGTTTCTGGGTTCTACACTTTAAATATTAAATAGATAGATCAGAAAGAAAATCCTTTTCATCCTCATCGCTTTCAGCCCAACAACTCGCTGATAAAAATTTTTTTTAAAAGTGGTCTGAATTTGAATCTTTCCCTATTTACACTTGCCAAGAATGCTATTGAAGACTATACTTCCTGCGTATGTTGTATTCATCTGGACTGAATTCTCACAGAGCTCTTCTTGCCTGTTTGCTCTATCTGTGTATTGACTCCTCAGCTTCACCAGTCTGTATGCAAGCATCCTTGGAAATACATGCAAGCACTAATATTACTGATTAGACATTTTAATGCAATGTGCTAATATCCCATTGCATATATTGACTCAAATTACTCTTTAGACATTACTATTATTACTATTTTATTGCTATTGCAACCTATGTATCTTCCAGTATTTTTCAGCAGTAAAACTAAAAAACTTCTGGGATGAATGTAAAATTTATGGTTATGCACTTAACTGCTTTTTAATTTTTACTAGAGTAAAAAAAGATAATAAAGCTACAGTACAGATGATGAAATATTTTCCTTTTCTCTCAATAGGAAATCAGATAACATTTAGAAATACTTTGCTAAGAATGCAGTGCTAAATGGAGTTTACCTCTGCATATAAATCCCCATCCCTTCTGATACCCAAATATATTTGTAATACTTCTCTGTTTTTATTCTAATTTGCAATCTAATTTGTTTAGGAATAGAAGATGCAGCTATGGAATCAGATATTTTTGGTTTTATTCCTGTTAATTTTAGTTATTCTGTTCAGTATTAGAAAAAACAAAGTATTAAAACCAACAAAGATCTGCTGCTCTCTTTTTAGCAGAATTATGCATCTCATAGTATACCACATCTTCTGTTTCTCTTTTGTGGCCCTGATAATTAAATGAACAGTTTTCTTGGTAAAATAGACATCCAAAGTATTCCTGTTTCTGCAGACAGGGGATCTGCTAATTTTGCTTGATACATAGAACATATCCATAATGGATTCAGTGACAAAGGATGACATCAAATCTATCTGCATGAAAAATCTAAATTTTAAATATCAAATGCTTAGTCCTTATAGACTTTCTAGATAGGACTTTCTGAGACTTCCAGAGGGAAGAGCTAGGAGCAAAAACTAGGACCATAAATCAGGCAAATATGAAGCAAATGTGAAAGTAAACATGATACAGAGTGCATCCCATCCAGTATTTGCAATGCTAGAAATGTATGTTCCTGTATTTCACAAAATCACAGAATATTCTGAGTTGGAATTGAACCACAAGGATCCACAGTCAAAATCTGGGTTTCTTACCAGTGTCTCCCAGCACAGAAGTGGCTTAACTTGATGGTTCCAGAAACAAGGCTCTTTCTAGGGAGAAAGAAAAGTGAGATACACATTCTTTGAACATGACGTCTACAGATTCATAATCAAAAGTCTTAGAAATTATTTTGAAAATTGTAATATGAGGGTGTAATTTGCCCCATATGGGACAACAGCTATACATCTGTAATGTTCAGTGAAATCTCTGTTTCCCTCGGCCTTTTTGAACATCCCCATGATCATTCATTATGTGCAAAATTATTTCAGTACTTTCCCCCATAGTAACAGCAAGTGACAGCACTCTGTGTATTGCAGTGTTAGAGCACTCTTATGCCATTCAGTTCTAAGAAATGTAAGCAGCCTTTATGTACATGGAAAAAAAAATTCAATTAAGCATTGTGTCCCATTTTTCAGCACAAGTATTACCTTCAAGCAATAAGGAATAAATGGCTTTATAGCTAAGAATATACCCTAGGTAATTCAAGTCATTCATGCTGTTATGATCCTTGTCCCTATGATACAAAATGTACTCACTCTACAGTTATTCTGCAATACTGATAAAAGATAAAGAATTTCCCTTTACAATATTTCTAATATTTATGAAGACATATCTTGGGTTTATTCAAGAATTTTTTTCTAATCTAACAAAAATTCCATTGTGAATTTGGATGAGAGATGTGTCAATTTAATACCTGTGAATTAATGTATGGGTCATCTTAGTGCAAGTCAGAAAAATGTTTTGTTTCCTACATGTTTAAGGAGCATAAGTAGGTTGAAAATTATTTTGGTCTAAGTCTATTTTAATAGATTGTAATCCATACCCAAGGCCCTTTGCTTTAGGAGAGTAAAAATTAATGTTATCAGTCCTAATAATTTTAATAAAAAGAGCTCACAGAAACCTGTGGTAACAACTGANTTTTTTTTTTTTTAGCATAAAAACCCCCAAATCTTCATGCTTAATAAAATTTGTCAGATATTTCTGTAAATTTATATAGACCACTGTCAGGTTTCATATTCACTCCTTGAAGCTAATAATCCTTTTTGTCTTGTCAATCCAAGATCTCTTTATTTCCTTCTGATTTACTTTCACAGGATTCTGAACTCTTACTTTGATATTTTGAAGCCTGGATTGTATCTGAAAGATCCCTCCTCTCCTGTGATGAGGAACAACATTCAAGTTGATATCAACAAAATGTCAAACTCTCTCTCATAGTTTCATATTGGAGATAAAATCAAACTGCTCTTCAGGAAGAGGATGATCACTCAGTCTCTATCTGAAGACAAGTTAGAAGAAGATATCATGATTGTAAAAGCTGCTATAAGTCCTAAATGGTGTGGATGTGAAAAAAAATAAATGAGAAGATGTTGCATACAACATGCAAAAAAACCCCATAAAAAGCAATATTGAAGAATATTGGGCCATATGCAGAGGTGTAGCAAGGAAGTTAGGCATGTCAGAAAAAGAAAACAGAATAAGGAAAAAACCTCCAAGTTAAAAGAACACAAAATATGGGGATGAAGAAAGGCTAGATCTTCAAGGAGGGCTAGAGACAGATGGTACTAAAGGACTTGTCTGATGATTCATCCAAGGATTAAATGAAAATATGTTCTACATATTTCAAATGGAGAGAAACCAGTACCATTTTTGTCCACTCACTTTGTAGGATGGCTGCACTACACACATGTGCGTGTAAAAGTATATATGTACTCAATTATAGTATAGTTGAATACACATCTGAAGCTACAATACCCATGAAAAGTTCTTGGTTTCAAGAACCTTTGACTTGTCCATGCACAGCTTTGCCATACTGTGGGGAAGATAAGGAAGTCAAGAAAATATAAAAATTAAAAAAATATATTCTTCCATGTCATCATTTAATGGAAATGTCTAGACAGGTTTTTGGAGGCCTGACTCCTTAACACCTGGAGATGCCAAAGAGCAATAGTGTAAACATGAAGAACCAGATGCTGAGTAGCTATGTCATAGATTCACAGCTACAGAACAGCCTTTCCTGGTTTCAAGCCCAGCTAACTGATAACTCCTGCATCTCTTTCATCCAGAAAACCAGTTTCAAAAAAACCCCTGTGGGTGGAAAAGAAAGAGAATCTTGGCATTGGCCTATGAGTTAGGGTTTTTATGCTGCAAGCCCAATATAAGTGCTCGTTATTACTTTGTGAAGATTATTTCTGATAGCTACACACCCAATCCATGCACAGAAGGACAGTGCCCTTTGTCCCGTTCAGGTTGAAAACAGCTCCTGATGACTTCAGTGGAACTTGGCCCATCTACTGAACTTCATTTTATGGAGCTGCATCAGAGCATAAAGCATAATATTATTCAAATATCTCATAATGACAAAGAATATGACTGACCTAACAGAAACAAGACTAACCATATCATAGATGGATTACAAATGACATTTGATGGTCCTGATTAGTGCAAAAAGTAATGAGTATATCCCCTTGATGATGGGAAAAGACTTATGATTGAAAAAAGGGGGTGGGAGGGTTTGAAGAATAATTGTTATACACCCTAAAGAAATTTAAACAATTTTTGTAATAGTTATAGCACATCAGTGATATTTTCCTGATTTGGAAAAATGATTGTAACTCACTGGAAAGGTTTATTATGGAGCTGAATAATTTATACCTCACCATTATATTTGATGAAAAGCAGAGTCAGAAGACTGTTAACTATCTTGATGTAAGTTAGGCACTGATTTGATCCCAGTGACAGCAGAGCACATTTTGGGTTTTTTGTGGATGAGATAAAACTAATCACTGTCAAAAAAAAAAAAAAACAAAACCCTAAATTTTTGGACAAAACCCTCCAAAATAAGAGAAAATTTAATATAATAGTTACATTAGCACCACATATGACCACACTCACCAAAGAATAGTTTCCATACTACCCCTGTCAATTAATCTCTGTCCCAGCATTATGACAATATAAGATGCAAAATGTTATGACTAATAGAAACAATCTTTTTGTCACCACAAGGATTTTCTAGACTCATTTCACAGAATTTGTAGCAGTTTTAATGGAACAAAGCCAACACAAAACTGAAGAGACATGCTTTGAAAACGGTCTGAGAAAGTAGTCCCTACCCATTGCAGGGGAGTGGGAATAGATGATTTCTGTCTTTACATGTAATTCCCAATGAATGTGGCCCCCTTGGGGTGCTGTTCACACTTAGAACTGCAATTCAAAGACCAACAGACAAGATAATATAACACATAAAGGTATTTGTTGACAGAAGACAGCAACTATTTGTTAGACATTTTCACTTTTTTCTATTACCATCTGTTAATAGGTCTTAGAGTATATATTGGCATATTACATGCCTAAACACTGTAACAAAATATATTTGCTGAAAGGCTAGTAGTTGATTTTAAAAGGAATAAAGGATATTAAAGATCTCTTGATACATGGCAAGGATGCTAAATTTATCAATAAAAGTAATTTCCTAAGTACTCCTGAGCTAAAGTGCTTTCTTCTCCTAACCATAAGCAGTTTATAAAATAATATTAAGACAAAATTCACTTATCTACTCCCTGGTTGGAGTCTTTGGATAAAACAGAGACATCCCACCCTAGTGACTGTTACATATTTATTGAAGTGCCTCTGTATTACAGTTTATGCCATAGAGAAAGCCTGAAAAAATCTGAGTTTTTGAGCATGAAAATTCACCTGGGAGGAATTACACATCTCCACCTGGAGCAAGGGATTGCCTGGAAGGTAAATCTGATGTAAAATCTGGCTTAACGTAGATAGGCACAGAATGTCTGGTAGCAAACACATGGTTATGAGCTTTAGTGCTGCATAAAGAAGCTCCCATAAAGCTCCTCAGGCTACAAGGATCCTCCCTTTGACACTGACTCACTGCAGGAGGATCTTCAGGGTTGATGATGAGCAACATGGCATCTATTCACAGGACGAAAATACAACTATATCCATTGCTTGGGATGTAGTTCACGGTGCACTTATTTGGAGAGGATTTGGATCTCTGTCAATGAATCCATTTGCTCTGATAGAGTAAGATTCCCATGTGGGTATTTGAGATTGCATGTGGTGCCTGAGTGCCAGCTAAAGCTGAAGATGGGCTCAGGCCTCCTATACACCATATTTAGTGACTCCATACAGATATCTCAGATACCTCAGGGTGTGTGAAAAGGCACTTGATTTTCTCCAGAGAAATCACCACTGAATGAAGTCTTTGTTGGTGACACTCAGCAAAGAGGATGACTTCAGGTGTTTATTTTCAGAAGTGCAGATATCTTTCCTTAAGGGACCTGCTGTCACCTGCTACAGAACCTCCTAGGATTTTTAGGCAGGCTGTTCCTCAGTGGATGTTTGATGTTGCTTCCCAAAATGATGGGATTCAGAGTGCCCTTAGGAGAGCTTTTTTGCACTCAATGTTGAAATTGCCTTTATGTGTGCACTGGTTTCAGCTGGAACAGTTAAATTTCCTCATAGCAGATGATATAGTGCTATATTTTGCATTTCTGATCAACATTGTAATTTTTAACTATTGCTGAACAGTGTCTGCAAGCATCAAAGTCTTCTCTGTTTCTCACTCTGCCACTATCCAGACAAGAAACTGGGCCAACTTGAGGCTGGGAGGGGACAGACCTGGGCAGACAACCCAACCTAATCAAAGAGGTGCTTCATGCCACACGATGTCGTGCTCAGCAATAAACAGGGACCTGAAGGGAATTTATGTAGGTTAGCCATATTTTACTTGAGAACTGGCAGGGTGTCAGTTTGGTGAGCAATTGCCTTTGTATCTGTTGCTTTGTCTTGTTTTCTCTTCTCCTTTCCTCTTCCACTGCTCTTTTGTTTATAAAACTATTTTCATCTTGACTCATGACTTTTACCCTTTCTTTTTTCTTCCCTTGTTCCACTGTTGGTAGAGGGTGGGCAAAAAGAGTGAGCAGTTCTGTGGTGCTTAACTGTCTACCAGGGTTAACCCAAAACAGCATGGCATAAAAAAAAAAATTATTGTTGTATCCAATTTTTTGTCAGGTTTCCAGTGGTCTTCTGATTTGCATTCCCCATGCCTAAGACAAAGATCAGAAAAAACAAACTATATTGATTGGCAACAATTGGCAAATGCACCAGTTTTGTGCTTGAGGCCAGACTGGAAAGTAGTCACACAATCTCTTGTCCAAATTAATCTTTGTTTACTGACATTCACCTTTAACTACAGTGCTGCACATATTCTAAATCAACCTGCAGCAGAAAGGCACATGTTAGAGGGCAGAATGGGTTGTGGCCAGGTTCTCTTGGGTTGAACTCAAGACTCCAAGAAAGATACTGGACTCTGTTGAAGGGTATGCTGTCCACAGTTTGGTTTTGTTCCATTCCTGGAAGCCTTTTTCCTCCCCCACTCTCTCTGCATTTCCAGACTGACTGCCAGTTACATCTGCTTTTCAGCAATTGAAAATTTGGATGGGTAAACAGAACAGATGTGATTGCAGAAGCTGCAGTGTAAGTCACCAAACCCCTTTGATCTTATGGGATGTTAGTAGTGGTGACATATCTGCAAAGGTTGTTTGACTATTTGGCAAAGGCCAGCAGAAGTTACTGACTCTGTAATCAAAATTTCCTGTTCAGTATGTTCCATCCCAATAGTCCTGTAGTTAAACGCTATCCCCTTTTATTGGAAATTATATTTCCCTGTTATTTAATAAAAGGCTTCAAATATCATTACTGATCTGTAATTCATTAAAATGAGAGGAATTAGCTTCTTCCAAGGACATGACCAAGGGCTAGATTCTGCAATGAACTGTGAAAGTTTATTGAGGACTCTAGAGTTGTTTGGGCTGCAGATTACTGAATCATGTGGCACAGAAACCGTGTAAGGGAACAGAGAAGGAGACATATTTGGGTTTCACACATTACTATCAAATATCATGAAATCTCAAACTAGTTCACTACATAAAATTTGACCATCCTGGACTTTGTACCTATCAATCATATCTAGGTTACTGTGGATCCAGGCATAATACAAGGGGAAGGCTTTTGAGTTGCTATTCCCAAGGACAGGTGGTTCCCAAATACCTCCTTCCCCAGAGATACCCTGTTTGCAGCACTTCTTCTATTAGCTGAGTTGGTGCCACGCTTTCCCAGCACAATCCGTTCCCAGGGATTCACACAGCACCATTCCAGAGCAGCTATAATTCTGGATCCTGTCAGAAGAGGGTAAGACTATATGGTATAGCTAATTATCCCCGTGTCCAGCATAAGGCACCTGGGTCCTCACACAGTAATCTGGGCTGCACTTTGAGGCCAGACTTGGAGAAATAATGTGTTGCAATGTCTAGCCATGTGGCACCAATCCCTCAGCTAGAAAGCAAAGGTGGTTACTATTAGTTCAAGTATAATCAGGAAGTCCATTCAGCTATTGTTGTTTCTTAAAATACTTTTATTTTTTAATATAATGAAACTTCTCATTCAGTAGAGTAAACAGTGAATGATTCAGTGTATAAACTCTTATGAAACCCAAACTGCTGGTATTGAGAGACATTGAAGGCCAATAGAAAATATCCTTGGGCATCCCTAATAAAGGAAACAATTTTTTTGTTTGTTGAGAGAATTTAGGGTTTATTTACTCTGAGTGGAAGAGAGGAGCATACAACAAAAGGAGTTTGACAGGGGCAGCTGGCCTGCAAAAAAAAGATGGCTGTTCTTAAACAGACTGCAACTTATTAGCTATTTATTTGACTACATGTCATTACAAGGCCATTGGGGTAGTTGTCTCCAGTAGGTATTTTTCATGTCATCCATTTGGTATGTAATGGGGTTTCTGAGGGTGGCTAATATGCAGCTGATTAATTAAAGAATTGCCACTGAAAAGAACCTTCTGTTGTGTATGATCTGCTGACTGCTTGGAGGAAAGTAATGTCTGGCTTGGATATAAAAATTATCAACTGGAAAGGTTGACACAATTGACTCCACAGAATTATATAAAACTGATCCCTCAAGAAAGTGTTGCTTTTCTTGCTGTTCCCCAAGCCTTTCTCTTTCTAAAACCTGTTTTTCCTATTTTTTTTATTCTTATTTACTGTTGCACCTGGAGGCTGCACCAAGATTGAAGGTTGTTGCACTGAGAAGGGGAAAAAACAAATCCTAGAATGTCCAAATCAGGCAGGCTACTTTGATGAACAATTGTATTGAAACTTCAGGCTAATATTTCCCATTCAAAATAAAACAGAGAAAGGCAGGCAGAAATATTTCTTTATTTAATTTCATTATTTTATTTTTCCTTCTACTTTGATTGTGTCTCTTTGTTCTTCTTTTTGTCCCCCTTAAGCATGCTTCTCTCCAGTTATTAATTAGAAACAGTTTCAGAGCTTGAGATGGGAGATGTCTTTGACTAACCTTTCAGATAACAGGCAATGGAGCTGGAGAAGGGTCTAGAGAGCAAATAATGTGAGGAGCAGCTGAGCGAGCTGGAGTTGTTCAGCCTGGAGAAAAGGAGGCTCAGGGGGGACCTTATCAGTCTCTACAACTACCTAAAAGGAGGGTGTAGCCAGGTGGGTTCAGCCTTTTCTCCCAGGCAACCAGTGATAGGACAAGAGGACATAGTCATAAACTATGCCAGGTTGGACATTAGGAAGAGCATTTTTTACTGGAAAGCTGGTTAATTACTGAAACTGGCTGCCCAGGGAGGTAATGGAGTCACTATTCTTGGAAATATTGAAGAAATGATGAGGGAAATGATGACAGTGCCATGATTTAGTTGATAGGGTGATGTCCAATGCTCTTGGTGATCTTTTCCAATTCCAATGATTCTATGATTCTATAAATCCAGTTCCAGAAAAGTATTTCAATTTATATTTTAAATCCAGAAAGTTTCATTGGAAATGATAAAATTTTGTAACCTACTTGTTTAAGACTTTTCCTGTAGCATTTACAATTATAGCTGTTGGCACAAGACCCTTATTCTTCCCTTCTTTCTTCCTCATGGGTTTTGGAAAGGAATGTAACATTTCAGAACTGACCTTAGGTCCATCTTTTTAGATATAATATATATAAGACTATCATTACTATGTCTCAAAGTCTCATAATATTTAATAAATTCAGGCTCATAACTGCCCCCTGATTTAGCATGGTAATTGTTCACAGTGTTACACTGTTTCCCATATTAAGCCATCCCAAATTCTGTCAAGACCTTTCAGTCAAAATGTGCTTGAGAGAACTGATAAACAAAATGCTCCTTATTTGTGAATATTACTGATGAAAAGGAATAGTGTTTTGGGGAGGTGTTAATATAAGTGAAAGCTCCGTATTCTGAGAGGTAAAGTCTCCAGCTGTCACGTTGAAATCCATAGTTTTATGTGTGTGGTTACTCCTTTTCATTCACTAGATAGTTTCATTTTGATAGGAAAAACTTCTTACAAATAGTAAGTGTGGAAACACCAATTTTCAAGCAGGTTTTTAAACTGAAGGGTTAAATGTATTTGAGGGCAAGGAATGAAAAAAATTTGTTGAAGGCTGTGAGTTTTAAGAAGGAAGATAGAGACATGGCTAGATAGAGGTGGGGCGAAACCACAATGATATCATAGGAAGAGATGTGTGAACCAGAGAAATTCTGAACAAATATGAAAATGTAACTGAATAAATGAGAGTTGCTCAACAGGAACTTTATCTGTTGGCATGGGTGGATGCTCAAAAAATTTTAAGTTTTAATGCCAAAGGAGCAGTGAAAAACCAAGTGTTATAGGATGAGAGACAGATTAAGAATTAGAAGTGCTAAGTGGTGTATACAGCTTTTTCTCACTATTCTTTTGCTGTAAAATTTTGTAGCGGTTTCACATTCACCTGCTCGCCTGCTCACACCAGGCGAGAGTGTAGCGTAGTGATTTTATGAGAATAAGGATTAAGAGAAATGCAAAACAGGCCTAAACTTCAAAGA
>VZTR01027490.1:0-12837 GCA_013400775.1 Chaetops frenatus | reverse complement strand
GTGGGCTCCTCACCTCTGCTGGAAACAGTGCCCCGGCGGAAGTAGGAAAACAAAGAACCCCCCCCCCCAGGAAGGAGAAAAAAAAAGTTGTTGTCCTTTAAACCACAACAAATTTTCAACATTTCTTTTGAAAAGGGAATATAGTGGAAGAATGTACTTCTGTTTCTATATGTTTTGCTTTCAAATTTCCTTTAACTGAGCACTACCAGCTCTTAACAAAGTAAAAATAACTAAATTTCAGCAATGTCGAGCTATTTGAACCATTTCATATGAAATAAGAATTTCACAAACATTGATTCAAGCCCTGATCTGAGCTTAGTTAAACTAAGATCTACTTGATCTTAGAAAATTCGTTCTGGTCAACCTGAATAACATCTCAATTAAACACCTTCCTCCCTAAAGATCTTTTGCACTACTCCCTGGTATTCTTCCTCCAGCCCTGACCTCTCTTTATGCAATGACTCCATTCACATCTTTTAGATGTGGCCATTTCTGACACATTTGGATAGAAGACGTTTTTCACAGCAAACTGGCTGCAGGTATGGACTCTCCTGTTAATTTCACTCTTGACTCAGAGCACAAAGCATTTCAGAAGAAAATCCTCTCAATAGTATAGCTTGGATATGTGTGATATCGACCTCTTCCAGCTAGGCAAGGTAAAGGACATGTGTGATACCGTTTGTGAGATACATAGACTTGTACAGCCTTGGCTGTACAGAGGTGTTTTTATCAGTATATATTCGAGGAAGTCAGAAGCAGGGAGATGATTGATTTTTTTTTTCTATTTTTTTTTCCTTTTATTTCAGGTGTACTCAATTAGCATTAAGAGCAACCTGAAACAAATCGAGAGCCCATTCTAGTAGGTCAGCTTCATCCTCAGGATGGTAGAATTGTTGGGCCAAGTATAAATGTTGAACATTAGAGGTTTCCCTTACAGTTGTGCAAAAATAGTGATGAGGATGAGGAGGAAACCTGCTTTTGTACCATTCCCAGCTTTCCTTTTATTCTCACACAAAGGCACATATTGCTGTGATATGCCCCGCTGTCAACAGGAAATTCTATGAGCCTACAAATATATCACCCTAATAATGGACAATCATAGCAGAAACCAAAAGCTTTTGTTCAGAAGTTTCCTTTTGGGATTTCTCCAACTGACCACTGGAGAAAGTGCAGGTTTTTTGACACAGAGACTTTTAGATCATTCATACTTTTTAACAGAACAGATGCGTAAGGGTTCAAGTAAAATTTGGCACCTGAGAAATACTTAAAAGACTACTGAAGTCATTGGGATCCCTTCCATTTATTTCAGCAATCTGGCAAATGGATATCTTTTTATTGTCTTTAATTTTCTCATACAGATATATTGTATACTTCTGTTTTGAGCATGTGACCAGCCTGGAGTCTGCAGTCAGATTAGAAACTTCACCCAGTGTAAATGCAGTACCTCCTCTCTTTTCAAAGTTGCTTCCACACACCCCAACTCTTTATTTTCCTTTCCTTCAAAACTGAATATAAATGTCAGCTTTCAGAAAAGAGACACTTACCAAGGGGAATATTTTCTGACAAAAAATAATACCTTCACTTATTTTCAATTGTTTCCAGTTGGCTTATTTTCTTGTTTGTACCAGGGTTTTAAAAGATTCTGAACTATGCAAAAATTAAAAACTCACCACTGCCTTTTCTGAGTTATGTACCTCTTTAAGGCCCTTGAGTCATCTGTGGTAGGGAACTGAACTACTACTGAGTGACACTTAAGAGTTTACCTTAAGTATAAAGGCTTGCTCCCCTCTCTTTCAAATGGGACTGAGTACACAAAGAAACTGGTGGCACACAGGTATCTACACTTATCAGGATGGGAAGAGAAAAAGTAAAGTTCATGATCTGACAATGCTGGTAACACCTCTCTGCACTAGAATGCATGACTATCACAGAACAGCTGATCAGAAGTGCTAGTTACATTTCTAGAGATGCAAGCAGGACAGAAAGTAGCAATTTAAACTCTTGGAAAGCTTAGGAAATCACTCCATTTATTTTGATCTCGTCATTTTTAATAGACAACCTGAGGAGTGTGAGGACAGCTGACAATGAATATGATTGATAGACCGTGAATCCAAAAATACTGTGTTTTAAGTCAGGAATATGAATACATCAAAAAAAGTTTCTGCTTTTAAGAGGGGGGGAAAAAAGAGGAGAGAGGCGACTGTGCAGCATGAAAAACCTCATCATTTCCTCTGTAGGAGAGTGCTCTGCAGCTAGCTACAAACCTCATATTCACAAGGCAAACAAAGCATCATTTTTTAATGACTCTTCTGAATACATTTTTGCAGCAGCTTGCCTAGACCTGCTTGTCATAATGGTTTCTTCAAACGCTTTTTAAAGCCTGTGATGTTCAAGGCCCTAGCCTTCCCCCTCTCTTGCTTGTTTTTTATGTGTCACAGTTGTCAACTAAAATAGAGCACCTAGCCTTTGTTTCAAGATGGTACCTGATCAATATCATCAATCCGTCTCACTCCCTCTCCCTCTCCCTCTCTCGCACTCTCTCTCTCTACAGCTGTATCCATTTCCTCCTGGCAAAAAGGGACTTTATGAATAAATGATACTGAAATGCTGAGGGTTCAGATACTAAATAATGAATTTCACCACCAAAAACACAACAACTTCTCCAATCATAAAATACCGCTCCTTCCATATTGATTGTGCTTTGGCAACTAGATGCAGTGCTAGGCTTCACTCTGCAAGGTGTTTAAAAAGAAAAACAGGTTTACTCAGGATTTATCATGTATGGAAAAATGTAATATCTAAGTAGGCTGTCTGCTAATGTCTGGCATAATGTTTCTTCATAATGGTTAACCCTTTTGCAGGGAGTGGAATAAGAGTGCCTCTCTCTCTAGATGGGAACTTTGCTTCATGGGACATTACAGTAAGTGTGTCATCTATTCTGTGCTGTTCTACGGTTACTAGCTTAAAAATGATAATGCAAAGCTCCTTGTATTTTTTGAATAGCAGCTGTGTGCAGGGAACAGAGGATTCGTTAGCAGGACCGGGTCCTAGGTCAGGAAAGCTGCAGCTGCTGTTCCTCCTAATGTTGCTGGGTGCTGGGTTTGTGGCTCACTCACTGTTGCATGCAGTGGGTCAAGGTTTCGGAGCATTTGTTGTCTGCTCAAATGTGACTTGCTTTCCTATTTCCCTCATGAATGGTCTCTGCTGGCGCATTTCTGATGTGCAAAGAATGCCAGTATCCGCTATCTGAGAGAAGGCTGGGGTCAGGGGGGGTAGATTCATAGCATGTGATTGGCAAAACCTGCCTTCTATCAAGTTGTAGGCTAACTTTTTTGACTGAAATGTTCTGTGTCTGCCTATAAATTTGCTTTACTGCCTATTAATGTCAGAGAAGTTTCATTTTTAATTAGGTGAAATGAGTAGACTTTGTTTTATGAGCAATGTTATATGTCCCACCTACAAGGTTCTTTGAGAGAGAGAGGGGGAGAGAGAGATAGATATAGAGATATATATACATAGTTCAGGTTCAAGGCATGATGTCACTCAAGTGAAAAGCCAAAGTAGGTAGGGTGTTTTTTTAAGAGAAAACATTTCAGTGCTTTGATATAAGTGCTTTGATATATTTGGCAAATCTATTGGAAATTTTGCTATTGGAAAAATATTTTTAAATAGGTTAGTCATATTGTAAGTAAATTATGTTTTGTTCTGCAGTCTAACAAATTTGTATTCAACAATAAAAGCTCTGTGGCTTGTGTTCCTATTTCAGAGGTAATACCCAGTGCTGTTGTGCTTAAGTGTTTATTCAAACGATGCATATACATTTTTACATCTTCATTTATTTATTTATTTTAACTTATTTTAGTGGGGGAATATACAGGCATTAATTTAGAGCTACTGATGCAATGAAATGGAGGAATATATTTGAGCTATTAGCCGCTTCAATCTCCTGCCCACAAATAATTGATGAGTTTCTATTAAAGATTGACAAGCCGGCAGACTGCACAGCATTTTTTACTCGAAAATGCACCGTAGTTAGCAAATACGCATTGTACCTTGTATTCTGTTGCTATATGGTAACAGTTCTGGAGTTGAATTTTGTTTCTTATAGACTTACTGGTCGGTATTAGATTAGGAAGAATTTGCATGAAGTAGAAAGAAAAAGAGAGACAGGAGGAGAGAGAGAGAGGGCGAGAGAAAGAGAAAGCACGCAACGCACGCACACACATCAGAATTCTTCTTTGCCATGTTTCATGTGTTCTTACTGACTGGGTCATGTAAATTTTTTTAGAATTCTCTTGAACTCATCTTCTCTCTTTCTGGGTTGGACTACTGGGATCCATCAGAAAATGTAGAAATGTAAATTCTAGCAGTGATAGCTTAGCCTATGAAGAAGAGCCAATTCCTCATCAGCATTGTTCATATGTAAGCAGCATGATAAAATGCCTAAATAATTTTACCCTCAGCTCTGCTTTCTATGAGAAGTTATGCATTTATAAAATAAAATGAGGGAAAAATAAGTAGAAAATCCTTTATGCATATTTTTAATATCTAGAGAAAGAAATCAATCTATGTGAAATTATAAGAACTCTAAGTTTTATTCATAACATATTTCCCTGTCATATGTATAATCAGAAAGATTCTTGCTACTAGAAGCAAATAATTTTAGACTTACAAGTTGTTTGTAAACTCACTTTGTTTTTCTTTATTATGGTCCTCTGTTGTATAAATATTCTTGCATTTCATTCTGTATATCATTCTTCTAGAAGACACATGGCCTTTAGTAACATATTAGGAAACAAGCTGAAACATCTTTTCTGTGAAATCATACTTGGGAAGAGAGTGGAAACAACAAGGGGAAAAGAAGATCTGGGTATTTTAAAATTTGAAATCTTAAAATGTGCTTTATCAAATAAAGAGTAATTACATCAGATTCTTTTTTATTTACAACATCTGTGTTTTTTATTTCATCTATAAATATCTTATCATATATTATTTACAAGATGAACAACCACAAAAATTAGAGCTTAGGTGTAACTTGAATTACCTTTATTTATTGTTGCCACCAATACCATTTTAATTTGTGGCAACAAAATGTAATTATTATTCCAGAATTCCTACACAGTAATGAAGAAACAAAACTTATTATTTTTAAGTTGCACAGTACCTTTTTAGTAAAATGAATATTCAGTGCAAATCTTGTTTTAATTCAGTATTCATTCTCTGACATAACCTCATCTAGCAAGCTGTTAATATGCTGATGTGTACAGGGCCATTTTTGATGACACAGATCTTTTAGGGCAGATTGTCTTCAGGAAAATAAACCTACATAAGCCACAAATCAAAAGTTTCTTCTTCAGAAAACTCCACCTGCTAGATAAACAGACCTGGATACATTTTTGACTCTCAGTGCATGTTCTATAATAGGTTGTGCAATAGGATTTAATTTGACTATATGGATTGAAATACTTGTTACTGCTCACTTTGGGGAGACAAAAATTTAAATGGTTTTGTGCCTTACAAGATATGTAAGGAATAAAAAGAGAAGCTGAAGCATCTTGGAAATGCAGAATGTATATTATTAAAAAATAATAGAATACAAATACTAGGGAATATCTTTGTTATGTACAGTGTTACTGGCTACGTATCTTAGCTTCATTTTGTATTTATGAATATATTTTCAGTAGAAGGATAAATAGGTGAAAATAGTTCACTACCATATGATTTGTTTTATCCTTAGGCATTGCCTGGGGTTACTGGTACAGCCCTGGCTCTCAGTACCGAAAAGTGAAATGTGCAACAATGAAAATTTTATTAAAACGTATGTTAACCCATTACAGTATGTTCACTTCCAATTCTTTGTAAGAATGTGTGATGTATCATTTTGTGTGTGTCATTTTTTTAAAAAGATATGAGTCAAGTAGAGGAGCAAATTTAATGGGAGAATTTTATGGGAAACATTATACAAATGGCAGAGTGTGCGATTCCTATTATTAAAATAATTTGTCATTGTATGAAAAAATGGTATAAATTTCAAGAAAGAGTCTTCTTTAGTTATCTGCCCTTTTTTAATGACAGGAGCTTTTGTGCAGTAAAGGCAGACACGTTTTCAAGCAAAGCCCATTTCAGACCAGAATTTCTGAGAGCCCTATTAATGTTTCATGCTAATCAAGGAGAGTGGGAAATAGAGCTGACAGGTGCTTTCTACTCTGCTTATTCCTGTCTTCCTGCATTAGACATTACTAGCTAAAAAAGAGCCAATATAGCTCCTTTCCAGTACATGAGGTGGCAAGGGCAGGAATAAAATGCTTCTTTTTATAAGTTTATAGTTGTTTTTCTTATTGCCTTTCTTTGGTAACACCCACAAATATATAGATGTAGCAGTTATTAATAAAATTTTATTTTACTTCAAACCATGACCTGAATCAGACCCTGAAATCTCCCCCAAGTGCACTTTGAAAACTCCAGAGCGCTTGTAGCACATCTGAGATAAACTGAGGTCCACCTGGGATCCTTGTTTTTTGGCAGTATTTCCATCTGAGCCAGGAAGAAACATGTACCTTTACTCCAGGACAAGTCTTTTTGATTAAGGGATGTCAGGGTGAGGAACAGAAGGAAACTCTTCAAGAGGCAGCTGGAAGACAAAGCGTGAAAGCTGCAGAGGGCCTTGCTGGGAGCTGCCTTTGCCACCCTCCCCTACCCCGGGTAGCTGGCTTGTACCCCAGGGTTAGTCAGGCAGAGCAGCAGCACTCTGAAATGAGTGCTCAAATCCCAGACACAGCTGCAGGAGAGAGTGGCGTGCCTTTGAAAGCCTCTCGAGGAGTCCCACCTGGCTGAGTTTGGGTACACAAGGTAGGAAGGCTGGAGGCTCTCAAAGGCATGCGTCTCTGGTGAGAAAAGCTTCGGTGCTTCCTTTGGGAAGCCTGCTTCAATAGGCTCCTAAATGCAGATGCAAGTCTGGTGCCCAGGTGAGGAAGACCAGACTGTAGACTGTGGCAACAAAATGGCTGGTCTGTGAGCTGGGATTTGCTCAATTGTGTTTGTACTATGCACACACAGGGAATTTCATAACTACTGCAGCTAGCAATGCTTACCTTAGCTTTGCTGGAATAATCAGAAAAAGGAGAGACTAAGCCCACTCTTCCAGTATATTGCTTTTCTCTATGCAAAGCAGACCTCGTTACACCATCCCAATTGTGCATGGCACTCTACTGTTTTCTTTTCATGCAAATTATAATATAGAATATGTTATAATAATTCAGAAAATATTGATTTACTTAGGTATCTCTATAGACCTTTTGAGCATTGAAAAATAAGCTGCATTTGCTTAATTGAAATTATTTTAATTGAGGCACATCACTATTCAGGAACATTTTACACTGATTTAACTCTTGCTTACTTTGATTTTGGTCACTAATAATTTATTGCTTTAAGCTGAAGTAATAAATACCTTCATACACATTTGAGTATGTATGAATACAGCTTAAGTTTATATTAAGAATCAGCAACAATTTAACTAAATTCATTTAAACCAGCATAGCTTTTCCCCATGACATTGACATGAATTTATTAAAAGATTGTTAATATAACAGGAAAACAATTACCACCTTTGTCTGTCAAGACGCAAGCCAATACCGGTTATTTGTTTGTTTTAAGGAGATTGCCAACATGTCTCTATCATATTTATTTGGCTGTTAAGAAGAATGATTTCTACAATGAATAACATCTACATTCAGACTCATAATCAGTATGAAGAAATACTATTAGAACAATCAAGTTGAATTTCTTACAGGACAGTTTCCTTTCTGACTTTGAGACTTCCCCATTATGGTGGGGGATCTGGGTAGCTTGAGCCCAGTTTGTCATCTGAGCTTAAGTCTCTAAAATTTATAGAGAGCACCACAGAAACGAGAAGCCTCTTCTTCATCCCACGGATAATACAAGGGATTTCCATTGCCAAAAGCCCTGTGAGCACACCCTGCCCTAGAATTCCCCTAGCAGACCTTGTTTAAATCCAAACCTTGCTTAGATCTAAATCTTGTTTACATCTGGCCTCTAAGCTTAGGGAAGGGTATGTAGGCAAAATTCACTATGCTCGTTGTCTCTTCCACCTGGGGAATGTTCACCACGAAACACAAATATTTAGAGTTATATAGTGGCTCTACAAGACTGTAGTAGCTGTTACCATCACAGATTGGTCCAGAGTAACATGTCTGCTGGAGGCTGCTTCCACCATCTGTTCTTTTTTCCAAGTTACTTTTCTTTCCTTCAGTGGAACAGAGACTAGAGGAAAGACTTATTTCTTAGGACTGATTGTGGTTTCAAAACTCATGGATGACTCTAAGGTAGGGATTTTCTTTTATTCACTCTGCAGTCCTGAACAACAGATTGTAGAGTGCTAAAGCACTGAAACACTGTGCTGTAAATTATTATGAAGAAAGATCTGCTTTTCTAAGCCATTTAAAACTAAATATTTTCTTTCTGTTCTTCTATCTGGAATGGTCGCTTAAAAACTGAGATTGAATATGTGCATGTATGCATTAGAGTGTTTATTTCTTTGCTATCTTACTGAAGAAATGAAGATATTAGTGTGTTCTTCTGAAAGCTGTATTGGCAGCCCTCCCAAAACCCAGCAATAAATTGAGAATATCAGGTTTTTAACACAGACCTTAGGCTGGTCACAGAAGATACCTCCTAGCAAGTACTAAATGCTGTTTATGTTTCACCTACTTATAACAGGTATTGCTTTCACCAAAGCAAAAAAATGGCTGCTTTCATCAGGGTTTAAGGCCTTGGTGGAGATAAATGCATGTGCAATTAATAAATTGCATATGCACATCCACATTCCAAAGCCCATAAGCCCATTGTCATTAAATCTCAATTTCTTAATTTACTCTACATTTACATTTATGCAACCAAGACTTGCATCCATGAAAATAGGCTGTGCCTGGGAGAGTCTCACTGGGACTGTGAAGGGAAACCCATAGAAGGCTTCACATTGACATTTCAAAGGCTTCAGCATCTGTGCTCTCTCTCTATGAATAGATATCCCTTGCTTGAAACTTAGTTGCTCCTTCCCCCTCCTCGTCCTGCCTTCTCTGCAACAATTCGTAATTTGACTATTTATGTATGAAGACGTTTTGCAAACAATATTATTGCTCACTCCCTCAAGAAAGCTTAACTAAGGCCATTTGGCCCATTACAGCAGATATGTTATTTATACCAAATTCCAAGTAAAAAAATTCCCTCCCTGATGGAATTATAAATTTGAGATAGAAAAACTATATCCAGGATAAGAAAAATTTAGCTAGAGTTCATGTTTGGTTTTAATTTACTGTCCTTTGACCTCTGAGTCACCTTTGAAATTAACACCCCTAGAGCCTGGTTCTTTAGGCTCTTTTTAAGTGCTGGAGTTAAAAAGGTGTGAGTTTGTACCTAGAAGCAATCAGTTCCCT
Source organism: Chaetops frenatus (assembly GCA_013400775.1). Classification (NCBI taxonomy): domain Eukaryota; kingdom Metazoa; phylum Chordata; class Aves; order Passeriformes; family Picathartidae; genus Chaetops; species Chaetops frenatus. The sequence continues at coordinate 3,385 of VZTR01027490.1, read as the reverse complement.
CTTTAAAGAACATCTGAGCAACTCTAAGGTCTGCACACTGGCCTGGAATTCAGAGGTAATGGCAGGGCTAGAAATGGAGCCCGACTTGTTTCCTCTGAGCTCAGGCTACAGCAGGAAAATGCTTGGCCATAGCAAAGGAGCCTAAAAGAAAGGCAGTTTGCCCGTCTTGGGTTAAAGTGAGCAAGGCACTACAGATTTCCATCTATGATGATATGCACCGACAAACACTTTACGTTTAATTAGCAGGACCAAATTCTCCTTTAATTTATGCAAGTGAAGCTCTATTGGTTTCAACAGAGTTAGTTCTTCTGTAATTGAGAGAAGAATTTGGCCCAGCATCTGTAATAAATCATTAATGAGCATGTAGTAAGATAAGTTTTAATGATTAATTAACAATGTATTTTTTGGAGAAAAGTATTCTTAACATGCCCTTAATGTATCAAGTGATAATTACAATATTAAAAGCCTACTGATTAAAGCAATTAATTATATGCTTAATTTATTTACTAATTAAGCTTTAATATATGTATAGTTAAGTAATTGCTAATGAGTATTTCACATTTGCTAAACAGGTCTGGCAGTAATTACATGGGAAACACCATAAAATGATTCTTCTAGTGATTATATGAAAAAATATAACATTCTTTGGGGTTTTTTCTTTCTTTTTATTGGATTTTTTTCCCCCTAAATGAATTTCTTGGCTTGTGTTTTCCTCCTCGGTGAGCGAAATGTTTACTAGGATGCAAGTTTCATAGGTCTGAAAGGTCAGTGTTTCTGCATGCATATGATGAAATGTGCTTCTGAAGCACAACTCAGTCATGCCTACATGAAAACAGTGATCTTAGCCCCTTGTGCACACAGGGCTAAAGCCTGCAGTTTTCTTAGCCTCTATTCAGATCTTAGGCAAAATTCTGTCTGAGGTTAATGGGAGTTTGCTATGTTAGGAGCACAGCTCTTTGTTCTTTGCTTACGCAAGAAATTTTGGCTCCTGAGCTGGACTCTTACATCCTTAATTCTCATATAATGCAGGAGAGAGACATGCATTTTTTCAATCCGATGTGGGTTCCTTAAATCAGAGCACATGCATTATCTGTTGTTGCAGTCCTTACTTTAAGCCCTATACTTTGCACAGAAAAAGCTCCAATTAAAGCTGATAAAAGTTTAGTCTAAACAAGCAACAGGGCAATAGGATCACTTTTAGACATACCTCACTAAACACAGTGAAGTCCCTTTATTCATTTAAATTCCTATTGTCTCCTAAGTGAAACCCAGAGCTGGAACTTCTGGTCTTGCTCAAGATGTGTCACAAACTAGAGAAGTACAGATAGTCCCTCTTTTCCCACCTCTTTGCCTTTGTTGCTCCACGCATTGCCTCCAGCAAGATATTTATTATCCCAGTGTAGATTCTGAAATGGTTAAAAATACGAATGGCACTGGCATACTGCATACGGCATGGTTTGGTGGAAAAATACTGCAAACCATGGAGGAGTGTTCAAGAAAGGGTTAGCATTACTATAGCTGTAATTATTTCTTAATCCAAATAAGCGAGCGAGACACCTGCAGCATTGACTCGTTGGGGTGGAGCCTGCCAATGGGACAATCCCCAGCCTAGTGACTAACCCCTAGCTTCTGCAGCACAGAGATCTGGAGATATTTAAGCAGTTTTCCTCCCTTTCCTAATCTTATGCTTGCTTCTCTCACTTTAAGCTTGTGTGTATTTCTGCAAAATCCCGGCTTCTTCCTCTGCCCTTTTCTAGGTTTGGAGCTTAGGGGACACCATCCCCCCAGTCTTCTCTCTGGATACATCTTCTCAGCACTCTAATTTGTATCTGGCAGGTGAAAGTGCACGTTGACCCAGAGCACGTTCCTGGGAGAGCAAAATTAAATAGGTTCAGTAGGTCTGGGATGCACATAAACAGGTCTTAATGTAGTGTGTATTCTCATCACATGCATTAATGAAGTCGGAGATGGACTGAATCTCACCAAAGCATGGGGTCTTTGTGAATTCCTTAGGCTGTCACCAGGTCAGAAATGGACAGGAGTGACATGTGGACTCAAGGGACTACACCCCAAATGCACAGCTTAGCCTTGGCTTGCATAGAGCCTTCATTTTTGCCAAGACTCCACACATCTACCTAACTGGGAGCGTGTGACAAATACAGCACAACCTGTGGTAAAATTCCACAATCATTCCCAAAGAGAAATTAAATTAAATGTATATGGCATACACCCTTACTAAGTTATATAAGAATACATTCTTATGATAAATTTAGTGTTTGTACTTGCTTTTTGTATTTATTGAAGAGATAGCATAGGGATAAGGGCATAAAACTGACGATGGGGAGTTACAGGACAAAGATTTAAGAGTTGAAAAAGCACATATCTATTTTTATAAGAGCATTAGAAGGGAGTTTCAGCCAAATGTTCTCCCAGGGGAATCAAGCCAGTAGCTGAGTGAATTCAGCACCCACTGACACCAGGGAAAGTTTTGAGCACCAAGTATCTCCTAAGGCTGACAGATGTTACCTTGAATCATCTATGTAGGCAGGTTCCAGAGATTCAGAGATGTTGCCTTCCACATGGGAATAACTGTCAGGCTGTGACCTGACATGATCTGGCAATCAAAACTCTTCCACTGAACTTCATGGATTCTATTATAAGATTGGGGTAATTTGGGGGTTCACAGCAGTAGTGACACTGCTGACACTGATTGTCAGTGGTCAGGAAAGATTTATTTCTTCTTTGTTCCATACTTGGTCTTAGGGATGGCCAGGGGGGTTCACTTTGTTTTGAAGAACTCAAGACTGACCGTGAGAGCTATGGATTTTTATGCAGGTCTTAATGAAGTTAAAAAAACCTGGTAGGATCAAACCTTACCTAAAATATCAGAAAACCTTTTTTCTGACTGCTCTTATGGTAAAATCCTAATCAACAAAACTGAGACAAGACAGTTCCACAAGTGCTCTGTTCTGCTGGTACCACAGCATCCCTTCTCTGTCTACATGATATGTTGAGCTTTCACCCAGAAATACCTCTATATTCTAGTGAAGATGGGTATAAAGGATCCTAACTTCTTTTTCTGACAACTGGAAGAAGCTGGATTGGTGCTGACAAGTTCAACAAAGTAGGAACATAGCACTTGTTCATCTCCTGCACTCTGTAAATCTTTGCACTGAGGGGTTCACAGCTGGACTGCAGAATGCTTTGTCCCTAGTAGACTTTTGAAGTAAAGACATGTCTGAATGGCAGGCTGACAGAATTGTGATCCATGGTTCAAATTGCTCCAAAGAGGAGTTTAATTTTGGTTAGAGTCTGGTAACACTATAACAACAAGGTTGTGGGTTTGGTCACCATATGGGCCATTCTCATGCAAATCTCTTTAATA
>VZTR01027488.1:23635-35760 GCA_013400775.1 Chaetops frenatus | reverse complement strand
GAACATGACCTTGTACTTTTTTAAAGCCATGAGTGGAAACCAGGGAAGTATTGTCCATAGCAATTAAATTCTTGCCTCCTATTGTACAACCTTTTCTAGCATATATATATATATGAGCACACTTACATATGGTGCACTTAAGGGCAGAAGATAAAGAAACAAATATTCAGTGTCATATTGGGTACCATTATATAAAGCATTTATATGCTATAAAAATAAATTGAAATTAATCCATTGCAGCCTGTCATATGCTATAAAAATAAAGTAAAATTAATCCATTGTAACCTGATTCAGGAATTACTTCCATAATCTGGACAGAGCAATGAGATTTTACAATTACAGGCTGCTTTCTCATGTTAATAAAGAAACTAAAGAATTACTCACAAATACTGAAAGATTCTGGGTTTACCTGTATTATTAACTATAAATAAGTGAATGTAGGTTCAAACAATGTTCTTCTTGTCTATGAATAGGAACCATAACTGTTTATTCCAATGCTTATGTTTTTAAAGTCAGAAAAACCAAGACTCTTGCTCTTCCTGGAACTTTTTGGAAAGTAGGTGTCTGGATTTCATGCATCAGACATTTCTTCTGCTTATCTTTTACTAATGGTAGTTTGAAAAAATGTGATAGATGCTAATGAAATAAAGAGAAGCCAATACCTGTATGAATATAGATCTGGATGCCTCAGGCCAGACATTCATTACTCCCTAGGACATGGTTACTATGAATTTAGCCTTGATTCCTGAATTAAAGGAGGCTGAAAACCAAGTAAGACCTTAGTCATATACATTTCTGGTGAAACTCAAAACCTTTTTGTTCCACAAGTGATATTTACCTTGTTATAATTGCTTCTCAGTAATTGCTAAACTACATTAAAGTATTTGCAAGGGTTTTTCTACACTGTTATTATTAATTTTTAAAGAATTGTTTTCAATAAAGGGTGCTTCTTTAGAACATTCTTGAAGTTAGAGTCTCTCACACTACTAGTGCAGGGAATGAGTTAGTAGGTGGCCCTTGCCATTACCATTTCACAGCCTCCAGGAAAGCCCCACACCCTGTGTAGTCTGAGTATGAACTACTGAAACTCCTAAACCTGCTTTTACCTGAGTGCTGTTCGGGTTTCCTTCTTTACCTTTAAGAAAAAGCACATATTTGTTTCTCATTTCAGTGCCTGCATATACCCATAGGAGCCTCAAAATGCCTCTCATAGGTTGTGTCTGATGAGGTCAACCCATAAAAGTGCAAAACTAAATGAAAAGATCAGATCAATGCAACATCCAAGTTCAAGAGCATACAAGTAGCTCCCTGACTTCAGCTCACAAATGTTGCTTGATAAATTTTTAAAGCAGTTTTGCTTGTGTGCTGGCTTTTCTAGAAATTAAATATTAAGAGCTTGCGAATCCATTTATCCTGGTGTCTCCATTTTCTCTTGCTGTGGTCAGTGAGATCTCCCAGATGAAAGCTGTAGGCTGAATGGGCTTCCATACCACTTCCTCTGGGGTTATAAGAGGAGTGTTGCCATTTTGTCCAATTTGTCAACACTTGAGTTTGCCATAGTTTCCCAAATTATAAAGATACACTATCAAATATTTATGAAACCATGGCAGATAAAAATGCCTGAGATATCAGCTGAGATCCTCTTTTTGTCTATTTTCACTTCTCTTTCCACTTTCTTCACAACATCGTGTATTACTCTTCCAAAAATACTGATCAAAAAAAGACTGGTTTTTTCCATCTCTGCTATGTATATGCTGACTGCATTTGCAAAAGTTTTGTATCTCCTGGGCATTTTCTTGGCTTATTTTCATTTTGACAATGTATGCTAGTGCATATGTTGTTTTTGCTGTGCTACTGCTTTGAACTCTGTCTGCCTTACTGCTGCAGGTTTTTTGTTTTGGATTCCTTTAGTATTTTGGATACCATCTCGTGCAATTCTTTTGTCATTTGTCGTAAGCTTGATTTTATTAGACAATTTCTTTTGCCTGGAAAATTTTAGTTTGATTTTTTAAGAGTTGATTTTAAGAATTCTAACTACTCCTTTTATTCTTACTGATCCAAATCATAACACCTTTTCTGATTAGGAATTTATATAGCCTTTGCAATTTTCAAGATTTTTTTAAATTTGTCTTTTTTTTAATTTGAATGAGAGTCCATGTGTGGTATTATATGCCACATCAGTTGCAAATTCTTTTTTGGCCTTCTTTGTTTCTCAGAACCAGCACTTATGAGACATCAGGCTCTCCTGATCTCCCTTTCTGGTGAGGATGACTGCTTCACCGAATTACAGAATATCCTAACTTGGAAGTCCAACACCTGGTCCTGCACAGGACAGCTGCAAGAGTCACATCATGTGACTGAGCATTTTTCCAGTGCTTCTTGAATTCAGGCAGATTTGATGCTGTGACCAGTATCTGAACATCTCTGGGTGAATAACCTTTTCCTAATATCCAACCTACACGTCTTCTGACACAGCTTCAGGCCATTTCCTTGGGTCCTGTCACTTGTCACCACACAGAAGAGATCACTGCCTGCCTCTCTGCTTCCCCTTCTGAGGAAGCTGAAGACCACACTGAGGCCTCCCCTCAGACTCCTTTTCTGCAGGCTGCACAGATCAAGTTCCCTCAGCCACTCCTTATAAGAATTCCCCTCCAGATCCTTGAGCATCCTTATTCCCCTGCTTTGGACACTCTCTAATAGCTGAATGTCTTTTTTATATTGTGGCACCCAAAACTGCCCCCGGGACTCGAGGTGAGGCTGCCCCAGTGCAGAGCAGAGCAGGACAATCCCCTCCCTTGCCTGGCTGGTGATGCTGGGACTGATGTCCCCAGGTCAGGGTTGGCCCTCCTGGCTGCCAGAGCTGCTGGCTCATGTTCAACTCACCATTAACCAAGTGCCCCAGGTCCACTTCACTTGTGCTCTCCAGCCTCTCATTCCCCAGCCTACACACACAACCAGGATTGCCCCTTCCCAGCTGCAGAATCAGGCACTTGCTCTTACTAAACCTCATAGAGTTGGTGAGTGCTCATCTCTCTCATTTGTCAAGGTGTCTCTGAAGGGCCTCTCTGCTTTGGAGGGAGTCAACAGCTCCTCCTTATTTTCTATCCTCTGCAAACTTAGTATCCCTTCCAGTCCTGCATCTAAATTCTTAATGAAGATGTGAAGACCGCAGGGAACAGCCCTGTGGAACCCCATGACTGAGAGTCCCCAGTCTGATGTCCCCACATTCACTATAATTCTTTGTGCTNGCACTTGCTCTTACTAAACCTCATAGAGTTGGTGAGTGCTCATCTCTCTCATTTGTCAAGGTGTCTCTGAAGGGCCTCTCTGCTTTGGAGGGAGTCAACAGCTCCTCCTTATTTTCTATCCTCTGCAAACTTAGTATCCCTTCCAGTCCTGCATCTAAATTCTTAATGAAGATGTGAAGACCGCAGGGAACAGCCCTGTGGAACCCCATGACTGAGAGTCCCCAGTCTGATGTCCCCACATTCACTATAATTCTTTGTGCTTGACCTGTGAACCAGTTGCTCACCCACCCTGATATGTTTATTCAGCTCTGTGCTGGGTATTTTGTCCAGAAGGATACTGGGAGAGATGGTACTGAAAGCTTTACTGCAATCCTAAAAGATAAAAGGCTCCCTTTGATAACTAGGAGGTTATCTTATCATTAAAGGAAATCCGATTTGACAAGCAGGTCTTCCCTGCCTCATGAACCTGTGCTGGCTGTGAGTTATGCAAATGAAGAGACTCTTGGTGGAACCTGTGTTACTGTTGTCTTCCAAATTCCCTAGATTTTGGTGCTGGGGCAGACTTTTAGCAGCAAAATTCTTCCAGGGTTGTTTGACAGTTTCCTTGGTATACCAGTTGTGGGGTAGAATCACATTGCTGATTTTGCTGCTTCCAGAAAATCTGCCTGATGCTGTGGCCTCTGAAGTATCTCTCCTGAAGCCTGCTGGCTGGCCTTACATAGCACAATTTGCATCTCTACAGCTGAAGTTGCTCACATTCCTGCAGGAAGGAACCTTGTAGTGATGGCGGTCTGAACTCCCAGACTAACCAATATTTTACAGAGGTAGTATCAACCCAGGATGCATGCTAAAAGCAAAACAGAATGGGTAGACATGGGCCTGAGTCTGTTCCATGACCCTATTTTACTGGACTAGAAGCAGTGTCAATAATATTAGTCAGTAAATTATATATATAGGAAATCTGTTACAAGATTCTTTTCCTCAGGAGAAAGAGCTGATCTGCTCTCAGGACCTGAAATAACAGTCTTGCCTCACTTTATAGTCTCAAATAGCAAGCACTTAGGCACTCCCCAGGACAGAGGGAATCCCACCTTCAAATATCTTTTAAGCTTTATTTGAAGCAAAGGTATGAGCTTTGATCTCCTATCTCTGAACCCTTAGGCTTGCCAAGTCAGTCTGTCTATATCTGTAGTCCAATGAATATTTAATTATTGAAAAGTGGAATAGTGCTTACAGAACACATTATGGTGTCTAGTTTCAGTCTTCCAGCTGAAAACTGAGTCGAAATTTAATACCTGACTTCTTTGCTAATTTATCTGAAACAGTCTAATTCACTGAGTAATAATGATGTATAGTATTTGAGTGAAAATAGAGGATTATGAACAAGCTCTGTGCTGGGTATTTTAAGGTATCTGCCCTCCAATTTGGCTTGTTTACACAGAATTAAAAAATAAATGCTTCTGACATGTTTCTCTTTTCTACATTGCTTTGGAACATCATGTGCCTTTGGCAGTTTGCAGTTCTGGTCTAAGTACTGTCATTGCTTTTGCAACTTTAATCTTTTAAGATAATTTAATTTCAGCTGACTTTTTAGATTTTTCACTAAGACATCATTTAATTAGCATGAGTGTGAACTGGACTTTCCTGTGCAATTGAGTGATCTATAATTAGCATTCTCATTTTTTGTTAAGCTGCAATAGTACTCTACATTCTTTTTAATCAGTTTTGTTTGTGATATTTCTTTTCTTCTGTTCTTTCCAAGTTGTTCTCATTTGTGTTCTTCTGGTAAAATGCAGTAATTATATCCTTATTAATCACAACCTCTGCACTGTTAATTACAATTAAGGGAATCCATACATTATTATATTTGGATTTCTGGATAATTTAAGACAAGAAAAAACAATGTGGTTTTTAGAAGCTTACATTATTTTCTCATTCTCTCCTTTATTATACTACTTATGTCTGCAAAATTCAAGAATCAGATGGAAACTAGAAATAAACGGTTTATAACCTCCTATTCAATCTTCATGCTTTTAGATGGGAGAATCTTTCTAAAAACGTTTCTGTAGTTTCTTTTTTTCCAACCATATTTGAATTTGTCCTCTATGAAGTAATCTGTGCAATAATAGTGTGATGACCTGCACTTCTGTGTTCCTGGAACTATCTTGAGAATTCATGTAGTGAATATTCTACCTTTAGCTGTGTAGGGCTAGAAATAAATCTCTGTGCACATGTGGACAAAAACCAAACTAGCACCACAGAAAACCTTTATATTCCTGTTAAGCTAAAGAAGATCAACAAATGAAGAGTTAGTTTTCATCTTTTTGTCAGAAAGTCTTTATTGTGCTGGATATTTCTCTTGTTTACATTTATTTCTTTGTTAGGATAAAAGAAATTACAGGATAATTGTACAGACCTTAATTTTTTCTTTTCTGGGTGACATTGCCTGCAGCCATGGATTAGTGTTGCTTTGGGAGGCGAAGGAGTTGGTGTTGTTTCCCTTCTTGCTATGAGACTGCACCTTTCCCAACACTTGGCCAAGGGCAGCAGATGTACAATAGCTCAGTGGCAGCTCCACTCACTTCTCCTTTTCCCTGAGTGTTTGGGAGAGTTTTCTTTCCTCTAATTCCTTCTGTCTTCTCCATGATGCACAATTGGAGATGGACCAAGGAGGGTGGGTGCTGCCCTTCTCTGCTCAGCTGGAGAGCAGTGTTGCTGCTGTTGGGTGTTACCCTGCTCACAAGCTACAGGAAGGACAAAGAACTGGCCAAGAGAAGTAAAGAAGAAGGCAAGGAAAAATAATGGGGCACCCTGGAGAGATTTGACAGGAAGATGAAGCACAGGAGTAGTTGTTGTGAAGGCATTTTCCTCATCTATACAGATGGCCTTCCTGCCATCATGCTAACTGCAATGAAGAGTGTTTAATGCTTGCTACTCAGATGCGTAGCTTCAAAACTAATATCCTGTTTACTGACTTTGAAACTATCCCTTGCAGGTGAATAGAGGAACACATTGCAGCATTTTGGAGACCTTTTTATGGTTGGGTTATTGACACCCTAAAGAGTAGACCAGTTCCCCTGGTTACAAATGACTGTCTGAGGACTGGACTACTGTTTTCCAACAGCACTGATGTCACTACTTATGGCAAATATAAACAATATGTTCTATTGAAAATATAAAGCTAATAGGATAGCTGCTGTACTTAGAGACATGCTCAAACATATCTGACTTCTGACAACTGCCTGTTCTCAAGTTTATCTTTGCATAATTTTTCTTGTTTCATTCTGCTAAAAAAGCTCTCTCAGTGTCAGCTGGTACTCAGAGATCGATGAATCTGATGTTGCCTCCACCCTGAAAAGCAATGCTCATTTAATAGCAAATAGGGTTTTATTTTTCTATTTACTCCCTGACAATCCAATGAGACATCCACCCTTCACACAATTGTGTCCTGTAGATCATAAATGTTTCACTGAATCATGAATTATGTTTTTAATGCCCTGACAAGAAAACTTAATTATTAATGAGAATTAAGACAGATGTGGAACAACCTCTTTATGAAAAGAAAATTCAACACCTAACATGCATTTTACTAAATTAATTATAAATTGTTGTGGCCTGCTGGGAAAGAAAATTCTTTTGAGGTCTTATGGGATAAGGTTTACACCTAAGTATCAAGCTCTTTAAACATACAGATTTTGATTTGCTCTCTGTATTTAAAGTGTAAAGGGGAAAAAGAACTTTAATTTACTACTAGCTTTCAATAGAGAATCAGGAATGATAGTCATTGTACACATTTGGGACAATAATATTTTTGGAGGATGCTAAAGATATCTTTGCAGGTTCTGAGAAGCACCGGGGAAATCTGGCTTCCAAGGCCGAGGCTGAATGTGCCCTTCTTATTTGTATTAATTATGTGATTTCTAATCCTAGTTTAATGATGGAAAATCAAGAATGTAAATAAGAGAAATATTAGTTTGTTTTAGTATTCATTCTTGATAATCAGAAGTTTTAATTCAACTTCTATTTTTCTTCATTGATAATTGGAGTTGGGGATGCTCATGAGGGAATTTTTTTATTCTGATTATCAAGTAGATTGGAGATACTGAAATGACAAAAAACAGACACATTCTTCTATTACTAATTTTATAAATAGGGATGAGTGACTGGAATGACAAAGGAATTGGCCAGCTGAACATGCTGGCCTGATCCAGGCCTGGCTACAATGCTTCCTTGTCAGCTGGGTTCCCCCTGTGCACTGTTGTACAGATTTGTTGCACAGTTTTAACTTCTCTGCCTGCTGTTGGGAGCCATATTTAGCAACACTGTGATCATTGTGCAACCAGCAAACATATCTGGGTATCTTTCCAAAGGATTCCTTCCATTTTGCTATAAAACATAGCAAAGAAATCAAAATTTTCTTTCTGTCTTTTTTGTCCCTCATCATTTTCACCTGCATTTTGAGCTTCTTTATGTCAGGGAAAGTCAGACATAAATTAATTATATGTAAATATTGTGTTACAGTTATGTTCAGTAAAACAGCGATAGTCTGAACTTCATTAAGCAGCTCACTTTATAATCTCCCAAAAAAAAAAAAAAAAAAGAGAGGGAGGAAAAAAAAATTCTTGTCTCTCTTTTACAGATCTCAGTAAGGACATAATAGCAGATGCTGTTGTGAGGTCTTATACTACCAAAGCTTGATAGCATTTAGTACAGCATATCTATTAGATTACTGAGCTAAGACTTGTCAAATAAATACAGAACAATTTGTGAAAACCATGTTTTAATGGAGTTTATTCCTTTCTAATTTGCAAAATCTAGTCATTTGTAAGAAGCTCCTTTGACATTGGTGTCAAGTAGCTTCATTCCATGCTATTGGACACATTAATTTCAATTATGTAAAAACTCTACTCAGTACTGATGAACACAGCATCTGAGTGTTTTGGAAGCAGTCTGAGTTGGTTTCACAGTGCATTATCACAGTGGGAAAATGTGAGTGATCTGGTTTTGCTGTGCAGAAAGCTGCTGTATGTGGATCCTTCAAGCTTTGAGTAACCTGGTGCCTGAATGTTTCTCATCTGGCCACAGGAGAGGTGGAAGCTGACTCATGTCTCTGCTATTGAGGCCAAATCACCAGCACACCCAGGGCTCAGTCCAGACACTTGGAGTACACATCCTCAGATGACACTTGGACACCCTTAGTGTTTGGCTCTGAGGATGGGGGAAAATATGTACATTGTTTGGGACATTCCTTTTGCTGCAGTGGAACACCACCGCCTGTTTCATGCTCTGTGAGCTGCAGGAGATGAGTCACAGTTGTTGCACAAGTATGAGGGGACACCAAGAGGGCTCAGGAGCAGTGACACCAGACTGTGGGCTCAGGGTGATGGGGTCTTAGCACAGCAGTGTAGGATGGGAGCTACATGCAATGTTGTTACTGTGGGAAACCTGCCAAGCCTGTACCTAAAATCAGTCCTTTATATTCTGTGGCAGAAGAAGGTTAAGAATAAATTGTCAGTTCTTCAGCTACATTTCCACAGGTGAATTGAGTATCTCCAGAAGGTCCTGCTTTCAGAAAATTATACACTCCCCTAGAACTGAACTGTTTCCCCCAAAAAAGTTAAATGGCCACATCCATACCTGGCCCAGGCAAATTNGGGAAACCTGCCAAGCCTGTACCTAAAATCACAGTCCTTTATCTTCTGTGGCAGAAGAAGGTTAAGAATAAATTAAGAGTCAGTTCTTCAGCTACATTTCCACAGGTGAATTGAGTATCTCCAGAAGGTGCTGAGACCTGCTTTCAGAAAATTATACACTCCCCTAGAACTGAACTGTTTCCCCCAAAAAAGTTAAATGGCCACATCCATACCTGGCCCAGGCAAATTCTCACAGTCTGCTCATGGGAGATTGCTCGGGTTGGTGCTATTTACATGGTAAGAAACCAAGGCTAGTGGTCTGTCTAACATTTAAATGCATCAAGTGTTAAATTTTTGTGCCTGAAGGCACTTCCATCTCTCCTTAATTTGATATGATCAAAGCCTCTGGAGCTTTGATAAAACATCTAACTTGTGTAGAAATTTTATGCAGAAACTGAAGTTTACCCAAATATCCATGATCCAAGATAGCTTCACCTCTGTGACAGAAATTACATTAATCCTCTTTGTTGCTGTCTTGATTAACTGTCACATCTAAAGGTGATCCCAGCCTCAGGGAAATATTACTTTTTGGCAGGGTGGGGAGATGTGGAATGTAAATATAAATTTGACAGTAAGGATGCCTTTTAATTTTGCAATGGTAGAAATAAAAATTAAAAAAAATAAGAACAAAAAAGAAACAAAGATATAAATCTTGACTCTGGTGATTCTCCTTTTGGAAGGATCTGAACTATTCTGCTGCTGCTGAATGAATCACACGTTTAAACCAGCAGAACTGCAAAATAGGTTGTTGAGTTGAATCAAACAAGAGATTTATGCAGACTCGTGCTTCAGAACAAAGTCTGTAGAAAGCTTATTGAGGAAATGCAGTCTTGCAAATGCTTTCTGCTGTCGCTTTTGATGTTCTAAAGTACAGAAGATGTCAGCTTGAAAGAAGAAATGTTCTTGGTAGGGAGTGATGTTGACTATATGAGAAATGAATTTGTATTATGGCACTCTGTTCCCCTTGGAATGTTAATACAAGGAAGTGCAAGCTATTTTATTCGATCATGGATTCCAGCATGGAATCTGTCAGTTCTGCCAAGATGTTGTATTTTTAGCACTGCAAAGTTGCTTGTCATGCACCCACATCTCACCTGCAAATAGTGTGTGAGAAACAATGAAAAGTAGTACACCAGTGGCTTCATGTGTTAGGTATAAACCTCAATCCGCTTATATTAGCAAGACCTTTAAAATTAAATTTTAGTTTAGTCCAAACTGCTGTATTTGGTGAGGCTAGTGGATACAATGTGTTTTGGTTAATCCTGTAATCTAAGAAAATTAATTTGCTGCATATTTGTGTCAAATTTTTCTTGCAAAGAATTGGGGTGAGGGGGAGGTGGTACAGAAAACACCAAAAAAGCTGAGAATACATGATCTTACTCTTGGCACATGCATTTGCTCAGTCATGGATAACCTGACATTCCGCTATGAATGCTTCACAATTGGAAGTTTTGGTCCTTTTCAAGAGAGCAACACACTACAGACGCTTTGAGTCACTTATAATTCCATAAGGAGAGAAAGAGTCCAGGTGTCTAAAAATCTCAAGATAAAAATCATAAAAAGTACTTAAGTGACATAAGGACCTGCTGTTTCATGTTATAGCCAAATTTTCTGTAATGTAGCCCTCAGCTTTTCAGTGTTCCCACGGCTGTTACTTACACCAGGGTTTTTTTTTTTTACGACTTTCATGTGCTAAATAACTGAGGCCTAAATTGAAATCTGCATAGAAACATGAAGCATATTTTGTAGAGAGCTGACTTCTCTGCTTTTCTCTCAGTACTTTAGAAATTCAGATATTCTTTCTTTAATCCTGCCCAAATCACTGACAGGGTGGACTGAGTCAGTCATGTAATGTGGAATCTCCAGTCAATTCTCATTTCCCATCTAGGAAGAGACAGCACCTCTGAGCAGTAAACTACAACAGCAGAAGAGCTTTATCTTCCTGTCACTCAGCATCAGTGATCCTTTAACCATCTCTACAGAAGGATGCAGTAAGGCTGGTTCTTCTGGGAACATCCTCTCTTTAGGGGCAGACCTTCTCCCTTTTGTCTGGACTGCACATGTGTTTTAATCCATCATTTGGAAACCACCAACCTGAGCTGATCCCAGTGCCTGAGTATCATTTTCTTAGAGATAAGTCACTCTTCCAGAGTTTTGAGGGATCCACATGGTACATTGGGTACTGAATTGGGTGGCAATGAGACACTTTGTGCACTGCACAAAGAAAGATGCTTGACACTAACCCAGTTTCAGAGTTGTATACCTTACCCAACTTGTCTGAAGTTATTTTTGATTTATGCTGTTACAAGGGAGGAATTTATTTTTACAGAATGGTTTTCTTATTAATTTGTTCCATTTCTGGCATTGCAGGTTGCCTTGAGAGAAGTTATTTTGTAATTCAATATCCCATTTTCAATATCCTTCTAGAAGTCCCAAACCTATCTTCATCCTTCCAAAAATTAATGCCTGTAAGTAATTAACTTTTTATGAGTGCTTCCCTTGAATTTCCCTCATTCACCCATCTTTGAAAAAACCCCAACATTTATTGCAAAGAGACTGCTAGATTCAGTCTTTTTTTTTTTTTTCCCCCATATGTTAGACACCTTCTCACACAGAATCTCAGAGCTGCTGAAGCTAGAAGGGCTCTCTGGAGGTCATCCTGTCCAATCCTTCTGCTGAAGCAGCATCACCAGAGCAGGTTGCTCTGAGCCATGCCCATTAAGGTTTTGAATAGCTCCAAGGAGGGAGACTCCACATCTTCTCTGGGCACCTTGTGCCAGTGTTCATCAACACTCACAGTAAAAATAGTTTTGCTTTTAATTAAATGGAATTTCCTGCAATTAAATTTTTGGCCATTGCCTTTTGTCCATTCTGCTCTTTGGACTCATCCTGGACTAGCAACAGGCATCCATTTACTTTGTAGAATTCTATTAACTCATAAATACAGGGTTATACAGGCAATAACTGAAATGTTTTTGTGCTTTGAGTTATGTCATGGGTTGGTTCGAAACCGGGCAGAAACACCATTTAATGTAGCGGTTTCACATTCACCTGCTCGCCTGCTCACACCAGGCGAGAGTGTAGTGTAGTGGTTTTATGAGAATAAGGATTAAGAGAAATGCAAAACAGGCCTAAACTTCAAAGATAAAAATAGTTTATTAACAAAAGACAACAGAATTAAAAT
>VZTR01027488.1:0-23427 GCA_013400775.1 Chaetops frenatus | reverse complement strand
GCCTTTTGTCCATTCTGCTCTTTGGACTCATCCTGGACTAGCAACAGGCATCCATTTACTTTGTAGAATTCTATTAACTCATAAATACAGAGTT
Source organism: Chaetops frenatus (assembly GCA_013400775.1). Lineage (NCBI taxonomy): Eukaryota > Metazoa > Chordata > Aves > Passeriformes > Picathartidae > Chaetops > Chaetops frenatus. Next base: position 23,333 of record VZTR01027488.1, on the reverse strand, counting down.
ATACAGGCAATAACTGAAATGTTTTTGTGCTTTGAGTTACTGCACACATTTTGGCTGTGTAATATCTGCAGCTGAAGGCCATGGTGTTCATGGAGCTAGGACCAATTTTAGTGAGCTAAAATAAAGTGCCACTAAGGTCTGGTTATTTATTTCTCAGCACTTCAGTCCCTCTTTGTCTCTCTCTTAAACTCCCAGAATTACAATGCTTTAAAGCTTCATCTTAGTATGGCAGCATTTTTGAAGTAGCTGTGTTTAAATTTATTTGCATTTTCCTATGAACCACTTTCAGAAGGTGCAGATAGAGCTGCATGGTCATAGGAAGCTAACAGGTCAGCCAAGTGAGACAGTGCCAAATTACAATGTGAATTAGGCGTAAACTCAAGAAACTCAGGTTTCATGTGCTTAAACAAAAATGATTGCTAAAAATAGAGTGGAGGTGAAATAATTGTAGGGGCGAGTCAGAAAAGCAGTCCATTTCTTAATGAGAATTTTCAATATAGTTTTGGCACAATAAATTCTTATCCACAGTTCTGTATCCACAATGTTCCAATCAGTTGCTAAAATGGGAAAACAATCAAATTAAACCATTAGAAAACTGATAAGCTTTTAGAATTTTAGCGAAGTGGCACAGATGATAGTACAAAAAATTATTCACCAATTGTGTGAACATAATGTATATTAGAATATATCTTATATTGCACCAAGATCAAACCAGAAGTACCAACATGTGAATAATTTATATGAAACTACTTTGAAATTCTTGTGTTATTTGATGAAAGTATGATGGTACTAACAGTTCTGGTCTGCAGTTGCTGTAAGTTATTTTTTATTTCAAATTTTAATTAGCAAAGAAGTATATAATTGGGATTGGAGGACACTGAAAGGTTTTATCAATAAAATGTAATAATAAGTCATTCTTTTTCACTGAGAAAAGGAAATTATAAAACTTGTTTCTGTAGCCTTTTGACTAAAATATTTAATTTAAAAATCCATTTAAAATATATTTTAATATCTCTTTTGCTAAAATGTGTGATATAATTTTTTTAAAGAAAATTTGCTTTGCTATATATAAAATATGGCTGAAAATCCTTGCTTCCTTGTGGGTGTGTTCTGTCTTTGGGCTTTGTGAATATGCATTAAAATATAAATTTCAATAGATTATGTTCATAGAATTGTTTTTATGGTCTTCTAGATGTTATGATTTTATATAATTTGTAATAGCGTATCAGTAATCTGTAAAATGTCTATTTCCTCCAAGTAGCTGACAATCTGTACTAAACCAATTACAGAATAAATAAATGTGACTAAATGTTACCAAGGAAGTAGGGAACAAATAATCACAAACACCTTATAGAATACATATGAACTGTCTGTGGAAAGCCTTCTCTCCATATTTTCCCAGTAACTGCTATGATCCAGTGGAGCAAGCTGTTTGATCATTGATACGTGGTAATTTGTAATCCTTAGGCAGTCAGTGTACTTAAAAATCACCTCTATTTGTCTGATGTGATAACTGCAGAAAAACATGTCTTTTTCTCTGTTCTTTTTGTTTTATTTTTCATCCCATGGTTTTTACTTAAAATGCTGATCTTCATGTTTTAGTAGTTAGTTAGTACTTGCAAAACAATTTGAAAATGAAAGGGACTAAATTCATCATTGTTAGGCAAGTATTGAGAAGAAAATTTAATTATGTTTTTGACTTCTGTTCTGTGTGGAACATTTCTGAGGCAAAAATGAAAGGTACTGTTCAGCCTTCCATTGATCTTCATGCATTTAGCATTTTCTCCTTTTTTCAGTTATTTCCCCCAGCTGAGGTCTTGGTTCAGGAGAAGGCAGCATTGAACTCAGTCAAAAGATCCTGGTTAGTAACCTTGTTCACTGAGTGCTGAAACAAAAGTGGAATGTTTTTATTCCCACCTTTGCCAGTAATTTATGCCATGTTCTTAGCCAGGTCAGTTAACCCAAGTCAGTGCCCATCCTATTTGAAATCTGAGCAGTGGTTACTGTTCTTCATCATGAAATGCTGATCTAAGACAGATATTCTACAAAACTTGGTAATTTATTGTTATGTTCATGAATTCACTGTTACATACAATTTCTCCTTTTTATCCAGCTTGTGACTATTAATATTAATAAGGAAGAAATAAACTGAGAGCATTCTTCCAACTGGCTACCCTGGAAAATTTGATTCAGAGAGCTTTTTATTTTGAAAACTTTTTTTTTTGCTTTTATTGCTTAAATTTGCTGATTCTCATTAGGCATTAAAATGCAATGCTTTGCTGATTTTTTTTTTTTTAAATACTTTCTGACTCCCTGTATACTGTGAAAACAGCAGGAAGCAAGCCAGTTTCTGCAGAACCAAAGAACTGGTTGGGTGCATCATTCTCCTGTTGTGGTCTTACCACAGTGGTGCATAGGATGAGATCCAGTTCAGTGTCAGATTCAGATATGTAATGTTAGATGTCAGTTTAGAATGTTCATCTAAAAATAAATTTCACACACATGGGAAAGATCTCTATTTTCTCCAAGTATAACTCTAGTTAACACAGGTCAGAAATCTCTGGAAAACTCTTCAGCCCTTTTTTAGGATGGATACTTACCATGCTATAAAAACTAATTTTCTATCTGGGCTCTATTGATGAGGACCTCCCAAAAAAAAACCCAAAAAACTTAGTGTGATTTTTGAAATTCTTTAGGGATACAAATTATCTGCAAATAGTTGGGCTGGCTCATGTGACTCAGTATTGCAGAAAACCTCCAGTCATCTGAGTCAGCAGTGGTAGCCCAGATAGGCAGAGCTCCTTAGCAACTTATTCCTTCTCTAACTTTCCAGTACTTCCATTCCTTAGACTGGGCCATATCAGGGAAAAACTTTGGGCATATGATAGTCCTGTACACCTGAACGGGCTTGACTGTCCTACAAGTCTTACTGTTGGGAACTGTGACCTGTAAATACACTGGCACAAGTCGCCCTCTCCAAAGATATGAATTATTTAAAGAGAAAGGATGCAGCATATGAAAATGTGTATTAACACAGCAGTCCATGCATGTGATCTTACCCAGAACTCATTTGCTTAAATAATTCAGAGCTCTTTGTGTCCCTTTATCTCCCACAGAGTTGGTGTCTCTTCTAGCAGTGCCAGGCAGACCTGGGTGGTCAAGGAGACTTCTGTACAACTGACACATGCAAATTACTTCTTACTATCAGCTCTCTAAGGGTTATCAGAAGTGTTTACCAGTATTCCATCGAGACTTATTCTCATTTTAGTCTCACATAACCTCCATGTGGCAAAGAACCAAAAAGAAAACAAGAAAAGTGGCAGGAAATATTTTATCTCTAACATATTACAAGTACCTCTCAAAGCTTCACCACAATATATTGCAAACTTCTAAGTTTTCCAAGTGTGGGAGACATTGGAATTAATTTCATTGGGAGACAATTAATTTCTCTTCTTCTGCATCCTGAAGGACATAAACATTTTCTGAACATAATTGTAATTTTGCTAGACCAAAAAAAGGTAACTATCATCTCTCTGCTCCAAATGTCTTGCTGTTTTGGATGTAAAGCTGAATGCTATGATGCACTTATTGGGCTGCTGCCCAATAAGCTGGTGATGAGTTTTAGTGTATGAACAAGTAGCATTTTTCCCTGATGTGTCCTCCAGTCTCTACTGAAGTATGTCTGTAAATGTCCTTATTCTGCCAACTCATGAAAAAAAACCAGAAATGAACAGCAGGAAAATAAATGGTCATATGCTTATCTATGATTCATAATATGGAACAGTATGATCTTAGCACCATCCTTCTCAGAAAATGACAGTACGCCAAACTGTGAGCAAACAGATATAAACAAACCACACTGGTCAGATCTTCAGATCTCAGGCAGGCAGGAGCTGTGCTGTACCTTGTGCACTTTGTGCAGAACAGTGGCAGGCAGTGACTGCCTCCACGCAGCGGATCTGGCCCATAGAGGATGAAGCACTGCACAGCTCCACATCTCTGAATGAACCAAAGCTTGCACCTAGAGACAGTGTTGACAGAGAGGTCTTTGGACCTGTAAATTTTCCCTTCTTTACATTGTTTTCTCTGTGTTTAAATTTGACAGGGAGATATAAGGTGATTGACAGAACATTTTTGGAGATTAAAGTATTAGTGTAAAAAATCTGAGAGCCATTGGTGCACACAACACAGCGTTGTTCATTCCCAACGCTGAAAAAAGTTCTAAAATCTCCTTCAGCTTTTTCTATACATCAGCCAAAATGATTTGCCAACTGCACATGAGAAGTAAACATAGAATAAAATCAGAACACTGAAAATTTCAGTTCATCCAAAATATAAAAGCTGTTCGACAGATGGATTCCTATTTTTTTACTTTCTCGTGTTCCTTTGCTGTTATCGTGAAATAAAGAGATTCTGTTATTCACAGACCAGCAGCTTTTATTTATACCACTTTAAAATTGGATTACAAAATGTGTATATTATTTCATATCTTTTTAGTTATTTAAGAAATATGTTTTTGTTTCTCTGCAGTAGTTTCTATGAATGCAAATGCAAAAGCTTTCCTAAAACCCATATTAGAGTATGAATGTTTTGTTTTCTCTTTAATTGGACCCTGTTTGTCTGTATTTACTCATGATCTTATTCATAGATACTCTTGTTTTTGCCTTTCCCTCACAGAGGTCTGGAACTGCTTAGAGTTAGCAACAAATTTTGTGTCTATTTTATTATGGGAAATTTAAACACATTTGACAAATCTGTTCCATTCATAAAATTTTTAAAAATCATAACACAGATGAAGCTTTACAAACATTCAGCAAGCTCCTTCACTGAAAAGGGACCCTTGATCTGTCAGTCTTTGTCCAGGCTTCATCCCCCAAGAGAAAATTACCTTTATTAATAAAAGTCTTATGAGTCAATGGCACAGTGGGGTTNCATTTTCCAAAACCTAGAAACTCGGAGTCTAAGGCTCAGATTCATAAAGTTCACCCTTTCCCTCCCCATAGGAAAACATGATGAATTAGTGAAAAAGAACATAATTTATTTCTATTTATTGAATTCCACTTCTTTCATTAGATGCATTAAGAATAATCAGAAAAACCTTGATTTTTATGGGAGTGAGTTTTGGTCATGAAGTGTACACCCTTCCAACAGGTAGTTATAAAAAAAGAACCTAAACAGCCTCTATATCTGTGTAACATTTATTAATCTTCTCTCTACTATGTGTTTTACTCAAAGCAATATGCTGTGCTATATGTGCTTATATGTGACAAAATGGTACATAACATACTGAACATAGAAAAAATATGCACTACATGGAAAGGCAATTTAAGTATGTAGTACAAGAATAACACTGAAAACTGATTAATCAATTTTGTGTGATGCCAAAGTTGTTCTAATATGTTGAAATTCTTAGAGGAAAAAGAGGAGAATCTCAGATTTCTTGGTACTTTTCATAGTGAGATATGCTAGGATGGATAAGGGAAGTTAATATGGGTGCTATTTGTATCAAAGAATAAATGTATTGTAAAACCAGAAACTCACACAATCACTAGTGTGACCTGGAGAAACTAGAGGCAAAGATGACTTGGTCCCCAAATTCTCTCTCATTTTGGTATTCAGATTACTAGTGCTTTCCTTTTATTCTCAGATTTCATTCAACCTGGTCAAAGAAGTTCCTAATAGTTTACAAATTAACTCTATATTATGATCTCCCATTGGAATGTATTCCCTATAAGGTAGATGCAGCAGGATTTTCAGGAGAAGCTGTGGTAAGCACTGGCATTATAAAGGAAGGCCATCCCATGAGACCAGCACATCGAGGTTAGGAAGGAGGCATCTGAATTAATTAGAATTCATCCAAGAGTGACAATTCAGTGGCAAGTTAAACTAAAAATAAAGCTATTGACATAACAGACTAAAAATAATTAAAATTTTATGTTGCGTGAAGAATTACACTTATATCAGTTTCCACAATATGGGATGAAGAGACAGAATATAATTGCAAGCATCATGATACTGAAGTTTTCATGCTCAGCTCTTGCTAAGTCAGGCAGGCTGTGACTAAAAAAGTGGTATGAAATGAAATACATTTAAGTGGACAGAAATAAATTAACTTTAATTTTTTATTCTATTCCTAATTAGAGAAGTGTAATTTAAAATTTTCTTGCAGGAAATTTAGATTTTTAGAGGACAATAATTAACTGATTATAGTTTTTTACTAGCTCTTCTTGTTGCTACATTTCTATTTTCTGAGACTTCCAAGAATAGCAACTACAGTATTACCTTAGTGATAAAAACATGAATAATAATTTATTAATAGGGGAGAAAAATGGCCATAATATTTTATTCTGTCTGTGGGCTTGGGTATAATCCTGAAAAGTTGAAATTTGTTCTGTAGCTAGGAAAAGGCTTTTGAAATAATTTCAGATTTGAAAATCAGTGCTCTGTTCTCTGATTTAACTATGATTTTTTAAAAATTCATATGCACTGAAATCTATTAGTTAAATAGTCACTGAGGCCAGTGAAATGAACCATATTGAATGCTTGGAATTTAATTATCTTAAATGCCTTATGTTTATACGTAGTAGTTAGGCACAGATTTGATTGTATAAATATTAAATTTTTCAGTTAAAGCACTGTTAATAACTGAATAGTGGAATTATTTGAGATTTTGAAATAATTTTACCAGTGACTGAAAAAACAAAGAAAGTTTTAGCAATACAGAACTTCAGACAAAAGTTAAAAACCCCAAAACGATGAAGAAAAGCATGTAAACTTAGGAAAGTTCTAGAACTACATGCATACGAATATCACGTTGGTTTAAGGTTATTGGTAGAATCAAGAATGCCTTTGCTAATGGAGACACTCCCATGAATGTGCCTACTGCAAAACCACTTTTTATCGGGTTAATCATGATGTAAATGGAAATAGGTTCGTTTAAAGATATATGTGTTAAACCCTCTATGTAAGTGCCTTTTCCCACTGATAGAAATGGTGATCTAGAAAGGCCTGGTTCTCTCCACTGTCTCTGAAGGAAACCTAGCATAAAAAAGTCCAGTTCTTTTAAATATCTTGTTTTAAATACTGAATTGCTAAACAAAGGAAGGGGTTTGTATTCAATGACAGAGTTTTTTACAGTGACTTAAGTGGCATTTGTTACCCTCTTGCTCATTTGTGTCCCATATCCAGTCTTTGTATTGTCTTACTATTTGTGTGTGCATGAGAATGAGAAAGTTCCCTCAATCCTAATAAAAGTTAATCCTGAGAAATACTTGATTTTTGCTATATTAGTTCCTTAGTCAAGTTCACGTGTTTTTTCAGAAAAAATTGAGTAAATGGATGAGAAGGCAGAGGCTTTTTGTGCTGGTATTTTTGCCAGGGAAATACAGGTGAAACCAAAGATCATGATTAAGAGGCTTATAATGATGAATTCTTTTGGGGAAGGAGTGAGGAATAAAGGGCATCAGCCTTCATGGAAATTGCAGAAACGGAGTGACGTGGAATTGCAGACCTTTGTGATGAAATTATTTTAGGTTGCATTGGTTTTAATGAATTAAAAGTTCTTTCACTGTTGCCTGACATATATTGAGCAATCTGTGGCACATTAATTCTCTGTGTTCCTTTTACAAGTGTGGCAAACAGAGGCTTAATCAGATTAATTAAAAGAAAAAAAAGCCCAAAAAACAACAGCAACAACAAAAAACCCAACAGTAATACAAACACACTAATTTTCAGTATGAGTAAGCCTGGACTAGGTTAGAGACAATTAGAAATATATGAATATTTCCATTTAGTGGGGGCGATGGTAAAACATCTGATGAGAGTACTTAGTGATCCATTCAAATCAGTTTTTGATCTATATGTGACTATTGTGAGACTCTGCAGAGGACAGTGAGAATCCTTCAGGACTGAAGAAGCAGCAGCATAATTCATAGCCTGGGAGGTATACTTTCAGTGGATCCCATTATTTTCCTTACTGACGTTGATAGACAGGGTACAGGCATGAAACTGAAGATGAAGTAAGGCTAAGAAGAATTGCAAATACTGTGAAAAGCGTAGTCAGACTTCCTAATACAGATAAAAATGGGCTATGTGAAACCAACAAGATAGATCTACGAAAGACAAGAACAAAACTCTACTTTTAGTAGGAAGAAATATCACAAATACACGAAAAAAAAAGCCCTGCATCAGTAAGGCAGAATGGTATCCGAGGCTATAATGTACATAAGTTCCATGTAAATTAACAGTGTGATATGGTTTCAAAAGAGAAAAATCTCTTTCCTAGATTAACAGACACTTTACAAGAAGGCTGTTATTTCATCTGTATTCACTGCTATTAAGATCTCAGTTAGAATTTTGTGTCCCTTTTTTGAACAAATCTGCTTTAAGAATGGTATGGACCAGTGAAAGATAGTGCAGTTGTGAATGACAAGAATGTCCCGTGGGGAAAAAAAAAAAAGAAATTAGGCTTCATTGCTCAAAAATACAGAAGATTTAGGGAGATATGAGAGCTGTCATCCAAATTGTGGAAGACCATTCTAGAGAAATCCATCCACTGCTATAGGAAAGCATAGTAAGAGACCCAGTACATTTTCTGTATTTAGGAAAAAAATTTTCACCTGTTTGCTAACATATTCAAATCATGGGTAGGGTTTGGAAGGCTATCAAATTTCCTTACCTAATTATTTTAGCAGTCTTTTTTAAGGACATTTTTTAAGCATTAGGGGTTGGATTTGGCTCAAAGTTTTGCATCCTGCCTTAAAGGGTGATTGTAGAGGATGCTGTTTCTGTGAAGCAAAATTTGAATTTAAAGATTTAGCTCTGAGTTCATGACAGTGGCCAGGTTATGAGTTTGAATTAGAGCTAGTGTGTGAATACCATTTAGAATTATTAAAAAGGCGTTAACTGGGAGAGTTTGTAGCAGAGAGGGAAAATTAAATTTTGGGTGGGATCAGCTGAAGGCAATGGCTGAATATTATCAGCATTAGATGGCAAAGTGCAGGGTCTTTGGAATAAATCGTAGGAATAGCAGAACCAGTGCAAAATGTTAAATTCAGGGGTTTCAGAACTGTTGAAAACCACTTCACTGGTAAAGATTATGGGTGGATCCACTATAGATTACACATATGTCCCGTGGGGTTGAGCCAAAATATGAAAAGATACAAGCACTGAATAGTGTAGCATTCCAATGCATTTTAGCTGAATACATCTGATAAATGCACTGAAATAACATTTAACTTGAGATTATATACTTTACAGCAAATTATTTGAAATAAACAGGGAACCACAAAGCATCATAGTTTCAGAATATGAACAGTTTGCAATCCAATCAAGTATCTAGATTTAGACTGTGATAGAAACCCAACTAATTTCTTTTTTCCCAGCTCCTCTGTCATGTTACATACTGTAGAATGAAAGACAATACTCAAACAGATTTATGCAGGTGTGGGAAATAGTACAAGTGACATTCAGGGCTTTATCACTTTCTTCTTTGAAATGCAGTAAGAAAATCTCAGACCTTAATAACTTCTGGACACGGGGGCAATTTCAGAAGATACAAAACCACACAAGACTCAAAAGAATTGAGAGGGCTTCCTATTGTGGAAACCACTTGGGGTAATTCTTTCTGAAACCTCATAGTTCAAGAAATGCTTCTTTGAGTTTACATTTGCTTAGCTACAAAGGCAAATTGTCCTCATGCTGTTGTGATTCAAGAAATATATACAAGCATATTTCACGTTATCCTTAATTTGAATTCCCTATTATGATTAAGAAATCATAGAGCTATGTGTAGGTGCTGACGCATGTATATGTAAATATATGTATGTATTCCTATGTCTATACATAGATTTATTGATTTGAAATACACAATGATTTTTTTTTTTTTTTGCTGTTTGTTTGTTTGTTTTATTGATAGAACCTGGAAAAAAGCCAGCAGAAACAATGACCTTTTCTTTTTTCCATTCTGTTTACATGCAGCAACACATATGGCTGTTCTGCTATACTAGGTAATGCTCACACATATGGAAAACATGAGGAACAGTGCTGATTTCTAGGAATTTTGCTTTCTGTTCTAAGCACAAGAAAAGGGATACGTGTGTGTCAGGATATATAATTTTACTTTTTATTGATCTTAAGTTAAGCAGAAGTAAATCTATTGCACAGGTCCAGAGGAGATTATAAGGGAGTTTTTAATCCCTTCTATTTACCTCTGACATAGATACCATATGTATTTTTCTAGCCCTTTCTTATTAGGTTTTAATATGTTTCCTTGGGAGTGTATGGTATTTGTATGCAGTGAAACTGAAGCAGTAGCTGTAGAAAAGAACATCTGGGCCTCTTCAGAAGCACTATTTTTCTCAAAATTGTATGTAATATCCAATAATGAGTTCTGTCTAGTGAAGGACTAAGTGAACACTGATTAGGAGTTGTGTGTATTTTAGATTAATTATGTCTTGTGGGCAGTGTGGCATGTGCTTCAGGATCCAGAAGGCTAAATTTAAGGATAAAGAAATTGCCTCTTACAAGCCAATCAAAGTCACAGGTGTTGTGGTGTGTTTTTTAGTTATAATGGTTTCTCCCATGTTCCCCCTATCCTTACTGTATGGTTTTCCCCAAACTGTCAATCCCCTAACCCCGCCTGCAGTGTAGGGTTCACCCTTTTCTCCCTCTAATGTCAATCCATAAACCACTCCCTAAGCCCACATGTCAATCCCTCCTCTGCTGTACCCTGATTGGTTTATTTGTTGAACCCTCCCCTGAGAACCAGACCTTTTATAAACCCACATTCCGAGATAAGATCGTCCTGTCTGCGTCACCCCCTCCATCAATAANTTGTGTGTATTTTAGATTAATTATGTCTTGTGGGCAGTGTGGCATGTGCTTCAGGATCCAGAAGGCTAAATTTAAGGATAAAGAAATTGCCTCTTACAAGCCAATCAAAGTCACAGGAGCAAAGTGATCTTAATCCCATCTGCTGTTAAAAAGAGCCAAACATAGGCCAACAAAAATTTAGAGGTCTTCCTGATGACTTGCCATGCTGCTAGATTACCAGTTGTTCTTCATGGTCTTAAAAGGTCTTTCCCAACATGAATTTTTCTACTATTTTATGATTCTATAGTTTCTTGCTTTATTACAATCATCATCTGTAACCAAGTGGTCTATAGTCAGTGCAACCACAGATTCTACTGAGTTTCTTCAAAATTAGCTTTTCAAGTTGATAAGATGATCTGATACTGTGTGTTGTTGGATTTATTATTTCTTTTCCTCCATAGTTATCTTTTTTGTGTGTGTGGGTTCTTTTTTCTCCCAATATGGAAAAAAAAAAGAATACGATCACCTATTCCAGTGATCTACAGTCTCATAGCCATTTTATTTAATTTATCCAGTTTTCTCCTTCTTTTTTCCCATGCCTAGACATATTCCCTTCCTGAAAAATTCTCCCAGGAACATTGAACTTCATGTCTATATCCATTCTGGTGGGAAAATTGCAGGCAATAAATATTGAATAGCTAAGAAATAGCTTATAAATATATTAAAAAATCAATAGAAAGTATCTTGTATCATCACAGATAATGAAAGTTATTTCCTGTTTCCTTCAGCTAAGGATTAGCATGTATTCACATTTAATGGCAGTATATGTTTTAAAATTAAGTAGGGAGTTCTTGTGGAAACAGTCCCAATGACTCCCTTTTCCCTAAATTTGGCACATTTTCCTCCCTTCTAAACCTGTGTTTGCAACATGCCTGATTTAAATCAGAAGTAATACTTGCTGCATTCTTGAGGCATCTAATACGAGACTTCAGGGGTTATGCATATGTTTATTATACCGCTGCAAAAGAATTAGAGGAGCCTGTGCTAATACTTGGGTTTATTTAAAGCCTAACTTTGATTTTTAAAGTATGTCAACCATTTGGCCCCACCTGACTGAGAAACATCTGTAAAAGGATGATTGAAGTTAGAGCTTGGCATGTGCACTCAGTTCCTAGAGCAGGTCATGTGGCAGTGGAAGGGGATTGTGATGACCCTGTGAGGTTGGTTCCTCACAAATTGGAAAGCAGGAGTGGAATGTGTGGTGAGGAGTATTTGCAAGTGTCCCTGCTCTGTAGCTTGAAATGGGTAGTGTGTCACACAGCAGATCCTCTTGTGATCTTATGGGCCTGTGGTAGAGCTCTGCTGGCCTTTTGGCACTGACCATGTGCCAAAAGTGTCATGTATAGGGGTGATGTGGACAGAAAAACACAGTAAACAGAAGGACTCAACTTCAGCTGCATAAATAATCTGCATTAAATGCATATGGGTAGGAGCCCAAACCTCCAACCTCTCTCTTGGCCCTAGAAATGCCTTTCTTTACATCCAATCAGTGACATGTTTAGGAAGAAGACAGAGACTATAATCTGGGTAAGCCCATTTTTTCTATCAAAACTGAAATTTTTGCAGCCCACTCTTTGTGATAATATTGAACACCCATATTTGGTCAGAGGTCTCTGTCTCCCTCCATCTCTTTACAGATCCAGCATGGAGAAGTGCTTCATCCAATGCATCCTTGGGAGATGACTGAGTTACTAAAAAATAGCACGAGACACCTTTTTAAAAGTATTTTAGCTGGATAGAAGAAATGTTAGAGCAGTTTTTCTTTCCACTCCCAAATAATTACATCTGTATTCATTTCAGAAGGAAAGCAGGAGAGAGCTATGCCTTATGGCCAATACTGGTTTTGCCATAACCAGTGAAAATCTGTGGGTTTTGGACTCATGGGACAGAGAAGACCAGCATGATGTTTGTTGTAGCAATTGTCTAATGGCCAGGTGCCTCACCTTTGTGTGAGCTGAAGCTCTGTGAAGAATATGAATGATAAATGTCTGGAAAACTTTGTCTGGACTAGGTGCTCTAGATTATCTTCATCTTTCATGATCCTGTGACAATGTAGTCAATGAGCAATCAAGTGTCTAGAATGTATGAATCAAAATTTTCAAGTTGTTTCCTACTGATGACATAACCTATGCCTGCTGTATTCCTCAGGGCTCTAAATGGATCCTTAAGAATCAAATGAGTTTGGTTTTAATGCATCAACCTCATCTGTGTTCCAGATCTAGAGAATGCAAAGAGAGTTCATTAGGAGAGAGGCTTACTAACCAAGCCACATGTGACTAGATATCTCTCATAGCATGTGTTCTATGACATATTGCAGAACACATAAAGGTGCTTGCTGGGCTGCTTGCCTTTGCAGGTCTCAAAAACTGTCTGAGCCTAAATGCAGAGATTAGTAATTTTCTGTGTTCTCAGAGCATCATTTGGGATCCCTTCAGGACACAGGCACTAGCTTTCTGAAGCTGTCATTAGGTGAATGGAAGAAAGCATTTACTGAGCCATTATCAGATTAAACATCTAGGGAAGAATCCCAGAGCTAGGAAAGTGAAACAATGCCAAAATTTTAAAAGGTCTTGTTGGCATTAGACCAACATATTGTACTCAAAACAAATGTGCTTTGTTTTGAATTTTCTGCTCTATGCTGTAATCACTAGAAAGAAAGGAGCATTTCAAGACTGTGTTGATCTTACCAATATATTGCTTTATTTAAGTAACAGAATATCTTTTCATAAACAGTCCTGCATTATAAGAAACTCCAAAGTCACCATTTCTGCATGTGTTTCACAGCACTAGCAGCTCTCTCAGGACCCAGAGCCCGGCATGCCACAAACCTTGTTGCAGTCCTTCCCTGCCAAATCACCCTTTGTACATACCCTGATGTGAGGACTGGATCTCACAGCAGTCTTTCAGCTAACAGATGGGCTTGTAATGCTTGGTGGGGGCTATTATCCTGCAGACACAGACCAAATGCCTGAACATCACAAACTGCTGTCCATGGCAGTCACACTTGGTGAATCTGTGTTGCCTAAAACTTTCCATAGAGTAAAGGAATTTCTGTTAAATCAGCCTGAATTTGCCATGTAAGGTGGCGGGTTTGATCCCTCTATGGGATCAATTAAGAGCTGGACTCAATGATCCTTGTGGGTCCCTTCCAAATCAGAATATTCTGTGATTCTGTGAAATGCCCTGAAAAGCAGAGGCATTCTTAGTTTTCATACAGGTACTCCCTCTGCTCCTAGTCTCTCTCTTTTCCATTTAGTAGTACATATGTAGCTTTTCTAGAAAGTTGCAAGGTTTGATACCTGGCTTATCACCTGGTGTCAAGTGTCCATGTCTCTAAAATTATGTGTTCACTTATATTGATAATTCACAGGTAGTGGTAGTGCTCTTTATGGGCTCTGAATTATAATATTCTTAAGTAATATAATTTAATGTGGTGACTAATTTTATATGGGAAAATATTATAGACTCACAGAATTAGATACTTAGGTTGGAAAAAACTCTTAAGGTCAAGTCCAAATGTTAACTTAACACATGCATCATCAATATTATGTTCTTCTTCAAATTAAATCAGTCTAGACCTTGGAAAAGCAGCAAAAATATGATACTAATATAATTTTGAAAATAACTAATTTCCGAGTATCGATAATAAATACCATGTATATATTATATTTATTTTATATATGTATTACCAAAGAAGCAAGCTTTAGAACATAGGAGGTATTACAGTCTCATTTAAATGAAGTCTCTCATTTAAGTACAAACAGACAGGAGCTATATGAAGTTTTTTGGGGTGGGGGTTATGTGGTTTTGTTTGTGGGTTTTTTTTTGTTTGATTTAGTTTTTTTATTCCAAGTACTAGAAGACAGGAGCTTTTTTCAAGTTTACAGGAGAACATTTTAGACTTGACACTAAAATGTTACTTGGTTGTATCATGCCATGTGTCATATCTTTGTTACAAATATTGGTGTGCCTGGGATGTAGCATAAAAGCTTTCTGGAAGGCAAGTTTGTTTAATAAATGTCCTATATGCTTTTTGAGAACATTACTTGGTACAAGAGTTTTCATAACTCTTGCTCTTCCTTCCTCTGTCCCATGCCTCTCCATTTTATATTGCTGTAGAGTTGTCGTTAAGGATTATTAGAAACTGAATTTCAGCTGCACTGTATGCTGAGGTACATGCAAATTTAATTTCTCAGTCTTATTTTGAGGGCAGAGTTCATTCTGGTTTTTTATATACTGCTGTCACACTGATAACTATAGATGGAGACCAGCTTCCTGGTCTCCTTCATGTAATGGAATAGTGATCTGCATTTGGCAGGAAAAAAGCAAACACTTCCCCCTGTGCAGAGATAACCTCACAGCTGCCTGCCCTCTGAGCCGATACTGCTGAGGAGGTTTTTTCTGCTTGGGTTCTTTTTGGTTTAATCGATTGATCTTTGCCTGGATACAGTCCTATTTGATTTTAATGTTGAAACCTTGGATGTAAGAGTCAGGAAATTTTCCTGTAACCAGACTGAAAATCTGAGTAGAAAACCTTTTACCCTATTGACAATCCAGCCAGTTGTGTCTCACAAGAGCTATTAGAGGCTTCCTCCTGCTAGTCTGAAAAGCCTTTACATAATGGGGTGGAAAACCACTTTGTCAAAGGGCACAAATACCTCTTCAGAGAATTCTGAAAATAGCAACCTTCCTTCCTCATCTGCAGCACAGTAGGGGCCAGCTCAGCAATTACTATGAGGACTAAAGTGCTGATAAAACAGCACTACTCACCCTAAGGAGTCTTGTAAATAAAGATCTCCAAGGCTGTCCCAATCTTGTGTGGGGTAGCTGCAGCAACAATCCCAGATCTGTCAGCAGATTGCAACACCCTCATGTCAGATAAGACTGAAAACATGATTTATATTTACTGTAAAACCTATTTTCCTACTGTGTTATCCCTAACTTAGAAAGGGCAGAATGTATGTACTTTGAAATGTTAACTGAGGCAAGAGATGAATTGCCATTGGCAAACCATTCTGACCATAGACTTTTATTTCAGTCACTTGAGTCATTCCTGGCTAGGTTTTCCAAGTCTCAGTAAATATGCTGGATGCTGGTACATGCTCCTATTGCTGCCTACACTTTTATCCATCTGTTATCATGGCACTATTCCTGCTTAGAAGTTGGTCAGACCATTACACTAGATAAGAGGTGCCAAGGGAGTGTGGGTTTAGACATTTAGAAAAGCCCTTCTTCAGGCTATCTCTGCTCTGAGGTAGGATTGCCACATTGATGCCACATGCTTTCTCACCTCATGACATCTGTTGATGCTGAAATGCCAAAAAACCCCTGTGTAAGTACAAAATGGACCTCTCTGTTGCTTGTATATGTTGAAAAATTTAATTGCAACAGATATATTTCATGAAATCACATCCTTTTCCAAATACAGAACCACCTTGATGTTGTTTTTAGAACAGTTTTATGACTCATAATATCAGCCAGTAAGCCTGTTGGTTCGAAAAAGTTTGTATTGGTCCTAAGTCTCCTAGGCTCAGTAGCTATCTTAATTAAGGGAGCTTGATAACTAAGTCTTGATCATGAGCATGCAGTTGTTTGATTACAATTTCATCACAGAACAGTGTTTTTGATGCATGATACCATATTTCTCATATTTGATTTTAGTTTTTCTATTGGCCAATTCCTTTACTTGATCAATTTATTAAAAGTAATTGCTTGGTAAAGGATTAAGTTATTTTAGAGTAAGTTCTGAGATGTGCTCAAACACATGATCAGATGTAAGTTGCATTATGGCAGCTTGACAAACCAAAGATCAGCTGAATTCTCCATAGACTGGAGTACCCACCCTGCTTAATGAGTGCACCCTCAGTAAATTCACAAATGAGACCAAGGTGGATGGGAATGTTGATATGCTGGAGGGTAGCAAGGCTCTGGAGGGATCTGGAAAAGCTGGATCGATGGGCTAGCATCAGTGATATGAGGTTTAACAAGGTGAAGTGTCAGGTCCTACCCTTGGGTGACAAGCACTCCATGCCATATTCCAGGCTTGGGGGTGAGTGACTGGAAGGTGGCAGGGTGGAAAAAGACTTGGGCATGCTGGTTGAGAGCCATCTGAACACAAGCCAGCATGTGCCCAGGTGGCCAAGAAGGCCAATGGCATCCTGGCTGTATGAGCAACAGTGTGNGGAACAGAGCTGGGGAAGGGTCTGGAGCAAAAGTCTGATGAGGGAGCTGGGGGTGTTGAACCTGGAGAAAAGGAGGCTCAAGAGGAACTTTACCACTCTCTACAACTCCCTGAAAGGAGGTTTAGTGAGATGGGGGTTGGTCTCCCAAGTGACAAGTGATAGAATGACAAGAAACAGCCTCAAGTTGCACTAGGGCAGGTTTAGATTGAGTGTCAGGAAAAATTCCTTTACCAAAAGGGACGTCATGCATTGGAACAGGCTGTGCAGGGAAGTGTTGGAGTCACCATGCCTGGAGGTATTTAAAAGATGTTTAGATGTGACATTTAAGGATATAATTCAGTGGTGGATTTGGCAGTGCTGGTTTAACATTTGGATTCCATGACCTTAAAGGTATTTTTCAACTTGAACATTTCTATGATTCTATATTGAATCTCCACTGTTAAATGACTGCAAAGAAATTAGTATGATATTTTAATGAGTTAGCTTATGTCATCATAACAGCATTAACTGATGATAAGACAGCTTTAATTGTTACAAATATGACTAAAAATATGACTGTAACACATTTTAAAATGCAGTCAGAATGGAAATGAACATTTAGTCATGTGGTGTGGCTATGCTGGAACCTAAGTTCAGCAAGCAATAACTTAATTGCTTATAACAATAATCTCAGCTTATCCTTACTTTGAATTAAAATGCATTTGACTAAACACTGGTAGAAGTAGTGTAATCACAAGGAACTATGGTGTTTTAATTTGTAATGCAGTAGGCTGAAAGTGCACATGCTGGTAGTTATATGAGCTTATCTAATGAGCTTCTTCATTAAGCACCATATCATGATTGTGTTCACTGATGTGTGTGAATCCTTGGATATGAATCTTTATAGGAGTTTTCTTATATTATTTAGGATGTTTCTAATGATTTTTTTTACTCCTGCTTCATAAACAGAAGTTGAAGTTGAAATGTAACTACTTTTTACACCAAAGAATATGACCTGTGAGATTGCATTTTAGATCTAGTTTTCTATTCACTTATTTTCTGTCATTGTTTGTAAGATCATTGCTGGGGTCTGTTTGTTCTTATTTTGAATTATATTTGAACCTTTTAAACTCAGCATTAGTAAGATTTTCATTTAATATCTAAAAAAGAATTTGAAGTCACAGCTTGTACTGTAGTAGATGTACATTTTTTATACAAAGTTCAATGAAGAAATGGCAAGGATTTTGGATCAAATTCTCAATTTGCCCATTCTGTTCCTGGTGCTCCCTGAGACTGGATGGGATTCAGATAAAGATTGCTATCTCTAAATTTAGTTGACTATGAATATGTATCCAGCCTTCTGTGAGTGAAGAGTGAGTGAAATTTCACTCAAACAACCTGATGGAGCCTAGAGAGGAAATTGGGTATCCTAGAGAGATATCACTAAGAATAAACTTTAGTGTGATCTCTTGATAATGTGAACTTAGAACTCTAGACTAGGACTGATGTGAATAAACATAAGTACTTAATACCATTCCAAGCATATNTTCTGTGAGTGAAGAGTGAGTGAAATTTCACTCAAACAACCTGATGGAGCCTAGAGAGGAAATTGGGTATGCTAGAGAGATATCACTAAGAGTAAACTTTAGTGTGATCTCTTGATAATGTGAACTTAGAACTCTAGACTAGGACTGATGTGAATAAACATAAGTACATAATACCATTCCAAACATATTAGAGTATCATTCTTTGCTTGCTTGTTTGCAATACAGAAGGCACAGGTCTTCTGTAGATCCTGGCTCATATCTTCCAGCTCCTTTTTTTTGTTTTGGAGTGTTAATGCATGTTTTTAAGTGAAAAGACTTCTCAGTAGAAGCTGGTGTCTTGCACTTCTATATATGTGGCTTTTTCACATTCTGGCAATATGAGGAAATTACATTATCATTATTTATTTTGAAGTATTTTCCCCAAAAAGAATCACTCAAAGAAGTGTTTCAACACAAAATAAACCCCCCAAAAAAACAAAAAAACCCAATGGTTTCTTTACATGAACATCCACATTTGCAGTCCCTATGCAGCAGTTTGTCAGTTAATCTCTGAGCACCACAAAAATATTCCTTAAGTGTCCTGTTGGTTGACAGTTTCTATCAGCGTTAAGTAATCACTTCTTTGCACATTGGCTATCACTTCAGACACATAAGATTAATCAGTGCCTTTCATAACATCCTTCTGGAAATGGAAGTTCTTGGTGCACTTATCTTTTTCCTTCACTGTTTTCTTCTGCTTTCTGCACATGTCAGTGAGAGACTGTCTGAAGACTTTATCTTTAGGGAAATGTTGCTGAATGAAATTAAATGCTTAAATAAACATCAAATAAGTTTTCTAGAATGGAAGTGAGTTAATATTCTCTGAATGCTGGCTAAACAGGAAAGTAAGATTACAGTTGGGCCGTAGTTATAAAAACTACTTCACGGGAACAAAAATATTTCAGTCTTTAGACATAATTAAAACACTGGAGAAAGGTTCATTTGAAATGGCAAGAAGCCTTTGCTACCTTAATCTCTAGACTTTTACAAAATATTCCCAGGTTAGAGATTCTGGAATACTTTAGAAGGGACAGTTTCACATTTAATCTCTACCTGATTCAAGTGAAGGTTTACTCTTCAAATTTCCACGAAGTCTGGGGTAGATAAATGTATAATTTTTTTAGGATTATAGTTTTCCTATATAATTAACATTGTAAAAATTAGTTTAAAATTTTATTTACATTCAAAAATATGTGTAGTTCTTTGATATCTAAGGCTTGACCATTTAGAGCAGGTAGTGACAATTATGTATTAAAAATATATCACATAGTTTGTCTCTTTCAGACCATAGGAACTAGAGATATGTTTATCATATTTCTTTTCTTACCCATTTAGAATACTGTTCATGTCAATGAGTAAACATTTTATGATATAACACTTAAATGATTCAAGTGGCAACATGTCAGAGTGACTCAAGCCCTGTGCATGAATAGGGCAGTGATTCCAGTCCTGGTGTACCTCAAAGAAACCTTAGACTTCATTTACCTCTTGCAGAAGTGAAGAAGAAATTTCTGTAGTCTGAAGTGATTTCCTCTGGCTCTGTCTCAACAGCAAGAAATATGTGTGAATAACTCTTTCAGGCTTCATTAAAAGCATACCAGCAGATGGCTAAAACAGTGAAATCCTGCTCCTGTCAGTCACTTTCTATAGGGGTAAAAAAATGCAAAAACCTTAAATTGTCTATAACAATAACAAAGGACATCTCCTTTAATTAACCTTCATCTCTCCCTAGAATCCAGTCATTTCTTTGGAGTGTTTCCTTTTGATGCTAAGTGTTCTGTTCCTATGAATTACTGGGAAATTGCATTTTGTGGCATGTCAGACATAAAAAACTCAGTACACTCTCTCAGTAAGACACTATGCACTGTGCAAACTGCTTTCAAAGATGCCTAATCACACTTTCTATTCATCCTGATATACCTTTGATTATGAATGCTCTGAGTGTTACTGGATTCTGCAGTTTTGTGCTATAAGAATGTACGAGTTTAGCTCTGATTTTTCATGGGAATTGTACATTCACACAGTTGTTTGCAGACAGATTAACAAAGGTAAATATTCAAATGTTTTCAGTGTTTATTGTTCTATTTAGAAAAAAACAGTGATATATTCTAAAAGGTATACCCTACAAGTGAATAATGTAGAACAGTATATTTAGCCATTTTTATTACAGTTTTTAGCTTATTTTTTATATATGACTTATGACCATGGTTATATCTCTTGTAAAGCCACATAAAATACAAGCTGATGCCTGTGTGTCTCTGAGTATACTTGTAAAGCTGATTTGAATTTTACCTTCTGTCAGAATCTATTTTGTTAAAAAAATACATGGTTGACTGTTCTTCAGTGACCTCTGAACTTCTCAGTGAACTTCATTTCAATGAGCCACGACTAACCTGACAAAACAGCATGTTGTCAAGAAGGTTGCTATCCTAGAAGAGTGAATAAAAAGAAAATAAAATTTCCATCTAGAGAAATGGTATATGCTACAGATAGGATCTGGGGTTGAAGGCTCATGGACTTGCAATAATACATGAATGTTTTTGAAAAAGAGAGTCTAAAATATTGTTTGCCCTTATTTTGCAAAATAATTTGAGATAGTAAAATGAATGAATGGAAAATGGAAAAATAAATTAAAAATAAAATCTGTAACTGGAAATTCAGAAACTTTTGATTTACTTGGTCAGCTCCACATTCACCCCCTGCTTTTAGGCTCTCATGTACAGTAATTGACACTGTCAAGTGTTTAATCATTGTTTATTTTATTTTTCACTGTTTATAGTCAACGGTTTCCAAATTAGATATAGATATTAATGAAGACTTCCTCTACATCTTGTATATTTATTCAGGCAGGTAGCCAAGGTTATAATTTTTATTTTTCTTCATTGAGGGTTGGTTTTGGTTGTGGGCTAGTTTTTCTGGGTTGTTTGTTTGTTTGTTTGTTTGGAGAGGTGGATTGGCTGATTGGTGTGGACTGTTTTTGGTTTTTTTCCTGAACAGCAAAATTTCTAATGGAAACTGTAATTGTGCAAGTCTAGAATTTCTTCTACACTATTGTGCATTAGAGAGCTAAACTAAGCAACTAAGCAACATGGTTTGTCTTTTACATTTGGTACTTCTCTCATAATGTTCTTACATTCCTGAATTTGGTTTAAATTTGCATATGATGGAGACAGATTAAGTCCACAAAATCTAAATCCTGATTTCATATATATGGTTATTACAGTAAGAGCCAGTTGCAACATTATGATCCTTTTCAGTTCAGGTGTTTAAAATAATGAACTTAATAAAGATTCTCACTTACAACTCTTGCATGAAAATGGAGTCAGAGAATCAAGAAAAAGATCTCACTGACATAAAATTAGATTGTAATTAATTTCAAAAAGTTGTTTATAAGAATAAATTGCAGAATTAAACAGGACTGAACAACATAGAAGTATAAGAATTTACAATTAAGTACCAATTTGTAAATTGTAGTAATGGCCAAACTACTCTTTTAAGAGTTTATCTGTAATGCAAATAATCTATGCTATGCTATTTTAGAGGTTATCAATAATTTGTGTCAAATTAAATATGAGTGAATCCATTCATAGAGCTTGTTCAGAATTAAGCTCTATTCTTAGTTAGAAGAAAGAATCTGTCTGTTTTTATTTTCAGCTACAAATCTTAAGCTGGTCAGATATAACAATTCCCTTTAGTCTCTTTTAAAACATAGATTTGTCCTGAATACATTAAAATATATAATGAAATAGTACAAAAAAGGTGTTACTGCTGTATTGAAATTATATTCTTGCTCAACACGATGGATATAATGAGACTATTGGCAATATAAATTATTAGTAAGCTAATTATGAGTTGTGGAACTAGTTATAGACAAGAAGCTGCTTGTACTGTTGATCAGCATGTTTCCTTGCATGTTTTTAGCACAAAACAACAGGTCAGTTGATGGTCATAATTTGCATAATAGCTTGCAAAATACTACCACAGCCAAGTCTGGATGGAGTCATTCTGGTTTGGGCTAAATTGCTTTTAGGGGAAAGGGTTAGCAAAGTCTTACAGACAGGAGCTCTGCTGTGCCACCTGAACTCAGTTTTAGAGAACAAAACCTGACCCATTTGTTTTAAGATGTGGCCATGGACCCCTGGCCATTAGGGAGACTGATGGTCCAAAACATCATGACTTGTACCTTGAGAGGAAATGCTGTAATGGCTAAGCAGGGTACAGATTTAATATCAAATTTTCTCTCTTAAAATATTTTAGGCCTGTGTTGTATTAAATTTTAAGACTGATAAATAAGACAATGACTTGTGTTTGTGAGAGGCATGCTTCTTTAATATCCTGTAAAGTTACTTGTACCTAGCTCGGGTGTATTGTCACTTGTTTCCAGCCAGGTAAGATTAATGTCCTATTGATATCCATTCTCTTTTATCTCAGATGGCTTTTGTACAATTGAAGAGGGGGAGATAGATTTAAAGTTCTGCACTTCTTTATTCTTTTTGTATTTTCCAGAAGAGAGGCTAAGCAGCCTTCAAAAGTTATCCTTCTAGCACTTTCAAATTCTTTTTTTCCATCATCTTTTTTATTCAGTACTAAAGTGTGATCTGCCAAATTAACTATTTATAAAATTGAGTAGATTCCAATTAAGATTATGGTGAGTCCAGGTATTAAATTAGAATATTTCATTTTTCTGTCAAGGTTGGTGTAGCGGTTTCACATT
>VZTR01027483.1:45249-85151 GCA_013400775.1 Chaetops frenatus | reverse complement strand
ATACACATATAGGAACTATTCCCTTGTAAAAAACAAAACTGGCCCAAGTTTCATTTCAAGTTGATTACTTTATTTCAATAGTGACTATTTTTAAAAGCTGTGTTCCTATAAGAACAATACGTGTTCAAATTAAATCAACTATTATGTTGCAGAGTATACATCTGAATGAAGCTACAATAGAAAAATACACATAGCAACCAACGAAGGTAATAGATGTAGTATGTGTGTGTATGCTTAATAATTTTGGCAGTTTTTGTTTTCTTTAGTTTCTATGTAATTTCTATCATCTCATCTTCCATTGCTTCATATTAATGGACACTGATTTAAACCTACAATAGATTTAGATGTGAAATGCAATTAACATATATATTTATAGATAACTTTTACTGGGCACTTATTACGAATGTAGTTTCAACCTAGGAGGCACTAACTGTAATCTACAGTGCGTAGGCTAAAACTAAAAAAATAAAATAATTAATCAGACACTTAGATGACAGTTTGAAGAAATGGTAAGTTTAAGTAATAAAACAGTGCAATTCAGAAGAGCCTTTTATTTTCCTAGGTGTGGTTGGAAATACCATTTCCACACATCCATTTTAGTAATTTGTGAACAATTAATATCTAAATCTAACTGACCTATAATTTATTTCTAGGGGCAACTACACTACAACAGTTAAATGTTCACAGTAGTTTACTATGAGTTTGCTTTGGTGCACTGCCCTTAACAGGCATCCAGGTGTTACTCAGGCTGAAGATGAGCCAATCAACTACAACACTGCTGCAATACCAAGAGAAAGATTTGAAATTCTAACGTGAGATGTGCAGGACTATCTGAGATACCAGTACTGAAGGGCTTTCTTTCAGAAATTAGACTTTTTTGTTTATATGCTTATTTACTTATTGTACTGCAAAGTTAATGTTGCAGCAGAGTTTATGTGAAGCACCAGTGATGTCCAGTGGTCACTTGTGCAGTCTTAGATGTTTCTCTGGGAATATCCCTTGTTTTGTAACTTTAGTCTAACTCAAATTTGAAATCCTCTTTCTCTCCCTCATCTACTCTTTATTCTAATGGTTTGGATGCAATGAGCAATTCATGGTATGGAAAGAATTTCCTTATTGCTATTGCTCCACATCATATTGATTCTACAACATCTGCCCCCTCCCACACTTCACATACCTTGAACTCCCAATGTTTGATAAACCTTTCTATGACTGCCTAATCCTGTTATGAAAATTAATTATTCTGTGAGTGAGAGAAGGAAGATTAAAACAAAACAAAAAAAAAAAAAATCAAAAAGAAAATTTGGATAAACAGTCCTTACAACTTCTGCACATTTGGGTTTTTGTTTTTGTTTTTTTTTTTTTTGTTGTTAACAGCAGTGTCTCAAAAATTCATTAACAGCAGTGCTCAGTATCCAAGACATTATAGCTCTTTATTTGTAATTATGATGTTCACTAATACGAAACCAGAAGAGTTGAGCTTAAATTAGGGGCTTGGCAGAAATAAAGGAGTCCAGCATACAGTTAGGGCATCCTGAAGAAGAACAGGTAAAGTCAGAGATTTTGTTACTTCACATAAAGTAAGGAAAATATCTAGTAAAGCTACTTTTTGTGTTCCTTTCATTCAACTGTTGCTCAGGGATTGCCAATAGAATTTTGTATAATCTACTGCAGAACCTAATTGGCATTAAGTAATGGATTGCATCTATCTAGGTAATTGTGACAGCTGTTACTAATTTTAAGGCAGTTATATTATGAAGCAGAGTACGTGATCCTTGGATGGCATCTTGGAGCTTCAGCGCCTAGCAATGGGGGAACCAGACCGTGATCCAGGTCGGGACCCAGAGCTTCCCTGTGGAGGGAAGAATAGAGTTGGATTAATTAGAAATTAATATGTATTTGGAGCTGTGCATTGAAAAACATCAATCTGTAGTAAGTATGATAGAAATTTAAAATACTATCTAATGTAAATGGCCTATAGTTGCCTCTAGTATATCAATAAATATTGCTGGGGTTTTCACTTCAAAAAGATGATTGATTTTCATATATTTTCACATGGAATTAACTTACTCTCATTAAATATTCCACAGAGGACTAGACAGTCTCTTATTAATTGCTTTTAAGTGCATGTTCTTATTCAGGCCTTCCTAATGAAAACAATTTATTTCTTTGGACGGCATGGAAAGTTTCATTTTTATGAACCCTGTACTGTGTGAATACTTTAAAACAAACAACAGAACAAAATCTCCAAACCATGGATATGAGATGTGCTAGTCTCACATCTGAAAGAACTGAAATTTAATAGTTTCATTCTGCAGTAAATTCTCAGTGTTATGTTAACATGAGACTTGTATGGAAAGCTCAGATGCAAATACAGGAGAAAACTAAGAAAGGATAAAAGGACTGAAACCTGCCCTATTCTTAGAAATAATAAGGAAGTGTCAAACTAGAAGGAAAAAACTGTGACAGTTCATAAATCTGCACTTGAGAAAAGACAGTTTTATAGCAAAGATGACCCAGGCTGAAATTTTGGCATTTAATTTTTTAGAATTTAAGATTAGGCTAACTTGGTATCTTGTCCCTTAGCTTTAACAACTCTTCTATAGGCAAATCTTGAAAAATGCACGTAATGACCACAAATGTGAGATGGTGTGGTAATTGTTACTGTAATCAGGTGATGACTGAACTGTTTACTTAACCCCTCATGTGTGTACTTTGAGACTTCGTTTATTTATATTCTTCTTATTTTTCAGACTAAGGCTGTCTCCTTAGTTTTATAGAACTGTTACAAGGAAAATTCAGTCTAATTCATTAGGTAATTGGCTTTCTTTCTTTCAGAGGCATCTGAAAGAATGGATAACTTTTTTATTTTACAAGACTCTAGAACTATATAAAGGAATAGTAATTAGTGCCTCCTGCAGTAAACAATGGGTCTAAATCAAATGGGCCTGAATGGAACTCGTATCGAAGTTCCAGAAATTATAATGGCTGGGAAACGGCTATTTAAAAAGTAGAACTGGTGTATGTATCTCTCATATATATATATGTATATATATATCTAAGCTAAAATAGCTGTGATGATTGTACAAAAAAAAGAAGGTTCAGTTTCATGAGAGATCATTAATGCATATTTTCAAATGTTGATATGATGAAATTTTACACATAATGCCAGTATATAGCCATGGAATAGTTGATGAATCTGAACCTCACTAAAAACTACCACCAAGTGCACAGTGGGAAAACAAGACTTAAAATGTTTTTGACTTTTACCTGGTCCTCTGAAGAGATTATTCAATTTCTTAAATTATAGCATAGGAATTCCTACTACTTCCTTGAAGTTTTTGTGCTGTCACTTGGTGCTGCATATATTTGC
The DNA here is from genome assembly GCA_013400775.1 of Chaetops frenatus. Classification (NCBI taxonomy): domain Eukaryota; kingdom Metazoa; phylum Chordata; class Aves; order Passeriformes; family Picathartidae; genus Chaetops; species Chaetops frenatus. Next base: position 81,778 of record VZTR01027483.1, on the reverse strand, counting down.
AAAACAACTCTACAATGGGAGATGTAAAACCTAAACTGTGTGAGAGACAAAAATGTGGTTTTTGCTGCAGATGAAGGCACTGTTACACCTCCTGTTGCAGAGAGGAATAGTAGGAGTCTGAAATCATTAGCTCTGCTAAGGATCTCAGACCTTCTGACTTGAAGTTAAGATGACTGCTGATTGCATCTGCATGTGCAAATAGTGCACTGGGTGACTTGTTACAAGTGAATTCACTGCTGTCATTGCTTTTGAGAGAAAATACAGTCTTCCTTAAAGTATCTGCCAGTGGATATAACATGCTTTTCATGTGCCTGTTTCTTGACATAGAATATGAAAAATCCTCACAACTGACTTTTTTTCCTGTTCTGTTTTCATTTATTGCCTATGTTGCTGTGGCTGTGCTGTGCCTTGAAATGGGGAATTGAACCAGACTAAAGATAATCTGAGCAAATGTTTATTTCTAGTATGACAGTTTTCTAATTTGCCCCACTTTGTGGTTTTGTAACTCGTGATACTGACATACTGTAGGAGTTCTTCCACCCAGGGTGGGAACAAACGGACTGCTGGAGTTGTTACTGCATCCAAATATGTGTCCAGTACTGCCTTGTCCTACCCTTCTGCAGTTTATCAGTTCACTTTCATTTTCACTATCCTAAGTAATTTAGCAGCAAAAAGCTGTGTCATCTCATTTGTCTTCTGTATTCCAGATCATTTTTGCATTCAGTAACAGCATTGATCCTGGTGCAGGACTTTGTGGGACATTGTGGACTTACCTTCTTTCCTGATGGCCACTAACTGTGTATTTTTACCTTTGTTTGCTATCACGTAAGTAGTCCCTAAACCACAAAATAACCTTCTGGTTTATCCATGCAAACCTAGTTCGGTCAGAAGCTTTAAGGAAATGTGGTTGTTTCAAACATGGCAGGTTCTGGAGAGGTGTGGCTTCTCTTTTTCCCAGTTCAGTTTTTTTGTACTTAACGTTCAATTGTACTTTACCAGTTTAAAGATTCTGGAAAGAGTGCCCTGGCCCTCATGATAGGATCCCTTGTGTCCCTTGTGAGCAGATTTATGCTCATAGAATTTTCCGCTTCCATATCCTGGCTTGTGTGCTTCGCCACCCTGCAAAGAAAGATTTTCATGTATGCTGCAAATTACTGCATTCAAATTATCATATGCTCATTGTAGTCTTTGTGTTCACTGAAATGTAATACTCAAATGAGGAGTTTGGAGGTTGTTGCAATAAAGCAATCTTTTTTGTAATAAAGATGAAGGAAAATGTTAGGAAGTTATCTAAATAGATTCAAATCTGAGGGAAGGCTCAATCTGTAAAAAAATGAGTTAATATTCAAAAATTAAATACTCAGAAAGTTAACCTGTGTGACAAAACTTAAAATGTTTTAATTTCATGAGTTCTAGGATGTCAAACATATCAGCTAATATGTGGTGTTCTGATAGTGAAAGAAGTGCTTAATGGCTTGAAGGCTTTGATATTTTGTCTTAAAATGCCAGTAATTTACATGCCATCTCATATAAAATCAAACCTGTGGTAGAGAAGTAGAATTTAATTAATTGTGAGAGAACTGTGGGAAAGAACTTGTCTAGGAATTGCTTAGACAGACCACTTCTAACTGACAGGAAAGGTGGGACAAAATATTGAGGTTAGTGACAGCATTAGTTTTGCAGGCTTTTCTGTGAAAAAGCAATTGGAGACGTGGAATAAGCACCTATCTTGTCCCAGCCCTCCCTCCCGTTTTTGTCCATCCCAGGAGAAGAAAAATGCAGCAGATGGGTCTTCCATGAGCCTTTAAGGGAAGAGAGCTTTGCCATGCAGTGGATTTTTCTCCCTTCGTGCTGAAGCAAAAGAAATTATTGCTGTGAGGGCTGTCAAATTGCAGGATAAGAGCAAGCAACAAAATTACCATCTTAAAGTGCTGTGGAAGGAGGAAGGAAAGTGGAACAGGAAAACCAAAATAGCAAACTTAAGATGAAATGAAATTATCACGTTGCTGCAGCAGCTTGAGGCAATAGAGCAAGATATGCTTTGGCCTGGTAAATAAAAGGACTGTTACCGAAAGCACATTCATCACCTACCCAGCTAAATCTGGTGAGGGATAATCCTCTTCCCTGTACATGCAAGAAATAGAAATAATGACATGATGATCACTATGGTACACAGCATCTGGGTCTGCCATACACAGAAGAAGATGAAAAGACAGCCAAAATTATGAAATAATGGCCAGGTAATGAGGCAGGCAGGAATTGAAAACAATCTGTACAGTTATTTCATGAAGCAAAAAAAAAGGAAAATTGTTTATTGTAATTACTAGAACAGACTTCACTATCCATGGTTTGTCAGTATTGTGTACTTCAAAAGCTAGCTGAGTTGAGTAAACGGAAGGACAGCTCCTGGCTGGTGAGGCTAGTTTGAAAGCATTACCTATTGTTAATTCATTACATAAAGCAATCACAGCATAAATTGAATATAAAAGTCCCTGCAAGTGGCTTCAATTAGTCATGCATGAAGTCAGGAAGTGCATGAGGAGGAGAACCGTGGCTTCTGTGTCTCAGGCTTTTGCTTTAAATTGTTCCCAGTTTTATTTAGTGCCATTAGAGACAGTGAATCAAAGCTCACAGTTAAATTAGTGTGAATTAGCCCGCAAATACCTTGAGCCCCTGAAGCTGCTTACCTTTGCTTGCATTGGGGGAGGTGTACGGGGTGAGACCTAAAAACCAACAAAAGAGTTGTCAAATGGAAGTGAAAATAGATGTTAGAAATCAGGCCTTTTGTACATTATCCATGAGCTAAAACTGGTAATTGCACTGAGAAGCTCGTCTGCTGTCTTAGGCTTTTCCTGGAATACACTGGATTCATGTCTCTCTTGAAACAGTAATATTTCCTGAATACTGCCAGTGTTGAAGACACAAGGACAAAACCTGTATATGGTGAAGCTGTATAACTGACATGGTAGCATTTCAGTGTCGTTTGTCTTCCAGGTTAAAAATTATTTTTGTATTTGAATGGCGTAATAAGCTCAAGGGCACAGTACAATTCAAGGCTCAAAATAAAGGGTAATGGCTGGAGAGTCTTTGGTTACTGACATTCTAAAGAAAATATTTAATTTTGGTGCGTAAGAGGAGAGGAGACTTACAATGTTCTTGAAGAAGTGGACTACAGGGTTGTCATCAACAGGTCGGCCGTGCTGAGATCTCGGGGGGATGGACCCGACGTGGTGGCTGACCCTGGCTGCATGTATGTCCTGAAAAGCAGAATAGGCATGTTGCCCAGTCAGCTGAAAAGGACAGCTTATCAGCCATGGCATGATGTCATTTTCAACAGTGAAGACAGGAAGAGTATGCCTTGGAAATCTACAGAGATTGCCCCCTACAGTTGTTAGTGCTGTGAAAGGGCAAATACACAGTATGTATACCATATGTTGTGCATATATAGGGATGCACATGTTCTTAACATTACAGCCCAGTGTGGAATCAAGCCTCTTATTGGAAAGTTCAGGTAACAGAAATAATGTAATTTTCCTTAAATAGGAAATTTTTCTTAAGTAGGTTTACAGACTGTGATTCTAGAAACTAAACCAAAATGGGAAAAGACTTAAAATTATGTTGGATCATTCTGTATGGGAAAGCAATAATAGACTGTGTATCATTTTTAGTTCCCAAAGACTACATAACATTCAAGAGCTGCAAGAGCAATGCTTTTTTAGAATGAGGGAATCAAGTGAGGCTGACAATTTCTATTTCAGTAGGGCTTTCTATTTTCAGTAGGGCTTTTTGAGCAATAGTCCAAATGAATTCAGATATGAGGTTTATGACATTGATTTCCATTGGAAAAAAAAAAATAAGTAGTTCAGAGAATTTCAGCTGGTTTTTATCAGGGTTGGTTTTTTACATGCTGATATGTGGACACTTAACTGTTTTAAAAGCAGGAAAATCTGAAATATATTTGATCTGAAATCTTCATAGTATCAGGCAGTCAGTCCAGCCTATATTTCTGCAGCAGTTTCTAGCTGGTTGCTAGTTCCAGTGTTGCCAAAATATCCTCTGCTGATGTGATTAGGCAGAGCGGGCCCATAGTGTTTAGAGCATGTTATTTCAGCCATGGTTTTGTCGTCTTAATCTACATTCAGATCACCCACTGCTTTGCCTTTGAAACCTGCTCGCTGCCTTGTCTTTAGGATAAGTAATGTGATAAATACCATGGCTGCAGATCTTACAGGCTATGGATTGCCACAGGAATGGAGAGAATGTGGGATAATAAGGTTTTAGAATCTAGATTGGGTTGAGTTTCTTGATTTTGGCGTTCTGACCAATTATCAGGTGCTAATAACTTGGCTTGTTGAAAAGGTTATTGTGCTGTAAATACAAAGTCTCTTCTGCCTGAAGTGCCAAATGTCATCACAGTCTTCAACTGTCTCTCCTTTTAATGCGTATGAAGCAATAGCAAATCTGAAGTCATTTTTAATGACTGTTCTGGGTGAGTTTCCTGGTGTTTAAAATAAGGTGCTTTCCATTCATATTGCCATCAGCAAACGTCATCTGTCTTCAGAACCTTTGATATTATTCTTTATTTGTGACAGGTAATTTACATGTTTCCCCTCAATTCATTGTTGAAATTACTCTTTCACCTCTAGTTTGTTCTTTCAGTTTTTGGACTTCTAGGGACAGAAAACAAAATCTAGTGGTGTTTTTCAGAGACTGCTTATGTTTATGTAATAAGTGATATCTGTAGGTGTTAAAAGGTGAATTCTAATGGATTTGAAATTAAAAGAGAAAATAAATCTGATTTATACTACTACAGTGGGCTACTGAGATCGTGTGATGTAAGTGGACTTTTTTGAATGAACTCAATTTAAAAGTTACCATGTGTTTCATTAATGCATTCAGATCATCACTATTTACGTTTATATATGTTTTAAGTGCTTGGCTTTAAATAATATTCTTGTTAAAACCTAATAGGAATAAAGAAGAGCAACTGTGCTTTAGGAAGGGATATAATTTGCTTCAGATTTCTTTGTATTACTGGTCTCTTCCCCACACCTCTTGCAATGTTGTTAGGAATTTCAGTCTTGAGAACATTGCCAATGAAAGGCATCCTTGGCTTCCATATCTTTGTATTTCAAAATGGACTTGCCAAGTGTGAGCCTAAATTCAGAGCAGTTGGGTATTGTTGGTGAATTTTAAAATGGTGGTGCCTCCATTTGTGCCCTTAAAAAAAGTTTAAACATACAGTAGTCCTTCAGTAACTGAACACAAGAGAACACTCATCTTTTCCTGTTTCCAGTTAACATTAATGAAATGTTTGACCTCAGTTAAGGATCTCAACTAAGTCAACTCTGCTGCACATTCAAAAAAGCCAAAAAGAACCCTAAAGCTGAATGATTTTAATAAAAAATACTTGCCAGCACTGGAAATTTAAGCAGTAACTAGGAGATCTGATGACAAAAACATAGTTTGCAACTTCACTGTGAAATCAATAGTTTTAAGGATTAGTAATCTAAATAAGAATTCTTAAAAATACATGTAAAATATCCACAGTTATCCTGTAAGGGGAGTAATTATTTTTTAAAACATTTTGTGGTTCTTTCCGGTGATGCATGGGAAAGTTGCATTGTTTTACTGTGTCACCTACCTTGGTAGTATGGTGGTATGTTGGCCACTAAGACAAAAAAAAAAAAGAAAAAAAAAGAAAAAAAAGAGAGTAGCTGTAAATGCAGTGCAAAGAAAACATGCAGTTATTTTAAGTCTCAACATTAGCTATACATTGGAATTGCATTCTCTGTGTTAGCCATGTACTTTCACATCAGACTAATTACATTTACCAGCACAACCTGTATTAATACCTTGAAAGAGCTGTTAATAAAAAAAGAAAAAAATTAAAATTGCCGCTTCCCTAAAATTATGGGCTCCATTTGGGGTTTTGTGCAAGGTTATTACGTTTCCAACTGACCTGAAGATACCCAAGTGTNCACTGTTGTGCCACAGCTGGCTCTGGGTATAAAATGGATAAAAACTGCAGTTAAGCAGTTACAGAGTTTTTTTTTTTTCAGTCATGAAATCCCATGAAATCCATCCCTGACTTTGCTTGCTACATACAGGGTATGTCAGATCTTGCAACTCATACACATTAAGGGGGACTTTACAATGCATATTATAATCTGTCTCTAAGGGCCCTCATCCTCCACAAGAGGGTTACTTATACCTGAAGATTCCATATGCATGTAAATAGCTCTAACTCCTCATCAGTCTGTGATATGCATTTGTGACAATAACAGTATTAAGATGCTTCTGGAGTACTTGAATTTACAGCTTTTTACAATTCCTTTTGGTATCACTATTGTGTGGTTTTGTAGCCTACTTTAAGATGTGAGCTGAAAATCTAAAGTACATCACATGTTGTTTCTCTACTGGCAAAACCATACATATGAAATATGGGAATAGCTGATATAAAATGCAGTCAAACCAGGTAAAGATGAAAAACAATGTGCTTTTTTCATGGATTCAATAGGTTTCTTGGTTTCCAATAGCTTTTTTTTCACAAGATACCTAACAAGTTGCTGTGCATGAATTTAAGAGAGATCATTCAAAGTCCACACATTTCAAATTCACATGGACATGAAAATTGCATTGAGATTGTCTTAGAAAACCAAACTGTTCCACAACCTTTAGGTTGTCCAACCCACTAAGACATTTAGAACAGTACTGGTGGCCTAAAATTATCCTTTAAGCATTATGTGATGAACACTGTGCTGGTTTGTGGGAAGAAAAATCTGAAGGTAATTTAGAAGCTACTTAGCTGATTTTGTGTTAGTCCTTGAAATGGACTCTGAATACAAACTCTAATGAAATTCCTATCCAGGTTCAAATTTATGTAGCCAGTATGGTTTCCAAATATGTATGCCAAACAGGAACTGAGATGCATCCTTTCAGTCAATATAAATGCCTTTTTTTTCTCCCTAATAACATGGAAATCTATTATATAGTTTAATAAGAAATCTGACAGGCACTTGAATACAGCAATTGCTTCATCTTGGGATTTGGAGGGGCTTTGTCCATGGGGCTTTGTGTTCCTGGGCATGGCTGACACTTGGTCAGAACCTTCTGGTGCTGCTACCCAGCTCTCACCAGGCAGCGACAGAATACACAGCCCATGTGTCACGTGGGGATGTACTCTTTTCCATGCTTATTCTAGGAGTAATGTAACTTCTGTCAGCATGCACTGCTAAACCAGAGCTGTGTTGCACTGGTGTTGTTGGTTCCATCTTCATTCACGTATAAGCCAGATAGCAGATTGCTCTTGGTGGCAGTGTTTGTCCCAGGCTGTTCATGATGTGCTGATCCGTTACCAAAAGCAATGGGAATGCTGACGTCTTCTCCACTGGCTGATCTGGTGATGACATTATAGTTAATTACCTAATTCAGCAGGCTTTTTTAATCACTTTAGAAAGGATGAGCCACACATCCTTGAAATGGTACTGTTAATTTTTACTAATGTGGAAGTTAAGACAGAAATTAGATTACTTGCTCAAAGGTATAGAGGAGAATTGGCAGGAAGAGGGATGTAGAGTACAGGAGATTCTGCCTTTCAGTGTTATGCTGAGATCAGTCTTTGTCTAGAAATAGCCGATGAACAAAAAGAGTAAGAATTCTTAGCAGAACAACAGGAATAACAAAAGTGTCAGTAAAGAACAGAGGTGACTGAAAAGTAAGAAACACAAGGAAGAAGAAAACGATGGAGAACACTGCCCATCAAGAGAGGTGCCAATCGATAATCCAGAATCACATTTTTCCATAGCCCCATTACCCCTTAGTGCCTTGATGATTAGAGTTCACAAATTAGCAGGTAAAAGAATTACTGGGGAAGAAGAATGGAGGCAGTTTTTCAGGACAGTTCTGTTTTATGATGGGACTCGAGTGAGAGACTGGTGCCATCATATATCTTCTGGGTTTTTCTCTGTGTCTAGTTTATTCCATTGTTGTGACATTTGATAAATGGTTTCAGAGGCAAACCCCAATGCTTTGACTTTGCTGTTCTGCAGCATTTTTTCTGCCTAGCATCAATAACTTTATTCAAATATTCTTCATGATAGAAGTTCTTTATCTGCTTGGACATAGTCTCTGATGCATACTCAGTATTGTTCTCCTATTATTTTATCAAGTTGGTATCAATGACATAGATTAAACTTTGTTGAAATAATCCATAATTTGGGTGGGGGTTTTCTTGACTGGATTTGTTTTGGATTTTGTTTGAGGATAATCACTCCAGCAAAAAAAAAAAAAAAAGGCTTTGGCTGGTAGGTATTCTCCAAGTAGCTTCTGCTACCATCAAACTTCACAGCCTCAAGGACTTGACTGTACCTGGGCAAGATATGGAAAGCATCCTGCACTGGTATTCACCTTGATCAGTTTCTACTGATGGCCTGCATATTTGGTGAAGATGCATCTGTTTGTTGGTGCTGCTACAGCAAAATAATGTAACATTGTGGGTATGGCCATTGGTAAGAAAGCAGAATTTTATACAATTTTTAGATGTCCTGTTCCCTTGTATTTTCATGTAGGTCATGCAATAAACAAGATGGGAATTACTTGGAAAACAAAGCTATTAATACCAGGTGTACACTATCACTTTACAGCTGCTGGCCTGAAAAATGTTACTACACTCTTGATTTCTGGAAATCTCAGATTGCAGGCACTCACCCATCCATCCACAAAATATTTGTTCAGTTCTCATCTTTGAAAGGATCAGCCCAATTTTATTTCTTTTCTGCCTTTAATAGGTAAGCAAGTGACAAGTTAAATTCTTGTACAGTTTGTTAAAAGCACTATTGCTGGTATCAGCATAACTTGTGGAGAGAGCTTAACAGCAAGGAGTTTAATATTATGAAATAATTAGACATGGCATGCTTAATAGCATATTTCTTTGAAAGAAATACTGTGATAAAATTTCCAGTAATATTGTTAGTGTAAAGTGGGGAAGATGGACCACTCCAAACCTGGGGCTTGTACAATTTCCAAGGCACATTTATTGTATGATGTATCAGAAGTGGAGAAATGGATGCATCATAAGCAAGAAGAGAAAACTAAGGCTCACCTTGGGTCTGCAGCAGTTATTTGTGTTTTACCAACATTTTTCAACTGTTTTGTAAAAAATTCAGTAGAATCACCTGAAAATGGCAGTGGGCGATTTCTCATGCAGCTCAGAAATGAAACCAAGTAACTTTGGAGAGTAATGAGTAACTGAACACATCTTACTGGAGACCATTTCAGGAACAAGGTGAGATATTTTCCATCAGGACAGAAGGTGAAAGTCAGCAATTTTCACTAATGGTATGTGATGACAGAGGTAAAAAAACAGGGTCAAGGAAAAAAAGTTATTAACTTCTACTCCAGTTTTCTACTTGGCAGAATTTACAATTGTGAAATCAGAAAACAGCTGGAGAACAGTAATTTATTTTGGCATTCTAGGATGGAAAGCTTTAACAATAATGTAATTCTTCATTTGCAAGGAATATGACAGAAAAAACCCAATACATCAGATCTCTTACTTACCAAACTTATTCATCTGCAGAGAAGTAAACAGATGAAACTGTTCTCAGTGTTAGGCACAGAAGAGCATCATGATAAATTTTTCATAGCTCTATTTGACCATCTGTATGTACATTTTTGGTTCCCTGCTGGCCCCTTGCACTTCTTTAAATGAACACCCCTCTCTGGTATATGGTACTAAAATTAAATCCAGACCTCATTCTCAGCTGGGCTATGGGGCCATGCAGGTGAACAAGAGAGGAATGGCTGAGAACAGCTAAAGCCAGTTCCCACCAGAAGACCCCAAAGCTGCAATCACTGCCCCTCCAGCAGCTGTGCCATCAGGCTCAGGCCCAGGCAAAGGGCTCCAGCAAGCCTTGAACTTTGCCAAGTACTCAAAAGAATCCTTGGAGCTCTTCTGCAGCTCCCACTTAACACATACTACTATTATTATTATATCATACTAGTGGATAGAAGACTCTAGAAACAGTCAAGCAAAGACTGAACTGAAAGATCCTATTCGAATTTTAATGAAAAGGGGAAACCTTTTGCTCTGGAGTGATTAGAAACAGAGATCCTTCAAATGTTTCAGTTGATTAATTTGTATTTTAGCCTGAACATGTTACTAATACATTTCTGAATGTAAGAGGCACAAAAAGACCTTATAAAAAACAGTAAAAGCAGTGAAGCACACAGGCATTCTCCCCAGTCATGATCTCCTCTTTAACTTATAATACAAATCAGTGAGTCCCGAATATTTTGTCTCATTTCTGAACAAACCCTGCCATGCAGCTGATGTCATATGAGCACAAAGCATCACTAATAACCAAAATTAAGTGCTTGCACTTCGAAGTACCACTTATAGAGCATTTAACTTAGTCCAACTCCCAAATTCCTCTAGTAGCTTGTAAGAATTGCTTCCAGCAGTTAACTTTTTTGAAAATGCAGGTTCCAGTGCATTAAATGTGTTAATTATTAGGCATGAATAAGGTGTAGGTGGTCATACCTGTGTTAAATGAACGTGTCAAAATCAATCCCATGTAATGTTGGCTCCTAAGCCTTTCACTCCTCACATGCTATGTGTACTCACCATTTGATATTTCCTTGTTTTGCACAGGTGATATTTTTTAAACCAAGCAGATCTAAAGTACTTTGAGGTTCTACCACTGCCAAGTTAAACAAGCTTGAGACTGGCAGTTCTGATAACACTGATTTGTATTTAGGTATTCATTATTCATCACTACCTGCTGCAAACAAGAGGCCAGATTCAGTTCCCATTATCACTGAGAACATCAGATTCAGGAGCTTTGGTTATTCAAAGCCTACCCCTTCCTTCCAGAAGGAAACCTCTCTACTCCCTTCTGTCCAATGTGCTGTTCTAACTGAATTTTGCAGGACGCGCCACCTCTTAGTGAACTAAAAACCCATCACATACAAGTAACAGTTTGTTGCAACTTCTGTTAATGGATTAAAGCATTTAAAACAAATTAAATCATTAGTACACTGGGTTTTGTGATGTAAACAGTTTAATGAATACATAAAGCACATAAAAAGCAAACGATTAAAACAAATTATTGTTACAACCACCATAAGCTCTATAAAAATTTTTTACAAGCATACTGCTTGCACAGCACGTTTTACAAAACAGCGTATCACAAGCAATACCACTCCCTGAAAACTAAGACTTGAAAATTAAATCACAGTAAGTATTTACTTAAATCACATCAAATACTAGTCAGACTAGCATTGATTTAACTACTTTTCAAATTCTTCATGGTGCTGTAGTATACATTGAAGCTTCTGCAGGAAATGTGAATAGAGTTCAAGTGCAAAAAATGAAAAAAAGATTCTGATTAATTTATTCCTCCATGGCATTATTTAAAAATGTGGTTCCTAAACTTTTTGCCTGTGCATGGTTATCGCAACCACTTTTGCACATTCCCACTCTAGCAACTGCTTAGGTCAGGAGTGAGTTTGGAACTGTTGATTCCAAAATGCTGATCCCAAACCCTGGTTCTGCTCAAGTTGAGAAGCACTTCAGCCCATTATTTCTCCTGCTTTATATCTGTCTGTAGCATGGGGAAGCCCAATCTCTACCTCCTGTATTTCTTGCACCCAAACTCATAGAAATTGGGAAGGAAATACATGAGCAAGGCTTCATTTAGGCAACAGGAGTACTAGAGAAATTGATCTCATCTTTCACTAAGTCTTGCCTCACCTATTCTTTACTATCACTCACATATTTTGGTTTGTTGCATCTGTGTCACAGGTGTAGTTTGAAGTTTAGTACGTTAATGCAAAATGTTAAACCAGGACAGAAAAGTTCTTGTTTCACAATCCAAACTTTAGTAGGAAAAAAAAATCATAAACAAAAGGATTACAAAAGCATAAACAACTGCATCAAAGTAACAAAATAGCAGTCAGTACATACTGAGGTTGAATACAGGCTAGAATCTAGGAGGCACAATGAACATTTGATTGTTTAAACAAATTTGCTTAGACAAATATTGTATAAAGATTAAAAAGTAAATTATTTCTTGTTATGCTACTCTCTCTTGCATGCTATTTAAAATGTCTGCATCACAGTTTCTTTCTGTCACCATTTTAAATTCTTTTTTAATATGATTAAATTTGAGCTGAGCACAACAACAGTTTTGTTATTCTACCTTAAAATTTTTTCTTAAAAGTACAAAATTCAAGCTGGTTTTGACTGAATTTCAGCTATCCAAAATCTTGCCAGGATGGGGGGGGGGGAAATGACAAACGCACTTACTGGCCCTTAGAGGAGAAGGAGTACTTCTGTGCATTCCAGTATTTCTATTTTTAACAACTCCAAGGTAACTCCCATGCACTCTTAATTTAACTTCAGAATTGCAGGGCAAGGGAGAACCTGCTCCACATGAGAAAAGGAGGCCATGAAACAGTCCCAGCATTGTTCTTACCCCACCTTTCTGGACACAATAGTGAATGTTATTTATTAATGTACTTCTTAGCTATGGATGCAAGAAGAAAATGCCTCCACAAAGAATTTATAATGTGTTTTGCTTGAATGTCAGCCCTAAATCTGTACAAAGAGCAAGTGTTGTCTTTGCATTCCAGTGCTTGCTGGTGTGGGTAGTTCAGATGCTCCCACTGAGGCATGGGCTGGCTGAAAAAGGAAGACTGCAAGATAAGCAGCTGCAGAATTGCTTTGAAATGCTTCAAAATAAATAAAGAAAGAAGTGCAAGCAAATAAACAGTGCAGCTCTAGGAACTTTTTCTTTTCAATCCTTTGAAATTCATCCTTTAAGGTGCTTTTAGTGGTATCTTATTTACCAAAGACATGTTTACTTAGTGGAGTCTGGAAAACTGCCAAGGGACTTCATTCTATTTTGGCTGGTCATGATGAACAGCTTCATCATCTATCAGTGATCCTCTACAAAATTCAGCAAATGGCAACAACTATTCAGGGTTTAAGTATAAATGAGCCATCTAGATTTCCTCTGTCTACACTTGTATAAATAAATGACACCACAAGCCTTTCTTGATACCAGAAACCAAAAGGCATTGTTTCGGAGGCTAAATAAATAATAGTTGAAATAAATGTCTGTGCCACTTGCTCACTACTTTCCACACTGAAGTCCTCCCACAAGAGAGCTTCCTAGGACATACATCAATATTATCATTGTGTGGAAGAGTTCTAGAGATGCTTTGGCACTGAAGTCCTAATGTGACTGACTTGTGCCAAAATAATTCAACTTCTCTGTGCTTCCAGCTCAGATCTGCAAATCAGGACTCTGTAACTCTATGAGTAGTCGTTCTTAAGGGAAAAACCCCCAAACATCTACTTCTGCTAAGTAAAAAAAGTCAGAATTGTCCATAATGCTGTTCTGTTTTGCAGACATTTAAATTCCTCAAAATAGCATTTTACAGCCGAAATAAGAGATTATTTCCTGTCCTCTCACACATACTTACATAGAAATCTGTAGAGAATCACTGCAATCATGTTCAAGCCAAAAGATAAAATACACAATTTGTACAGCTTGCAGACATTTTTTAGTCATTACTCATAAAAACTGAGTTGATTGGTTTGATTTATTGCCAAGCAGGAATGCACATACCTTTAGATATTCTGTACGCAGAATCTAACTTTTTGGTATTGTCTCCTTGGTGTACAAAGAACATTTCATACACTATTTTTCATCGAGTAACACAGTACATGAACAAAACAGCAAGAGTTGAGCTGGCCAACCAGGTTCCAGAAAAGAGCAGCTGGGAACAGTCTCTGTTATTTGCAGTAAGAAAAAAAGTTTTCTTCATGCTCACAGCAACTGCTTGTTGCATTTATGAACATTACACACAGAAACATTACTACAGAAACAACTACCTGGCTGCTGAATCTTTCTTAATAGCATTACAGGCTCCAGTTTGTAAAGGTGAGAAATAAAAAGAACAAAACACCCAGCTTGCTTAGTACTGCCTACCAGGTGTGAGAAGCTTCTGGTTTTAAGTTTCTAGAGTATTTTTCATCCAGTGGTCTCTGCATTAAAACAACTCTTCAGGAAAGGGCTATTATACACTATGCTTCCAGGTGTGGGGCTGTGAAGGGCACTGACAGCCACAGCTGTGGGACCACCACAGATCAGTTTTACACCACAGGGCAGTTTGTGTTCTGTCCCAGTGCAGCACTGAGAGACAGCACAGATCACAGGTTGGAACACTGAATAGACCTCAAAGGTTGTCAAAGGTTACCCAAAAATTTGGGCCCAGCCAGCAACTATAAACGCTGCTTTTTGCAACACACAACTCGAGCAACTACAATAAATTCAGCTAAAAGGAAAGGTTTTACAGCCCTACAGCAGTTCCATTCAAATCCTTATGTTGTGTGTGGACACACAAACACAAGACTCCCCTTATCATTTGCATGGCAGAGGGTACAGTGAAAATATCTTAAACTTTGCCAGTTGAATAACACGGAATTAATATGCCAGCTGCATAATTTATCAGAGGAGGCAGGTATCCTGGAAAAGGGAAGAATTCAATTAAGAGCCTTTCATCAGTCCCTTGGTTTTGACTTCACAGTGTAGAGATGGCTCGTAATGCAATTTCTAATATGAAATGTTTGGAATAAATCTCAACTTCTTGTCAGAATAAAGCAGCTGGACTATTTTGATAATATCTGTCAAGCCATCTCCCCAGTTATGCTGTCAACTGACCTTAAACATACTCTTGCACAAGCAGGCTGAGAATTTGGCCACAACTCCTTCTCTAACATCTATTTCCAAGTTTATCACTCAGTTAGTGCCAAGATATGCAGAGACTGTCTAGCACTTAGTGCTCTCATCCAGCTCCCTTTTGCAAATATTTAAGAATAACACAGAAAAGCAGACTGAAGTTTCTCTAAATGGCACAGCATACAAATGCATACAATGCACCACAATAAATGCTCATAAAAATTCCTCTCTGTTACGTGTCTAGAGGCCCCTGGATTTCTAATACTCCTTGTTACTACCCAGAGTAGCTCCTCTCGTTTCCCAGATCTTTGCTTTTTTTGTTGTTGCTGTTTTCAGTTTAAAGCCAGGCATTATATTACAAGCACCACCCCACTGGCTAGGTCAACTCTTGCCTCGTAGCAGTGAGACCCTTCTGTCAGACCCACCCTTCCTCTTTAACTGTACTGTATTTTGCCGTAGCCTCGCAGTTCTCTATTCCTCAGAGCTCACCTTGCCCGAGCCCCGCCGGGGAACGTGTCTTTCACCTCCAAAGAATCTGCCCAGCGAGTCCAGTAGACCCGAGTCTCTGTGCCGTGGGGACCCGTGTCTGGCATGGTCTATAGTGCTCGCGGATGCCAGTTTTGATCCGTGCCGGAAAGAGGAGCGTTTTTGTGAAGCCATCAAATCCGAGTTCTCTGAAGCTGCTGCACTGTCCTCTTGGATGGTCTGTAGCTCGTCTGACTCCGAGGGCCGATCTTTGAAGGTGTTGTCTTCTCTTCCTGGGGCATCTCGGGAAAAGAGGCGGATCAAGTGGGGGCGACCAGTCCTGTCAGCTGGGTTGGCCTCAGGCCAGGCATTCTTCGGGTCTGCTGTGCCTTTGGAGTCTGTCACCGCTGGGCTCTTCGTGGAGGTCCCATTGTTCTGGTTCACATCTGCCTCTCCTGCAAACAACAAGGATGAGATATGAATGCAGGCCTGTGAAAAACAGCCCTGGAACAATGCCGCTTTCTCTCCCTTGCCTTGAGATGCTCATTTCATACAAAAACCCATAATATGTGCAGTTGTAATGAAACTATGTTCTCTTCCAGCCTTAAAGAACATTAAGTTATCTTGGAACTGAAACCAGAATGATGTTCTCACACAAATTTGCAGTAGTTCTAGGTGGTTTTCTGGTGGTTTTTTTTGTTTGTTTGTTTGTTTGTTTGTTTTGTTTTTTTGGGGTTTTTTGGGGGTTTTTTCAAACACATTTCTAAATAGGCCGATAGATTACTTGAAGCATAACTGAAACTAATTTTATTTACATGGAAAGCTTGTGGATGAGGAGGCTTTCAGTGAGTAATCAGAATTCCTGTACTTTCCCCTAAGGACTGCAACTCTAACTATGCCATCTTTCTCCAAAACAGGGTAAAAAAAAAAAAAGTAAGTAAAGTGACATTGCAGATCTGTGCCTTCACAAGTGCACGTTCCCTCTCCACCACGTCACAGCTTTTGGCCTCATTTGGAATCCTTTGCTGTAACTTCAATATGGATCAAACAAGCATAAGGAGGGAAGGGGGAGGGGGGTTTCCCCACTATTGAAATTGTCCTCACTTCAAAAAAGACAGAGAACAGGAAACTGCAATTCTGCTTAGCCTCTCATGACTGTTCTTCTCAATGTATGATGATCCTGGTACTCTGGGTACAATGTCCTAGCACTGATGCTGAAGGCCTAAAGCAAAACTGTTAAATTTGCATTTAGTGCTTGTGAGAAGTGACAAAAACAATTATCAGCAATTGACAAGCTTTTTTTCAGCCAAGAAAGATGCCAAGACAGACACCTGTGGCAAGTGAAATGCCTGCTCCCGTCTCCATGGTTGTGTTCTGATGCACCCAGTAAAGCATCTGAGAAGCATCAGCTGCAGCCCTTCACCTGCAGCAGCTCCTTCTATCAGTGACAAAAAGATTTATGGAGGTTTTTATGATCTATACCACAATTCCTACTGTTCTAAAGGAAACTGCACCCACTGAAGAATATGACTTATGCCCAAGGAACACCAAAAGAGTTTTAGTAGGTCATTGCTTGAGCAGCAACCTTCAGCACAGGCACCTCCCACACACTCACTTTGTCAGAAATGTCTTTTGGAGTTAAGGGGGCTCAGAAATTCAGAAATAAGTTATTTAGTCATGTGTTACCTGTAGGGTCTCCTAATAACCTTTTTACATGCTCATTTGATTTGGCCCTTGTTGCCATGGAGGGGTAGGATCTGGAAACACTGCTGTGTTTTCAAAGTAGTACTCTGGGCTCGAGTACTTTGCTGATTCAGCTGAGCAATTTTAGACTTGACACAGTGATTTCATATGGTTTCACCCACTCACAGGGCACTAAAGAAACCTTTTCTCAGGCTGAGAACAACTGTGAAATAATTTTATGGATAACAACACAAGACACTAATGATGGTTTCTGCAAAACTTGTGTATAAGTTACAACTGGTTGTAACCAGCCTGCTAGTGTTTTCATATAAAAACATGAAGTGTGGTTTTGTTGTGCATTTTTTTAATCTCTTTTATGAAAGCTAGCCAGAAAATGTTGGAGATCTTCAAGAAAAATTTCTTTGGTTAAAATATCTGAAAGTCTCTCAGGAATACAATTACTTAACCAGTGCCTAACCGTCACTGAAGACCTCAGTAGCGGGGACAATATTTGCTGGCAACTTTGGAATTTGAGTTTTCCTGAAAAGATGCTCTCAAACTTGTTAGAAACTACTAACATACCCAAATTATTTTCTTAATAGAACAAAAGAAAAGTAACTAACTTGGATATATGACACATTCTGAAACAGCAAAACATTTTAAACAGTGACTCTAAGCCTAGGTTCTATATCATAATACAAATCCATTCAAGGATAGAAAAAG
This sequence comes from Chaetops frenatus, assembly GCA_013400775.1. Classification (NCBI taxonomy): domain Eukaryota; kingdom Metazoa; phylum Chordata; class Aves; order Passeriformes; family Picathartidae; genus Chaetops; species Chaetops frenatus. The sequence goes on along the minus strand of VZTR01027483.1, from coordinate 64,157 downwards.
AAAAGCAAACAAAAGAGTTATTGTATTTAATTAAATGCATTAACAAAACACCAGAGCATCTGCATACTAATATTTTTTACAACAGTTGTTCTTTGTCTCACTGAATACGGGTATTGGTAAGCAACAAAGAAGGGTATTTGTGCCACAAAAGTAGCTTCTCCCAATGCATACGCAGCGAGCTATAAAGTATAAATCTTTCTGGAGGCTTTATTTCAGCAGTGAAATCACACATTTAAGTTTGCCTTTAAATTTTCTTCATGCTTATGTCTTCTCCAATATGTAAGAACACGTAGAAGAGATACTGTTAATATTGTTGCCAACTAATCAAAATCTGCCATTGCATTTGGAGAGACAGATCACTTTAATAACGTCCTAAGGACATCCAGAATTAATGGACTGTATAAATATATGATTACTTGTTAATTCAAAACCAAATATTTAGACTTTTATTAAAACCTGTTGTAAAGGCAGTGTATAGTTACTATTTTTTTAAGTGGTTTTTCTCTGGAAGATGAAGCTCCTTCTTAAAATAGAGTACCCAACCTGTACCATATCACTTGTACAAGAGACAGTTGCCCAGGGAAAAAGAGATCTTAGGCATTTTTTTGCTAATCCTTGTAAAATAGGGTACAGCAGAATGCAATAGGCATTAACCAGAGGGCTATGGAAGTGTCTTCTATTTATATGTAAGTGAATATAGTCCTTGAGCGCTGCACAAATGAAAGCACAAGAAAAGCATCTCCTCACATTAGCCCAAAAGCAGCAGGAGGGAGGCAGACTCTGAGCAGGGATGTGGCACTCCAGGTGCAGCCAAGGACCACTCCCAAATGCAATGCCACCTCTCCACTTCCCCTCACCACATGGTGCTCTGAGCCTGCTGCTGGCACAATGTTCCCTGGGCATGTTGGTCAGAATGAACAGAGCCATTTCTTCCCTGTACACACAGTGACTGCCAAAATGAGGAATATAGATGGACAAAAAATTCTTAGCAGTCTCTTAATGATACCAAAGAGAAAATCCAAAGGTGCTTTCAATGAGACAACAATAAATCCAATCCTTTGTTGTTCTTTATAGGAGTCAGGTCCCTTCTTAGTATTTTCAAAACTACTGTGGCCTTACTGCTTGATTAGACATTGATAGTTTATCCCATATTTTGAGAATCAAAGTAACTCTTTTCCCTAAACTGCTCATGGGCTGGGACCTCTCAGCCCAATGCTTCAAACAACAACTCCTCTCAACAACCACAGAAATTTGTTCTATGCAAAGGCCAATTTCCAATCGAGAGACCTTGGATACAAATATCCTTCTCATGGGTCACTTGGAAGGGCTGTTCTCTGATAGTCCCTCCTTGTGTGCACAGCAGTCTGTAGTCTTCTCCCATACAGAGGACAGCCTGGAAAGGGGTTGTTAAGCAAAATTACAAGTTTTTCAACTCCTCCTACTCCTTTCCAGTCTTGCTTTCTTGCAGATACTTGCAATTCCTCTCACATTCCTACTGCTGCTCCCTCTACAAATGCTGTAAAATAAATGAGGAAGACGAAGCTGATAAAAGCTGAAGTACATTACTTACATTAGTTCTCAAGAGAGGCTTAGATCAACAGTCACAGAATATTGCAAATATTGATTATAATAATACATGACAGCAGCTTAAATATTTGTATGGAATGTTAAGAACCAAGTATTATTTACTCCATACAAATGCCAGAAAGTACCTTAATCAACTTTGTAACACTGAATATTGAATACACTTTATCATAACTACAGGCTGCTGTGATCACTTATACTTACTTCCTTTTTCTTGGCCTTTTTTTCTCAGGCTATGAAGATGAAAATTACTGAACTTTTAAATCAGCTTTTCATTTTAGCTTAAGTTATTTATATATAAAGCACTGTTTTCAGTAAATGAAATATAATCTGTATTTGCCCTTTTCTACTTTTTAGGTCCTCTCTCTTCTGTAAATGTCAACTGGATAGTTAAATACAATGCACTACAGTCCTCAATTCTGAGTCAAGTTCATTTCAGTATGCTTACTGAAATGCTGACAATAAAATATTAGCTAAAAATCTGGCTTTTTGTATTGATTCACCTGATTTTAGTCACTTAAACAGCAAAAGGTAACACCTAGAAATGAATCAACTTTGTCACAGCTGAGATTTCAAGATCTCTGGTAAGCTATAGCAATAAGGCAAATGCATTAGTAATAGGTTGCCTTGCATTATTTAATAGGCTGAGACCACTGTTTTGGAACATGTGGCTTCTAATGACACTTGTGGTAATATCAGGCACTTGAAAGGATAAAAGGCCAGAGAAAAGACATCCATCATCCCTACATACATGCTGCAGCTGAGGCTATCTGGGTTCCAACTCTGTGCTGAGACAATTTCCCAACAACCCAGCTCCTGGTTTGGACTTTTACTGCAGCACAGCCCAAAGAATAGTGTCTCCACAGCGATTAGCCTTCACTACAGAAGTATTTGGGGAGACAGAGGGAAGAATTATGTCTGCATTGTTAAATCTGAACAGCAAAAGCTTGATTCATCCTCATTATGCTAAGACACTGCAGACAAAAAATGGCTCTTAGCCTAACTTCTCTAATATGGTTAGAAGGCAATATGCCATCAGACATTTCAATTCACAGACCTAATTACTGGGTTTGTCTGATGCTTGTCAAACAGTTGTGAATTAATTCTGGACAAATATTTCTGTTTGAAATGGATGGCATACAGTATGATTGTGAAACAAACACTTGGTCATAGCTCTGAACACAACCAGAATGGATGTGCTGGTGCATTTAGCCTTTAAACAAACATTTTCCCCATTTTCTAGTACAGTGAATGCAGAGAGAAGTGCCCATGTGTCTCATGATACAGATTCACATGAGTTTAACACTCCTCCTGCTCTTAGCCAAGAGATCACTTCCATTACAGCTTGCTTTCCTACCTCCCTCCTTGCCAAAGCTTATCACTTTCAGGGAAAAAAAATCCACCCAAAGGCAAATTTTCTCTATAGGTTCAGCATAACTGAAGGAATGGTATTCTTCTGCACAAGAAATTCTACTTTTTTTATGGGCCAACCAAGCTGCAGACTAAATCACCACAAAAATGAGAAGCCACCTGCTAAACATAAAACGCACTCCTTTGACTTCCCTCCCTCACTTCTCTCATTAGCCATTTTACAGCATGTAAAGCTCTTACCAGACTAGAATAAAAATGTTGTTAGGGTGTTTCCATTCTACTGATGAATTGAGTACACTTCTACACTGATCTGCTGAAGCAGTAACTAAGGGGTCTGCTGTGGCATAATTTTTCCCTACAATAAAACTTAGTGCTAATAATACAGTAAAAAGTGAAAAGCCTCACCTGGTCCAGTATTTACTCCTATCGAACTAAATTTAAAAAAAAAGGACCAAGTTTAGTTCTACACTACATCTGGGTCAATAAGGATCAGTGGCTGAGCCTGCTGAAAGTTATTGCACTGCTGCTGGTAAAGGCACAACATAGGTTTAGCTGTTTAGATACTACATTGTGGTGGCTGGGTGAATGAAACTTCCACTTAACATTTTTCAAGGAGTGCCTGACAAATGCTGCTTTTCCTGAATTCCTGATACCTCACGGAATGCCAGTTCTTAGCTCTTCCTGCAGAAATCATTATGCCCCCTAAGAGCTGAAGTCAGACTGAAAATTAATAGGTCAAACAGGATCTATTACTTGCTAGACCTTTGCTAATACCCAAGTCTTGGCATACCTTCTTTCAGACTCATGAAAGATGTCATTTCTCCAAGCCCTCCCTGGTCCTCTCCTGCTGAAGACGAGCTGCTGAGGTAGCAGAGTTTGGCTTTACAGTATTTACATAAAAACACAAAAACCTTTTAAGGAGAGAGGGAGAATGTACTTTGCATCCTGTTATGGAATCAACTGTCTTTGCAGTTGACACTTTAGCTTTATTATTTATGCTCATATTTCAAAGAAAAATGCTGCATTCACTCGGGTAGAACAGGAATATGTACTTTTTAGTCTAAAGTTATGCTGTAGGGAAAAACCTAAAAATTGCATAGGAGAAGGTGCATTCTGTCAGACACTAACTACTACAGGATGAAAACATAAGTGTGATTCCTCTCACTTTATTTCTGATACTATTCTAAAACATACTCCAGATCTGCCAAAAAAACCCCCCAGACTTTGAACACTTGAACAGTGTTTTACTAGGTAAGAGACAGCAAAATCTCTCCTGAAGTGACTAGCAACCTTCTTTCCAAAAGGCCAGTCAATGAAAACCTCGCTGGCTGCCAAAGGTGTTTCCAACAGTAGTGCTGTTCTTTCAACACTGAGATAAATAAACCTCCCAAGCTGACTTGATGGTTTCTTCTCAGTTCCCCCAGTGCACCAGACAGTCAGCCTTGCCACTATCCTGAGATGTACCACTTTCAGCACTTCCCTCAGCTGCTTGGAAGGTCATTCTCAGAGCTCAGGAAGTAGAGCTGGGAAAATAAACCTGAGAAGTCGTTCATCACGAAGGTGGCCAGTACGAGGGAGGTGATCCCCCAGAAGCATTCATTAATGCCAACAGTCACTGCTGATCTGCATAAAGGATAATCAAAATCACCAACACCCTGTTTAGGGGGACAAGAAGGGACTTTAAGATTTTAATCCAGGGCCTAGTGTATGTATAGTTTGTACAAGCAGTACCAGTCCTACAGAATCTGGTTAAAAAGATACACTTCCTTCAATACAGCAGCAACTGCTTAAAGGCCATATTTATATCAAGGCAAGTTGAAAATTATATGCAACACAACCAATAAATTATGTCCTTTAACAGCAAATATCATCTGCTTTCCTCAGTTTGCATCTTTCATTTCAGGGTGCCAATGATTAAAAGCCAGATGATGAAGACAGCATAGAAGTCAATACACACTTACTTCATTTATAAAAGTAGTGCTGGATTATGGAGTGATAATCAGTAAGTAGTATTAATTTTGCAAGTTCAGTAGATTCATCAATAAACTGGTTATTTTTTCTTTCCCTTAAATTCTGCTAGACTTCATCATCCCAAAGTGTTTAATATGTAACTGTGAACCACTGCTTGTTACAAGAGTACCAGTTTCATGATTAATACATCCCTTAAGCATTGCTCTGCGGTAAAGCCACCAGGTTTTGGGATAAGGATCCCTATAAGGTGGTAGTGGCACTGTGGGGAATTGCTGCTGTGGCATCTTTTTTGCTATGGTAACTATACTGACTTTTTGAACACACGCAGTAAAACCATAATGCAACCAATCAATGACTAGGTGAAAACACACAGCAATGTGACACCTACCTGGAATAGTGACACTCTTAATAAGCATGCCTAAATCTTATTTTGTGAATCAGAAATCACATAATTTTTAGTTCTGCTGACAACGTCATGATTGAGAGGGTTGGTTCTGTGAAATGACTACAAAATAAAAATTAGAAATTAAAAATATGCTGTATATTCATTACAGCTTACATTCAGCATTATCATTCTACCGATGTAAATTATGTTTTATGGTATCAGTGAGTAAAAATTACCAATAATGTCTGAGTCAGAGATCTTTGATACATCAGGAGTACTCTTGCTGGAAAGCTTTTCTGTATTTTCACCAAGGCACATACAAGTCCTAGCATCTGCATGTCAGAGATATGAAAATGCTTGCAAGTCTGTGCAGTAATAACCCACAGTCCATGCCCAAAGTCTGGATATTAATGGGAAGCATGTGTGGTTACTGTGGTCTGAAATGCATTAACATCCCACTACCCACTGTGAGGGGCTGCGCTCCAGGAGCCAGGTTCCAAATTTGAAGGAGGAAAAAGAACATCATACCTTCCCCAGACTTCTACACCCTGTATTATTTATGTCTTTAAGAACCCCCTCTCCCTCCTCTGTGTTCTTACTGAATTTAGCCAGTTCATTCTGTCCATGTCAAAGAAAGAGATGATAGCAAACCATTCAGCAAGGCATTTCAAACCACTGGAGTTGGAGCAGCAGTTGCATACCAGCTTCTGTGTGTTCTCCTGTTACTGATGAGGCTGAGGCTTAAAACCAGGGGTGCAACAGACCCTTTTTTTCTTACTGTGAAAGTCGTGTCAGATTCAACATGCACGAAATTAGCTGGGAGGCCTAAATTACACATCATCTGTCAGTGCATGGTGCTTAATTTCCTCTTCATTGTCTTTTATAATGGGCTATGTATGTATTTCTGCAATTCAATTATACACCTTCATAAGAAATTACCAGTGACTAAGCATTGAATCAGACTGCCCAGGGAAGTGATGAAGTCACTGTTCCTGGAAGTGTTCATTCAAGGCATGGCTGGATGTGGCACTTAGTGCTGCGGATTAGTTGATGTGGTGGTGTTCAGTCAAAGGTGGGACTTGATCCTTGAGGCCTTTTCCAACCTTAATGATTCTATGACTCTGTGAAAGAGAAAGTGGCTCAGCACTGTTATAAGCCCTGGGGGTATGTGAAGGTACTGTTTGCTTGAGAGGGCAGGTAAAGAAACTTGCAACTAAAAAGAGGCATTCAGAAAAGCTGAAAGCATCCCCTGCGCGAGAACCATTTTTGATCTCGAGATGGTAATTAAAACCAATCTCCTTGACTGCAGAAACTGCCTTGCCCTCTGCATGCTTTCAGAGAGTTGAGCACTTGGTTATCCGTGCCCCTGGTTTACAAAGCAGAGCTGAGACAAAGCCCACACGGTGGCCTGCCATTGCAGAGGAATGCAGCAGTGTAGGCCTGGCTCGCACCCTCTCGCTCTTGTTTTCCAGAGCTTCTGGCATTGCCTCCACTTGCTGAGGGTTACAAAGGCCAGGACAAATAACAAAAGAGCCTGTGGTTGAAACCAGTGGGACTTGCTATGGCAGAAATTTGGAATCTATGAGAAGCATGTGGCAATTCTCCACACAGCCCGCAGAGAGTTTTTTAAAAACTTAAACAAAGAATTTTATCCACCTACCAGTTTTCAAAGAAAATTGCTGCTTTGTGTTACTAGAACATATAGATTTGTTTTAATCTCGAGTATCTCACAAAAGATCTGCCCACAGCAAAGTGAGTTGGAGCATCATTTGTAACAAACAATTTCACGTACTTAAGGAGGAGAAATTAAATCACCTGCTTTTTTAAATCTCCATCAGCATTTGTATTTAAAAATCACACAACTGACTAGTATTAGACAAATATTGTTTGATTATTCATCTTTTCTGCTTCAGATGCATAGAATCTGAGTAATTGTTAGGTTGAAAAACTTGGATATATCCCCCTCACACCAAAGTAATATATGGCAAAATGAGTAGTGCTTCCATCAGATCTCACAACTTCCACTACCTTTTGTATTTTCCACATCAGGTCTGTTTTACTGGGAAGCAACCTATTTCCACCAGTCCAACTCAGTATCCAATATTACAGTTGGTTTTTTCTTCATAACACCATAGTGAAACAGGGCCTTAAAAGCAGCAGAAAAAGAAATGGTGAAATGAGTGAGGTGAGGAAAATGACTGAACCAGCTGGTTCAAAGAAGTTGCTCAGAGTATGATAAGCAGCACAAAAAACCCCCTATCTGTAGAATATTTCCTGTTAAAACCCATCATGTAGCACCTCCAAAAGAGTGCCTGATAACACTGCTATGTTTTTATTGACCATGATTTAAGAGTCTGAGTGGCACTTTATTATTTAGAAAGTATACACGGCAGAATAAAATACACTTTTAATAAGTTAACTAAATAAGCTATCTTTAAAGAACATGGTTTGATTGTCATCACAGAGCAACTACTTACAGCACGAGGCTATAAGCTCCAATTTCTGTAAGTTGCATTTTAGCCCTACAGAGTAACAGTGTTCATGTGTGTTAACTTTTCCTGAGACCAACCAACCCAACTAAACCCAATAAAACACTTCACAGTAGTGAACATCGCCCAAAGTGGTGTAGAGGAGTTTTTCATATGTCAAAATAAAAAGGGAATATGAATGCTTTTATCTCCCCCCAAAATAATGCACCGATTTGCTGTTTTGAGGACATGACTTCAATGTTTGTTTTCCAACACAGCCATGTAAAAAGCAAATTGCAGGAATATGGCAGTCCAGGAGAGAAGAGTGCACAAAGCAAGCTGGGCTTCTGGAAGCTGTGCTTGTCATTTTTATGCACCCTTCAGGTGTACATTGCCATATCTCTGGATTTCTCTATTTTTCCCTCTTAATGTATTCTGAAGTTTTTAATAGCACAAGTGATCTCAGAGAGTCACGGTCACAGAATCTGCAGTGAGGGGAATTACACTGGTAGTTTTTAGAAGACTCTTTTTTTCCCCTGAAAATTCTGCAATACACCACAATGGTATAAATGACACATCCTGAGCATGATCCACATATTTGCCAATATTTCTAAAAATATCTGAAATACCTGGCCACAAATAAGCCTGTAGACCATTTATCTTTGTTTTGAATTCTTGCATATGTAAAACAAAATTGGAGATCTGGCTCTTCAGAAACTGACAAAGCATACCTCCCAAACAAACAAACAAACACAGGCCACAAAAGGACAGGGTAGGGTTGTTCAAGTCTGCCAAAACTGCATCTCTTTACAATCAGAACAAGTCCACAGCCATTAGTTGCTCTCTGACATTATCTTCACTTTGGAACTAATTTTCACCTTACACCTATGGTGAAAGGTCAGAGGAGCAAAAAGAATTTCTTCCAACCACAGAGAGTTTGTTCACTGAGCTTGTCACATCTCAGAAACTGACTAAATACTCTGAGCACCCCTGTAGGGTACAGAAGCTCAGGTGGGCAGCTCCCTGCCCTGGGAGGGCGCAGAGGCCCAGGCTGTGACCTGCATTCCCAGCTGAGCCCAGGAGGCAGAAGGTGAGCCCCTCTGTGTTCTGAGGCAATTCAAGGACTCACACCTCCAGTTTGAGCCAGACATCCGCAGTGGAAGAAGCTCACACCTGGTGGGGGCAAGAGCCACTACACCAGCTGCATCCAAGAGGTGGAAGATGAGCACCTCTGTAAGCCTTTGGGGAAGCAGAGGACCAGGTCTTGAGCTTCACCTCCAGTTCAAGATGCTGGCATTAAGAGAAGGTCTCTGTCTATCATGGACACTGTGTAGCAGCCATGTGCAGCTCCAGCTCTGCCTTTGGTATGGATGCTGAGAAAGTCATTCTGCCTAAAAGATCAGCAGCTGACTGATAATTTTAAAAACACAGTAAATGCTTCACAAATGTGTCACTTTGGGGATGTTCAACACTCCAGATCTTAGTTTTTGTCTGCCTGGCAACGCTTACTCTAACCAGATTTTAAAATGTCTTCATGTAATAATACGGGATTTTAGAAGGTGACAATCAAGATGGCAACTCTGAACTCTGAGGAGAAACCTAAAAGCCAGGTTACTCAAAGGACAAATTCCACATGCCAAATCCACAGTCAGCATCAGAGAAATCACAGCTGAGCACATTTATGACAGGGATGCTGCTGGGGCACAGACTCCCGAGGCTGCGTTTGGCCTCTCTCACAGTGTAAAGCCTCTCTGCAGGCCCTGGCACAGGAGCACAGCACTCGAGGATATTGCACCCTGATCACTGCTGTGAGCACGGGACTTTTGCTACCATGCTCTGTCCTACTTGTCAGAACAGCTTTGTCTGGAAGCTGCACAATGGAGGACGTCAGCACAGACCTAGGAGCAGAGCCATCGAGTTGCTGTGGCAGAGTGAGAGGAGGGTATAAAAATATTGCAATACATACAATGAGAGGTGGGTAGTTCGTTAAAATACTTGTAAATATTATTTCAAGGCCTTTATACTTTTACAGTCAATACAATAAAACTCTCAAGAGTTTTAGAGGTAGTTTGGGTTAAACAGCAAAAATAAACTGTTCAGAGACTTAGTGAAGCGATTTCCGCAGTGAAGAAATTTGATATCCAAAGAAATATTTTTCAGAAGGGAACTCTAACATATGCCTGAGCAACTGGTATGAGATTTGATTAAAATATCTGCCTGCCTGGCAGGTAGATTAAAATGAAACCTTAATCCAGAATTTATCATAGGGTTTACAGGAGGCAGTATCCTCTTCATAATTGCCGCAAGCACAGCCATAAAACCAGAAAAGAAGAATACTTGAAACCAAGCAAATAAAACAATGAATCCAAAGGACTTAAGCAGTCTGCACTGACTGAACTGGCACAGGGCCTAACAGCAGAGATATTATTCCATAGAAATACTGGCAGAAAGCTGAGAATAAGATGTTCAAAAGAAAGATACCAGGGGAAAAAAAAGAAAAAAGAAAAAAGAAAAAAGAAAAAAGAAAAAAGAAAAAAGAAAAAAGAAAAAAGAAAAAAGAAAAAAAAGAAAAAAGAAAAAAGAAAAAAGAAAAAAGAAAAAAGAAAAAAGAAAAAAGAAAAAAGAAAAAAGAAAAAAGAAAAAAAAAAGAGTGGTTTTTTTTTGATGATGAACTGAAGACATTTAAAGCTGGGTAAAAATCACCTTGTCTGTCTATCCTGCAAGAAATGACCAGCACTTACCAGGGAATAAAGAAACTTTACTAGCAATCACATGGAAAGAATTTACACTCCAAGGTGAACCACAGAATGCTCAGCCTTACGTGTCTAGATGCAAGACTTCCAATCCCGAAGGAAAGGACAGCATTTGCACTGGTCACACCATTCTGCTGCTCTCTTGTCAAGCACTGTCTCCCTCTCTGGTCCCCAGCAGTTTCCAGTTCTTTCTCCCGTCTTCCCTTCCCAAGGCTCCTGGGCCAAAGCTGCTGTCCAAACCACTTTGCTGTGCTGCCTACGAGCTCCACCTCCACAAAGATCATGATCCCCTGCCATGCTGCTGCAGGTTTTGTCAGGCTTCTTGTGGAACAAATTCCAAATTGTCTCTGCACAGAATTTACCTCTGGAATCTCTCCTTGTCTTAAATGCTGCCTGCCCAATACCAGTCAGAGCTGTCAGAAGCTGGAACAAGAAGACAACAAATACTCACTTCTAAACCAACTGCAAGAGTCACAAGATTAAAGCACTACCTCTCCTAACCCACTCTGTCAAATGCTTAAAACCCATGCATGTCTTATGATGTTAACACAAAACACCTAAATTCAAAGGGTCCCCACTTGGAAAATAAATACTGCACGGCCTTTTGCCCTCTCTCACTTGCTTCTGCTGCTCTGGATTACTGACACTTGTCCACATTAGCTTAGAGCTCTCAAAGTCATGTCAGGATATGTTTGACAAACACCTTTCCAGCAGCAATCCTCCACAGCTCTGCTAACAGAGAGCCTCTGGATCAGCACCAGCCCACAGTTCTCTTAAACCAGCACTAAGTGTTGTGTAGTTGGTGCCACAGATTGATTCCGTCTGGGGGGTTTGTCTTTTCCACACTGGAAGAAGAAATATTTAATTTCTTTCCCTTCCCAGTGAAATTTAAATGGCTGCACTAACACAAAGGTCATACACTGCTGCCTCCTCTATGTCCCAGTTACAAGCAGGATTCTCCCCATTTCATTCTACAGGCTCATCTATACATGTAGTGCATGAAAGGAAAACAAAACATTTCTATATCGGCTGAAGAAGGGAGCAAAATTACCAGACTTCCAAAGTAGCCTAGGCCATTGGTACAATTTGTACAGCATGAAATCCCACATTTCTTAAATATGTATTAACATGGTGTTTGATAGATTGAGAGAAACTGTGATCTGCTCACACATCAATTTAAAATCATCTACTATTTCAGTGGGGTTTTACCTGAGATACAGTATGCTCTTAGTCAGAAAAAAACCCCAAGGAAATTATTAGGGAATCCCAAAGCTGTAAATGTAAAACTAGATCCAGAAGTCCATTTCTGCCTCTGAGCTAAGCATCATACAGCCTTATAGATAACTGCTCTAATATTTCTAACCTCAGCTGTTCTAGGTCTTCAGAAACCCCATTCCACTCTCCATCATTATAAACCACATCATACAATTCTAAACATATTAAGAAATCTGTTCTCATCTATACTAGGCCACATCAGACATATTTTCTATACACTAGCAAATCAATGATATCAGACTATAAATAAGAGGTTTTTTACATTGAAAAAACCCAAGACTTTTTCCCCCCATGCTGAACACTTGTGAGCTGTACCATAGTTCTAAATGTGACTCAATGCTATACGAAGAACAATGGTGACAAACTGTATAAAACCGCGGCAGTGATCGATGGTACTTCACACAATATCTGCTTTTCAGCATTCTAAGAGTGAAAAACTGCTTGCACAGTACCAAGCCTTGTACCAGTTCGTGGGAGTTACTGCTATTAAAAAACTAAAGAAAGAAAATAAAAGAATTCACAAACTTTATTTTGCTATTTGAGTACGTATAAAGTCACTTTTCATGTGATGAAGAAAGCACACTCAGCAAAAAGAACTGTTAATTCTGAAGACTAAAAATATTTTAACAAGCAAGGAAGGCTATAAACATGTTTTTTCCCAAGTGTACTTTGGGTATGTTTCTCTCAGTCCACCCAGCAAGCATGAGAATGAGTAAAAACCACCACTTCTAGAAAAGTTTACAAAGAGCCTGAGAGCAACTCAGTGGGTTCCACCAGAAGGGATACCAAACTGGATACAGAAGATGCACATAGCAGAGAGTCCTGGTTACCCTGACTTAGGATGCAGCCCCGGGGAGGCAGGTGATACCATGCCTGCTTTTTGCAGGCACAGATTGCTCCACTCGTGCCCAAGGCCAGCAGGAGTCACGCTGGAGCCCTCAGCACCACGCCCATCCCAGCCAGCAAACCTGACTAACAGGGGCTCGGTGCTGCACTGACCTGGGACTGGCAGCCTCCAGCTGGCACTCTCCTGGATGCAGCAGCCCTGTGCCCACTGGCAAAAGGCTCAACAATTCATGGCTCTGGACCCGCACTTGCAACAGCATTATCCACAAGCTATTTCAGAAATAAACAACTCCGCCTTGGTTTTTTCAGCAGGAAGTTTTTAGTTTTCTGCCTCCTAAGAAGTTGTGCAGACAACTCACAGAAGGCAGAAAGTGCTCCATAGGCAGAAAAATAGCTGTGTTAATCTTATCTCTGAAAATAAAAAGTCATTTATTTCCCAGGTAAGTGCTGTAAGAGCATTTCTGCAGCCACAGATTGTGGCTGGCAAAATGAGAGGTCTTTCATGTGCACAGTCTGTGGTACCCCAGAAAATTACCTCTCATCACTTTGAAGTAAATAAATAATGCAACTGTTTATAAAGCCCTTGCAACTTGGTTCCGTTCTCAATTTAGGATGTAATCCATTGCAGAGAATCCCTTCCTTATCCTGAGAAAACAGGATAACCAGGATAGTATGACAAAGGAGTGCCACAGACTCTGGAAGTCAAATGTGTTGAAAGTAGCAGGAAAATTGCCACATATTTCCAGATTTGTGTTCATGGCCTACTCGGATTTTTTTTCCTCCCTGCTGAAAGCCTGAAGTAATGGAATCAAGGATTAAAAAAAAAAAAACCACAGGAAGGAAAAAAAGATCTAACCCCATCTAGAGTGACTGTGAAGAATAGTTGGAAAAACACATGGCTCAAGGATACATTTCCAGGTCCCAAGTGCACCAGCAACCTCTGCAGTCTCTGCCCACTCACTTGTCTGGGAGTTCCCTGGGGCTCTAGCCCAGGTTCAGCCTGCCAGGACACAGCTGGGATGAGACAAAGGGCTGTGAGGATCCTCCCGAGTGGCTGGGCTGGAGCTTCAGCTGCATCTCCTGGCCAGGCCAGACCTGCTGATGCTGCCTGTGCCCAGCCCCGTGTCCCCGCAGGGCTCTGACAGCCCCGGCTGCTCCTGCTGCCCTGGGCAGGTGCCTGAGGTGCTGACCCTGCCCTCCTTGCTGTCACCCTGGGCCCAGCTCACCCCGATGCTGGGCAGGCCACTCCTGCTGCCCCCCAACAGCACGAGAGCATCAAGCCATGAAAAGCAAATGCATTTGATTTTGAGCTCTCATTTATTACCTTTGGGCTATTGCAGGACAGACTGAACCTCAAGGGTATCCCTTTCAGCAGCAAAAATAGCCCACTGTGGACAGTACTGCCTGAGAAACAAGCAGAAAAAAAAAGGAAAAAAAAGCAAATGCATGCAGATTAACAGACCAAGATACATTTCATAGAAGAAAGTAAGTAGTTCATAATCAGGACAAAAACTTGCACTTGCAAAAGCCTCCAGCTCTGACTGCCTGCCTTTCAGAAAGTGTCATAAAGTGGCATTTACTGAAACAAATTCCCTTCTTCCCACCCACATCTCCTGACAATTCTTTCTGTGACAATAAATAAGACAGGTCTACCACTCACCCCATTTTCGACTTCCCAGTTTTCTATTCTGGCAAGGAAAATATTTCTCACATACCTGAAAGGAATAAAATTAAGGCCCATATTCTTTGCAAGTGGCTGACACAACTTAGTCGAAATCAGCAATTGTCAAATTACCCTACACTTCTACTGATGGCACAAGCAGCATGTTGCAATCCATATTAAAAAAAAAAAAGAGAGATAAAAAAGACAGAAGAGAAATTGATGTGGAGCTATACCATGACATTATCTGAGCATTTATTCTTTTTCATACAAGTCTAATTTATCATTTGATACAGTTTGACTAGAAGATTGCAAGTTGAAGTCATGCTGCTTACATCCTTCTCTCATTGCCAGGTCTGTCACACACAACAAAAGGTGTCAAGCTTTCCAAATACAGTAAAAGTTAACTTACAGAGTAGTTCACACTTAATTAGTGAACACTCTGTGTAGTCCTTAGAAGCTGCATGGGGGCCTTGCTAAATTATTACTACCATCATCACCATCACAACTAACCAGCAGAGAAAACTGCATCATCTTCAGCCTTTATTCTTCTGCTTGCACTGCAGTATAGATCTGCTATTTTTTTAAAGATTGTTTTGACTGATATTCAAGTCAGTGGGAGCCACTTGCACTTATGTGAGTGGCAGGACACCCAGCCCAGTTCACAGGAACTTTAGCATAGTTGGGTGGATGTACAAACTGTATATCAAAGATGTATGTCCAAGGTTAGTAAAAAAAAAAAAAAAAAAAAAAAAAAAAGCATCTGTTCATCTCCAAGTCTGCACGGACTCACAGACAACTGTGACCTACTTAACAGAAAAAAATAATCGGTTTCGTAAGCAGAATCCTTTTGTTAGCACTATCCTGCATATACATGTCCATAAATCTGATTTCATTAGCAAAAGCCAGCTTACCTGGTGACTGAATAAAGGCAATTCCCTTAATACAAATAAACCCTTAACAAATGAATGAATGTCAGCAAAAGACAAGGGTGGTAGTACACCAAGGCAGAGGCACCACATTCCTGGGGAGTGCACCAGGTTACCTTCTGACAGTGAAGTTTCTCAAATGGCCATAAAAAGTTTCTCCAGCAACATCTACCCAAATGTGAGCATTAATAACTTGTAGGTACCAGCAGCATTAAGCCTGCAGAAGGGGTAGCTAACTAGATCAAATATGCTTTAAATGATAGCCAGAAAAGAAATTGACATGAAAATGAAATACATTTAAAAGGGTCAGTGATTCTGTGAAAGAAATCTATTCAGAGACTGTCTTTTCATGTTTTGTAACACAAAATAGATCAAACCAGGCTCTGCTTCTGAAAAACACAATACCATGGCACTTGAATGCTGACTGGAGAAATGGCAGTGATACCAGAGCAGCAGTGTCTTTTCCTCCTCTATCAAAAACACTGTTTGCCCTACACAATAGCTAAAAAGTCTTTAAAAATGGCTGAGTGGAACCCTTTTACCTCTGACTAAGCATATGTATCGGGGACTGTGTGCTTCATCTCCCTTACAGGAATTACACAGTATCATAATTCAGAACTAAGCTGAACAATCCCTGGGAAACATCTCTCGTATTGTCAAAGCATTCCTTAGTCCCTCCTGCATCTATTTTACACAATTTGTGTAACACAGGATCTCCAAAGAACTAAGAGGCTGCCTTAGCTGTACTCCAAAAGGTCTGAAAAACAGTCTGTTCTTTTGTTTGTTCATACCAGATGCATTCTAGTGGGATAGCTGTGCCCATGCTATTTGTCAGGATGTGGATTCTGACATCCTCAGTCACCCAGCCTGCTCATTCAGATTTTTTTTGACACAGGAACATAGACACAAAGATGTGGAAGGGGAAGGCAATGGGCCTATAAGCACATGAATACAGGAAAAAGCCAGGACCTAGCCCTAGGAGAGATGGAAAATGTTGCTGGGGGTCCTTTAGAGGGCTCCTTTGTATCTTGTTATTCCTCACCTTTAACAGAAGGTAGAAACAATTAATTGTTTTTAATGATGCACGTATGAAAATAAATCACTCGCTGAGAAAGAATTCCTAAGTAAAGAAATAAATCTTTCGATTCCAGCATCGGTTATGTCCTTGTTCAGCCAAACTTTCAATCCCACTTAGGATGTGAACACTTCAGTACTGTAGGTGCACAAAACAGATGAACAAGCCAAATAATAAAAGCTTCCAACCCATGGCCATGGCCAGTGTGAGACATGCCATGACCTTCAAGATCCAGGTGTAGAAGAAGGAAACATCTTGTTCCCCTACCAGCAGAAGTGTACCATCCATACTGCACATTTCTCTTGCTTCCTTTGTCTTGCTGCCTCATGAAGATGTAACAAATCAATTATTAATGTCTCTTCTTTCAGCATACAATGGAATACATTTACACAGAGCAATTTGAAAATGAGTGGTCTCCAAAAGTGGAAGTATTTTTATTGTGTAGCTACTGCCCCAAAATGCCTCCCTTTTTGAAAAAAGCTTTTGCATCAAATTGCTTTTCAGGGCAAACATTGTCAAGTCTCTAGGAAGAAAAAATCAGCCTTGTCACTGCTATGACCAAGTTGTTTTGGTAGTGAAGTCTAATGGAAATCAAAAGCAAAAAAGCCAAATGTGTAGCTATTCTACCTTGGGATTAGGCTTTGTTTGAAATCGGGTGGAGAGAGGAGGTGGCAATAAAGCAGTGACTGTCAAATTTTGCTTTTGGACTCTTTACTGCAAATTTAACAAACCAATCCAAACAGATGACAACGAGCTCAAAATGAATTTAAAAGTAGAAGCAGAAATCACATTAGTGCTTAGCCAAGTGTAACTGGATGTTACAGACAGCTGCTGTTAAAGAATATGTGTCCATTTATCCATCTTGCCTGGCTGCCCTCAGTGTGTTCTGACAAAACACACACAGCTGGGGGCACCACCACTGCCAGCGAAACTGGAAAGGTTTAGTGGTGTCAGTATTTTGGCTGTCAGGTTAAAGCTCATATGCAGTCTGGCATCAGGTATTTTGACCTTCAACTCTTCCAAAAAAAAACCCAAACCCTGTCCAAACTTCCAAATGCCAACAGCTGTTTTACATCTCAGAGTCCTCAGAATGTGGTATTGAAAGTGTTCACTACTAACGCTTGCATGGACCAGATTTTTCTAGTCCTTCCCTTCCATTTACCATTTCTCCTTTGAGACTGAGCTGAGAATGTGAAAATGCTTTAGGATATTCTGCAGAGCTCACCACTCTCCTTAACGTTCTTCATTACTTACAACACACTCAGGTTATGATATTTTTGATAGTTTTTCCAGAGTATTTAAAATTCCCTTCAGGTATTTCAGAAAATCCACCAAAGACATGCAAATTGCCTGCTTAAGAATTTTATGTCTGCTTTTTGTTTTCTACCGGTTTCATCCTCTTAACAGAGAGTGTAACATGCTGTCAATCTATCATGCACATTCATCTGGCTTTTTTTTGGTTGGTTTTTTTTTATTTAAATCTGAAGCAAGATACTAATCCACAGTACTCAAAATAATTAAGAGAAGGGAAAAAAGGTCAGATGTAGATTTAGACATTCAAAATACTTGTCTTCATAAACAAAATCTCACAGTGGGAGAAAACTGGCTGTGCTAAATACCCTCTGCAAGTTAAAATAAAACCAGAACACCTTTCCCACCTTCCAGTTCTTCCTTGGGACCACAGCTATGCAGCAATTTGTTGCTATCTAAATAACCACTAGCTTTTGGACTCATTATCATATGTTTTCTGCTCCACCAGGAGGAAATAAGACTGTGAAGAGAGAAATGTGTGTGTCTTTTACTCAGCAGGAATATCAAATCAAGTGTCAAATTTATTCGTTCCCACTTCCAGCCTCTGGCCCTCCAACGATGCAAAATCTAACAAACCGTGTGTGCTTCCTGATTGTAAATAACTCAAAGCCAACCATCACAGCCTATTCTACTGGGATGGGCTGAGAGCAGTAGGAAGAGCTACTGAGATTCTAGACATAATAATTGGTCATATCTGAAACCTAGGGCTAAGACTGAAATTTATTTCATTTCCTAAAAAGTGCAGGCAAACCAGAAGTTATAGATAAACACAAACACAAAAGTAAAAATAAGTAAAAATATGTTTCTTGGTCTGAAGGTGGTATGCTGGCAGCATTAAACTAAGTAGCAGGGAGAAAAGGGGAAATATCCCCCAACAACAAACTAGTAGAACTCTATGATGAGAATATAAATATTACATTGAGGTCCATTTCAGTAGCTGGGAACTAGCAATTTTACTAAAGAGCATATGTTTTTTCTCCTGAGATTTTAATAAGGCATGGGCACAGCACCAGCAAAAAATGACAACACTTAATTTTAAATGAAGACAGTTTATAAGCGTCAACTTTTATTCTTCTTCATCTAGAATAAAAGATAGGCAATATGAACATCCCAGAGAACACAGAATATATGTATTTGTATTCATTCTGCTGCTAACTGTGCAACACTTGTGTGTCATACAAATACTTGTTTGCACACACACATGCACAACCTAAGAAAACCTCAGCTTTGTTACTAGTTTTCAAATTCAAGAAAAGAAAAGAAAAGAAAAGAAAAGAAAA
>VZTR01027483.1:0-44017 GCA_013400775.1 Chaetops frenatus | reverse complement strand
ACAGATGTGTTTCTAATCCCGGATCCATCTTTCCCCAAAGCCATAGGCAGAAACCCTAAAAGCACATTTGAGCCAAGGTTCTTAGCACAAGCAGATACTAACACATAAGGAAAATAAAACAAAACAAAATAACCCAAACCAAACCAAAAACCACACAACCCCTCCCCAAAACAAATCAAAAAACCCAAACCAAAACAAACAAAAAAACCCACAAAACAAACAAACAAAAACCAAACCAAGAAAACCCCAAACCAAAGCAAAACAAAAAAATCCAACAAAAAGCACAAACCAAAACCCCCAAACAAATCTCCCAGAAAAATACACTCCAGAACACAAGGAAAAGCCCTACACTCAAAGCCCAAACACCAGGCTAAGAAGCTGCACACAGAGATAATGTAATTGGGAAAGAATCAGGTCATTCCTTTCTGCCCTGTTCTACAATCTCCCATACAAGACTTATTTCTTACCTCTTAAATTTTGTTTTATAACATTTCATTCAAGTCACATCCTTGTGATGCACTTTAATGATTCTTGAATTGTTTTGTTGAAAACATTAAGTTGTTTACCAGTAATCTCAAAAAAGAGATGCTCAGCCTCGTACCCACAGATGTGTTCATTTAAAAAAAAAGAACCCAAACAACAAAACAAACCACTTCTGATTTACGCCACTTTAGCACAAGCAGCATATAGGCAAGAACTCCAATTGGTACTATGTGCTAAAATCTGCAGGAAGTTACACACTTTCCAATTTACACTTCAGAGAGACAAGGAAATTTCCTATGCATCTCCACTGTGTGCACACTACTGTTCTCTGAATTAACACACAAACCAGCCGAGAAATTAAACTGATGAATGTACAGAGCATGAAAGGGCATAAATATGCTCTATCAAATTCCTCCCTCTAATCCAAGTTGTAGTTTTATCTTCCCTCTGTGGAAGACACAGCGTAAGACCAAGCATGGTCCCTTATTTTTGTGTATAATTAATATCCTTAAAATAAATGCACTGTTGCAACCACAACATTTTAAGATCTGAAATGTTATAAAACCCTACACTTAAAGCAAATTAACTGCAATTTTCAGAAATATGTGACCTCATTAGCAATTCTACAAAGAAGAAATGTTAGGCTATTTCACTCAGACGAAAATGTCACTTTTTGCACTGATTTTTTTATTTAACATTAAAGATAAAAAAATCACAAATTTCCAACATTCTGAGAACTTCCAGATCTCTTTTTATTCTTTAATTAAAATACCAAATAAAACAACTAAATAAAAATACCACAAGTATCAAGTATTTATATGCTTCCTCCATAAAAAAGAATCTGCTAAACGAGAGGGGTTACATTTTTATTTAAATCAGGATGTTTGAACTATGAACCTTGCCTTTTAAAAATACATGTCTTTATGTTGCAGTGTTGCACAACAGTCATGTCAACACAAGCAGACTAAGAGATGGAGGAGAAAATGTTCTAATTCTAAATAGCTCCCTATGTCAAACTATCTTATATGGTGACTTTTCCCACAATTAATTCCTGATAAAGAACACGATTATCATACTCTGAAAACACACAGGGAGTTGACTAGAAAAGCCAGATATTTGAACATGCCAGTGGTGGTTGTGTGTCACAATGACTAGCCAAAGCAGTGTGTGATTTTAAATAACATGCTGATTTCAATATATTCAATTCTGTTTTCTCGAGGGGCCAGCTCCACAGATTTCTTTTTCTTATTTTCTTTTTTTTATTGGAATCTTAAGATTAATTTGCAAGAACATTTCAGACTCAGAAATCCTCTAATAGGTACCTTTAGGTGGAGCTAACAAGGGTCCTTTTACACCAGCACCAAGAAAATACAGTAGAAAAGGCCTCGTATTTTCACTGCAGGAGACACGTTTAATCAGCACATACATTAAAGAAAAATAACCCACGGGGGGCAAACGTGGCACTCAGAAACTGGAAAGACATTTGTCCCTCCTCGTAATTATTCAGAACTGAACAACAAATTACAAGTCAATACAAAAAGGTTGTTGGTCTGAAGAGAGGAGTAATTTACACGTTTGCCTTCGGGGAGCAGTGACTGGCACAGCTGTATTGCTGCAGGTATGACATTGCAGCTGTAACTCTGTCAAGAGCAGTAACAGCATTTAGAGAGGCTGCTAATGAAGTACACATCCACAGAGAATAATTGTGCTGTTGAGATTCTGCTACTGAGTTTACCTCATTACAACAGGTTTTATGGTGAAACAGCAGCTAGTCTGCAAAATCTAGAGTAATTTGGTTCTTGTCTTGCAGTCAAGAGCAAAAATATTGCTTGATGTAAATGCAGTTTGACTGGTAGGGAAATACCTACTCTCAGAAATGGGAATCAGCAGTAACAGGTGCAGAGCAACCTTGCTGTGGTCTGAAGTTTATAAATCAATAGGCTCAGTGAGGTCCAGTCCTTGACTGGGTGCTCCAGAAGTACGAATATTGACTGAAATAATGCTGGGAGTGAGTCTGCATTTGGACTTTGGGACATCAGTAACAGAGGAAAAAATAACCCTGGGCTCCATGAAAATAATGAGAGCAGCTGAGAAGGAAAAAGAAAAATCCCAAGCATGAATGCATTTAGAAGTCTTAACTCACAGGCTTCTCACTTTCAGAAAATTCCTCAATTTAATCTCACTGATCACTCCAATCAGCATCCTGAAAACAGGCCACTAAATACAAATTACTACAATCAGGTGAGCACTGATTTTAAAATAGATGCCAGATTTATTGTTGGTGGCATATAGAAACAGAAGTCACATCTCTCTGCTGGAGCCTGGTGGAATTTATCACAGAGGGAAAAGTGACAAAGTTATTTTGCCCAATTTTCTGATTCTCATGGTAAGTCCAGATCCACCAAAATATCTAGGTCAAAATCTGGATAGTACCTCAAAGTCTTAAAGCATGTTCCTAATTCTGCTGAAATCTAGTGAAGTTCCTCTACTACTTTTCACTTACTATTCTCCTTCTGTAGCTGTGCAGCTCATGATGATATTGGCCAGCCACTGATCCCTCAAAGCAAGGGTGGAAAAATTTGGTGGAAAAGGAAGAGGGAAGCTCTCATTTTTCAGGGGTCTTAACAGTTTGTGGTTTTGAGTTTTATTTCAAGCATGACAGTTTGTGGGTTTGGGTTTTATTTCAAGCATGACTCTTGAAACATATTCTGAAATAGAGCAGTAAAATTATTTCAAGAAATTTTGGCAAATAAATCAAAATAAATAAACTTTCAGAATTTATGTTTAGTGCTGACTAGGGCACTCAGGCTTGTTGTATAATTGGTATCCATGTATCTATTGCAATCTATTGTATCTACTGTAATAGATTTCCTATGCTGACAGATGCAGAAGGAATGTGATACCACAGCAATAAAATCTGGAGACCAAACAAGAGGGTCTTGTGGTCATTTTAAGGATGGCCAGTTTATACACAAGATTGAACATGGCTACACAAAACAAATGACAGCCTGAAAGTAAGTAAAAGGGAACTGAATAACACTACTGCCTGCTCCTGCCACAGCCTTATCTTAAAAACATGAAATACTTGCACATTTTACATCTGATGAATAGGTGAAGCAATAGGTGAAAAAAAAAAGGGTGCAAAAATTTCATGGCTTTAGCTAATCCTGCCCAAAAAGGCTTTCCAAAGAATTCAGTTCACTCACTACAATAAATACCAAAATTGCAATTAAAACTTAGCCCATCCATCTCAGAAAAAAAGTATCTACTACTCCTGTTTGACTTTGGGCTGCAAGACGTCAGTAGGCCAGAAAATGGAAATATCTGCCTGCCTGAAGCTGCCCCAGTGGCAGCTCAATGCCTGATGTGAAAGATGCCTCCCTCAAACCTCCCTGCTGGCTGAGCTGATGACTTCAGGTACCACAGACCAGCATCGTCCTCAGCAGGAGCTCGGGCATAACCACTGCATGGCTCTGTTAAAATCAGCAGAGCTCCTGAAGAAGCAGGAATCCCATCAAGGTAAACAGAGCCACCACATCCTGATAAACATTCAGGGAAGCAGGCTTATTTCAAAGAAGGAATCATTTGTCAAATGCCAAGTATTTATTTTAGAAGCATCAATATTTTCATTTTGTCTCCTCTGAGTCCAATGAAATGAAGTCTATTTATTGTTACGTAATATGGTGGCTTAGTTAAATGTCCAAAATCTATCACTGCTTTTGTTTCAAGAGTCCATTCATTCACTTTTCCACAAGCAAAGGTTAAAAGAAAATCCTATTACGGATATTTCAGAACAGAAATGAGAACTCCTGTGGACTTCTTTTATCTGTAGACTGTTTCTACTGAAGTCACTTGAGATAAATATATTTAGAATTATTGTTTTGCAGTCCATGCATATGTTTAAACAACTGAGTTTAGTCTTTAGAATGCTGATTTTTACAGCAGTCCTCCTGCAGCAGATTAATATGTTGCACAGCAGAAATTTTAAGATGCTACAGCAAGAACTATCCAAAAGGAAGAAAAAAAACCCACAACGGATGACAGCTACTAGAAATCACTCAAACTAATTTAAAGCTGCTGTTTTGATGGAAATATTATCCAGTATCCAGTATAAAAATGGTTCCTTCTAATTAAGTGGGACTATTAAAAGGACTAGAGAAGGCCAAGCTTTTGATTGGCAACAGGGAAGGGAAGCACAGGGAAGGCTCCAGAGAGGGAGCCTGCTCTGAACAGCACTGGAAATAAAGAGCAGCATTATCATGGCTGTTCCCTGCTCCTTGCAAGGCTTGTGAGCGACTGCAGTCTTGTCGCCACCAGGATGTTTCTGTACAAGTACCAGTGTGTGCACACCAGTAAATACTAGTCCTTTTCACTCCTATTTTCCTCATCAGAAATGGATTATCTCAGATGTGAATTTCTGCTCTGTTCCTCCTTGTCAGCACTTAAAGGGCCACCGTCCCACCCCTAAAACTGAACTATTGCACAAGTGGTGCCGGGCTATGTGTTTGAAGGAGTTAAGCCAAACCACAGTCAGCCTTCTCGAACAAATGCGTAACAGAAAGCCACAGCTTCAAGAACGGGTTGGATTTCCTGCCTGACACGGTACTGGAGCCCTGGAGTCCCACAGAGCTCCAGGGTACAGCGATGGGAGTAACAGGGGGAAACTGACAGATGGCCAAGTCCTGCAAGTTTTCATTCACTCATTCAAATGCTGTGCATTCCTTCTTGCTTTCACTCTCCACCACCATCAGATGCATTTTCAGTCTTGTGGACATAGATGCAAACGCCATACGTGAGGCTGAAGCACAACTTAGATTAACCCAGCATAGGAACAAAAATATTTTCTCAGGATCATCACCAAAACAGCTTGCATGGGGTGTTTACAATAGCTGTCATTCTCTACTTTCGTAATCCTTTCACAGTGGGCTTTTGGCTCTCCTTCCAGAGCTACACCCATCACACACCCAGGCTGATATTTTCACAGAACTGCTGCTGGACAAGAGGATGCAGCTACAGAGGTTCTCTCCCTTCCATACTCTTTGGGCATCAACCTGAACATAAGAAAATCCACAGTTTTTTCCATACTCCAGCCCTACCCTTTAATGTTGGAAGGACAAGTCACTGGATTTTTGATTTTTAAGCTCAATTCAGTATCTTTATAATTTTGGAGAAGTCAATAGTGCTAATTACAGTATCATGAGTGAGCATGACTTAAAGAGAGGTGTGAGTGGGAAGTATCATGAAGAAATCCAACCCAGAATTTTTTAGGCCCACCGGATCCTGGCGAGGAATTGGAACTTCACCTGCTTAACAGCACACTGGATGGGAAGCATCAACTTAGCACTGATTTACTGTATTTATGAGGGCCAAGATGTTTACCCTTTTCCCCCTTGGCTTCTGTCTTCTGCATTCAGATGAAAAAAATCTGGGTTTGGATACATCTTTCATGATGTGTGCTATGGGCAGCCTAATAAAGGCCAGACACACAACCAGAGGTAATTATGGGGTCCAGATCATCAGCAAAGTGCCTCTTTCTAAGCAGGGTAACTGACTGCTTAAAGCCTGAGGAGAAGCCATTGTTTTTGCACAGTTTTTGCAACAGGACATTATTCTGGCTCAAATCATGTATTAAGGATTTTATCCAGGAATTACACGATGAAATTCCAGAGTTTGTATTGTGCAGGAAGCCCAAGTTGATGGCTTCCGTATTATTTATTTTTTTAAAGACACAGAAGTATTATCAATCTTAACTGCTGTTTTCACGTTCTCCTAATGTATGGTACAAAAACTCCTTCTAGTTCTCTTCTAGCCACTGCATTAAAAAGTGAGTCATGTTGTAATTAAACTTTAATGACAACATCTGTTTCAGCTAACCCGACAGAAGAGTGGTTGGCCCACAGAGAACTGTTCTGCTTCTTCTTTCACTCAAACCAGAACTGAGTGGTTATTCAGCCTCAACAAAATTGGAAATGGGACAACAGCAACATTTCAATTCCTTTCCCCAAAATAAGGATCTTTCAGAAGCCCTTTTAATTCATTTAAAGATAAAATCCTGCCTTAACCCAACTGGATGGTACATAAGAATCAGTGCCAGAGAACACTAAGGACTTCTGTGCACACAGAGTACTCTCTAGGGCTGCAGCCTGCTAACAGGACAAAGATGACAAAACACACTGGGAAAGGAATAATTTGTTTCATGGCTAGCTAATTAGCCAAAAGCCTCCTATCACCACCCACCAAACATGTGACATTAGACCACCCTTGGCCATCCTCACTTTTACAATCAGATACAATGCTTGTTCTGGATAACAGTAGGATGGTAAATGCCTATTGTTCTTCCCCCCACCCTGCATACAGTCACTCTCACTGAATAAACAAGGGGGAGACAAACCCACCAGCTCCTGTACACTGTACAGCAAGCATTAAAATAATGAATAAGTCATTTATTGTTAATGTGCTGATTAATTACAGCAAGCACAGCCCACCACTGCTAAAAATGCAGCAGGCAACACTGTCTCAGCTCCACGCCTATGCTAATGACCCAAGTAACAAATCTGGTCCCTGTGATATCAGAAAAATCCAGACCACTGTTATATATGTTGCTTGCATGTCGTACACATACACAAAAAAATTTAGTACAAAATCAGAGTTGTTAAAATGCCCTTAAGTGCTTGTGCACTAATTTTGCAGCAACCGTCAATGGCATGCTAAAAGTAATCTTGAAGATTTAGTTGATGTTACTGTAGAACACTACATTAATTAATTATAGGCATATTAACTAATTAGATGTCCAAGAGCTACCATAACTGTTTAAAGCATCAGATTGCTGCCAGGAAATAGATAATGTTTGAATGCTGCTGTTAAACAAAGAAAATCCATAAAAATGAGCCATAACCAAACCAACCACAGTACTAATAGAGATGTTGCAAATATCTGTACTTTATAAAAAGCTTCAAACTTTAAAGTAACAAAAAATCCTACCGAGTGGCCAGCTGCTCCCTCTGGACTCTTACAGGTCTCTTTCCACCCACAGCACTTCTCCAGTATTCAGCTTCACTTGTCCATATGTAAAAACTACCATAGTTTGTAAAAACCACTTTATTATATGTAAGATACACAAGTTTCAGCCCTTTGCCTAAAAAAAAGATCAGCAGGAGGGCATAAGATACCACACTTAAAAGGGAGAGCTGTGAGCTGTACCTCTGAGACCCAACAACTTGCACGAAAAATAGCAAGCAGGGTTTTTTTATTAAAATGTAAATCAATTCTTTCAACCTCAGAAAGCTAATCCAGAGCTGTTGCTGTAATTTTGATAAACCAGTGGTCTCTGGATGAAAGCAGACAGGCCAAGTCTTGCAAGAAACCGGGAAAAGGAAAGAAGGTTAAGGAAAGTGGAAGTACGTGGATAGCTGGAAAATCAGAATCATTACTTAGCTGATAATGAAAACCAACAGGACACTAAATTCCCCCATTTACCTCTCAGGCAAGAGGAAATAACTGCACCACAGTAA
This sequence comes from Chaetops frenatus, assembly GCA_013400775.1. NCBI lineage: Eukaryota > Metazoa > Chordata > Aves > Passeriformes > Picathartidae > Chaetops > Chaetops frenatus. The sequence continues at coordinate 36,023 of VZTR01027483.1, read as the reverse complement.
TAACACCTATTTTAGGACCATTTGCTGTATCACCAGATTGATTTTTTTTTTTTTTGTGTAAGCTTGCCATTATTTGGCATTAAAGTCGTAGCTTCTGTTCCACAACTGATCGTGTTTACAACGAAAGAAGCTTCCCAGTAAGGTCACTGAACTGCAATAACCCTCAGCTTTTAACCAGCTCCTGACAGGACTGCATCACCTCCTGATAAAGGCCTTGTGCCTTCCAACTCCTCCCTTCACATTCTGCCCCCTCCCTTTTTCAAGCAAGAGTCAAGAAGTAAAAATGGCTACAAGAAAAATGACATCCATACAGATGTAACACACAGTAATATACATTCCCACCTTTGTAAGTCCATTCTGTAAGACCAGGACACAAATTCTCTCATTTTCTAAGACAAGCTTTACAAACCATCAATAAATCCTCAGCTAAGAAAATAAAAACCCCAAAACCCAAACTGGCACTCAATGCACAGCACCCAAAAATTCCTAGGTTTGGATGCAGCGGAACCATGTTAAGGAAGACCCACAGTGAGCATGACAACATCTGTCAAACCCCTACAGATTTCCCCTACAGGAAGTCTCAGAGAGAGAGAAGGTCTTCATCCTGTGTGGGTTTACACAGCTCCCCACAGGACATTCTGCGTGGGATACAGCAGCAGGCATCAGCATAAGCAAGAACCAGGGTGAGTCAGGGTCACCGTGGAATTGTGCAGAATCTACATTTTCTTGCTGTATCTCTGAGCTGGGCACACAAAAAGATACCTCAGGACGTACCCAGTACTGCAATTCGAAACAGCAGAATGGCAGATGGTGCTGAAAAAGCTCTACAATAGGATCTCTCCTTTTAGAGAGGGGGAAAAAAGTGTTCATTTCACCTCTTTTTTTGTAAAAAACCCCAAGACCAAACAAACCGAAAACCAAAGCCAAACAAACAAAAAAATTCCCACCACTAACAAGTAACCAAAGCACAAAACCCCAAATCCAAACAACAACAAAAACCCAACACTTCACAGTACAACTCCAGGCACACAGCATGGATCCCTGGAAAGCTGTAAGCCAGAAGAAAAATGGCCACATCCAGATACAATTTTAGACCTGATCTGCCAGACAGAAAGGAAACCTTTCTGTTTGAGAGGATCAAGTCTCATTTTATCTTCCCAAGGAAGATGTTTTTTACAGTGAGGGTGGTAAAACACTGGAGCAGGTTACCCACAGAGGTGGAGGATGCCCCAAGGTGAGGTTGGACAGGGTTCTCAGCAATCTGATTTAGCTCAAGATGTCCCTGCCCACGGCAGGAGGTTAGGACTAGGTGGCCTTCAAAGGTCCTTTCCAACTCAAACTATTCTGTGATTCTATCACGAAAAGTTAGCACACTTTGACCTTCACTGCCATCAGAAAGGGGAATATACTGTCAATATGTAACAGTTCCCCCAAGGAAAAACCTTGCTTGTAATTTTTTGCTAGTTCAACTTTAGGGGAAAAAAAAAAAGTAGTATGAAGTGTAATTAAGAATCTGCATTTGTCATTTTTCAGGTTAATGTAATAGGAGTTACACCAAAGAAAGGAAGGTCCAATCCTCCCAGTGGTCAGAATGACAGGTATTTCCCCCCCTGCTTCTGCCTGACCACTGCAGAGTACCATTGGATCAAATAAACTCCTGAAAATATTCTCTGGAAGTAAGGCTAAGACTCCCCTCCTGATCCATTTCTCTAAATGCATAGCACCATACCCACCAATTTTCTTCTCTTCCTTGGACTGAGATGTAATTCACTATCCTTTTCTGACTACATACTGGTTGCAACAGAGACCATGTTGACTACGTGCAAGTTCAACAGAAGTTCGTAGCAAGCAAGACATTCTAGCTCCACATCACAGATGCATATTCAGTATATATCAGACAACAGAACTCTGTTGGGTGCCACAAGAAAATCCTTTCAAAGGGCAAACAAAACTAACTCTTGTCAATTCAGAATTTCATAGTTGCAAATGACATCACTGTGATGTCTTTTCTCTCCCAATACCCCTACCCTTCTGCTCCATTCCTCCACTCCATCCTCCTGTATAAAAAGTTCACTGCCTTTGAGAATCAGCTCTCTGAAACACAAGACACACCTGACTTATTTGCTTGTTTCATAAAGCACCTGGTACAATGTGGCTTCGTTGTTGGCAAGGTCATTTCATCTAATACCCCAGTAAAGCACCAAGTATTAAACAGAACTGCAAAACAGTTTCCTGGAATGGTAATTCTCAAATCCAACCCATACAGAGAAGAACAACAGGAAAACTAAGACATTTATGTGTGTTCACAGGTGGCCCTTTACAGTATTGGATTAAACCTTGCTTGAGTCTACAAAGAATGCTGCACATCTAGCAGACTTGAAAGAGAACCCCACACTTGGTTCATTACCATCGTGATATTTTCAATCAACAATAACGTGTTTGCCTCCAAAACTGGACCCAGCTGACAGGGACTGCAGAAACCACATTTACTCTGATAGGAAGTATTTAAAAAAAAAAAACAACAAAACCCTGCTGTATTCAAACTGCACAGCTTCACCAGGTATCTTCTGTACAACAACCCTTAGCAACTGCATCTATTCCATGCTGTCCACAGCAGAGACAGTTCGCTTATCCTGGACAGTCATTACTGTCACCTGCTCCAGGCCAGCACTCACCCTGGAGAGCGGGGAGACAAGCACAAATCAAGATGTTTCTGTCTCCTGGGAAGGCTGAAGAGCCTGGGACCTGGCAGTGCCGGCGCGGCGGTGGCTGGCAGGGACTGGCGGCTGCTGCCACCGGGCGGCTCGGCGACAAGGGACAGCCAGCGGTGCCGGGGGACACGGCTCCTCCCAGCGCCTGCTGCGCACCCAGCACCGGGACTGGAAGGGCAGGCGGCTCCCAAGGCCTGCTGCCCTCTCCAAGGGGGCTCGGAGGCTGCGCCAGGCTCCTCTGCTGCCTGCGCTAACCTTTCTGTAGGGGGTGGCATTGCCCAGGGAAAGCTGGGGGAAGGCATCTCTGGGGAAAATGAGTAAGTCGCAAAAGACAGTGATCTCTGTGACAAGGGAAGGCTGTGGTGCACCTGCTCAAAGAGACTGGAGGCTACTAAAAATTCTTCAGAAGAGGGATTCTAGTCAAAGCTGGAGCTATAAATTAACCCACTATTGGTGCATACTTGATGCTTGGTATAATTAGCATCACTGGGGAAAAAGAAAGAAGAAAGAAATAAGGGATAGCCTGAAATAGGTCAAGCCAGAAGGAGCATAACTGAGCAGGGTCTGTAATCATTTAAGTCACAGAACAACAAAAAACTCACCTAGGGAAAACTGCTTCAAGCTTATTCTTTATCCCTATAAGATGTAATAGAGTATTTTAAGAAACTGTCCACAACTGAAGGAAAAGGCATATACAGCAGTTATTCTCAAGACAACATAAAACTTGTATCTGTCAAAATATTCTCCCTGATTCTTACTACAGTGGTTTCATTTGCACCTTTGGTCCACTTTGATTTCCTTACTTGACCAGGGTAAAAGAAGATTACGGACTCCATTTGCACCATACTTCCTCTTTTTTTACGCCCATTTTGACCTAATCTTAAAATACAAAAAAAACCCCAGCCTGTCATTTGCAAAGTGGTAGGAGGGTTGATACAAGATAAGTCTGACTCGTTTTGGAGTTGGAAAGAAATTTTCCTCCTTGTTGTGTTATCAAAGGCTGATCAGTCAGACATATGTTAGACAACCAGCTCAGTTCACAGATTTGGAACATGGAAATATTTAGCAGTTTGTTAGTATATCATTAGCTTTAAAGACCACATAGCACACTGCAGGTTGACTTTCTTCAATTAGTAAAAGAATTTGTTGATCCAGGGTATGGACCACCGGATGGTGAGTTTAAACCTGCCAATAGTGAACTTCATGGTTAATTCCCATCTTTAAACTCACAGATCCCACATGGACCACAGGCTTGACTAACTACTGGGATAGCTCAGTGGTACATGGGAGTAGTGATCAAAATATACAGAAGGTTTAAAAGCCTGAGATTTTGCTATAGAAAGAGGCAGATGGAGATCTTGCTTTCCTGTCTCCACCCTTCTCACAGAAAGAAAACAAGAGATCTGCACTGAGAAAGGACACAGTTTGAGATGCACATTACACCATGCCATGGGGCTTTACAACCAGTAATACTGGATCTACTGCAAACAACTGGCAGAACAAATGGCAAGGAAATGAGGTAATAGCCTTGGCACCCATTTAATGAAGTTGGAAGTTAGTTCCAAAGTCCACTTGTGGATTCATCAGACACTGGCACAATATGATCAAATGCTGGAAACATTCATACCAGGAATTCGGGCTCATGTGCCAATCACACTGTATTATCTCACTGAGAAAAGGTGATCTTAAACAAAACCAGTTTAAATGGTTTCCACATATAGTAAGAAAGACTAATTATTCATGCTCCATTCCTTTTTTACCCTGAAAGAAAAAGAATCCTTACTGTATTCAAAAATATTTCAATCATCCAAGAGTTATCAAGCTAGTCCGCCTTAGTAACATCCACATGATCAGCCTTGCCCAAACCTCTCCTGCATTAATATTAAACTACTGCTTCTTTATTGGAGTTCTATTAGTGTAAAATCAACCTAAAGTTGTACTAATAAGATTTCCCTTATCAGGAAAAGGTTCTTCACCCAGCAGGTGTTTGAGCACTGGAACAGGCTCTGCAGGGAAGTGCTCATGACACCAAGCCTGATGGAGCTCAAGAAGTGTCTGGACAATAATCTTAGGCACCTGCTGTGATTTTTGGGGTGTTCTGTGCAGGGCCAGGAGTTGGACTCAATGATCCTGATGGATTCCTTCCAATTCAGTATATTCTATGATTCCCTGTCTCTTTTCCAAAACTCAGTGCAGAAGAAAAGGTCAAATGTGGCTTTCAGATAAAATAACAAAAATATCAGCAAAACCAATATGGAGAGCAGGGAAGGGATTCACAGAAAAATAACAAGAGAAGCTCATTTAAAATCTAGGCCTCCAAGAATTCTCAAAGGTTATCCAGTCTATCCTTCTGGCACAAGATGATACATCAGTTTAGACAGTTACTTGTCTAACCTGTTTTTCAAAGCCTGCAATGATGAATCTGCACACTTTCCAGATGATGTATCACAATGCTTTAGTATTTGTTTCCCTATTTTCCTTCTTGACATTGGATCACATTTTTCTTTTTGCAGTTTTAAGCATTCATGGCTTATCCTCTCCATTACAGATAGAGAAAAGTTTATTTTCCCTTACTGCATAAACCTTAACTTCGTTTAATGCTTGGATTCAATCTTTTTTCTCCTCAGAGATGATTCATTTTATTTTAGACTGTTGATAGCTCTTTGTTTTCTTCTTGGTCCCTTCCTCCATCTTTCCAGATCTCTGTGGGACTGTACAACCTGCACTCAAATGATGTACATCAACATTAAGTAGATCACTAGGACTTTGTGGGAATTCTCTTTGTACTAATACATCAAATAACATTTTCCACTTGTCCTAGTAACTCACCAAATACTTCATTATCCTCTGAAGACTGCTGTGTTAGTCTGGCTGCTTTTGGACTGCCCTTAGCTGCTTCCTCCACCTTGGTTTCAGCATTCTGTAAAACAAACATTTACTGAGATTAGTTCTTCTTTTATAGTTCTCAAACAGAAACACTCTTCAAACTCCTTAATTACATTCTTAATGAATGCAGAATCATTAATACAGGTAGTTTTATCTTTGCTACACATACGTGGGTTTGCAAGATATTAAGGAAAAATACTCTCAGAAAATCCTGATTTTTTTTTGAGTCTGTTTTAATCTGACTAAACTACATAAGTTGGAGAGTTAGAAAAGGCATTTAAACAAGAGAGAGATCTTAAACTGTAACAGACTTGTAAGTTTCCACCTTTCCTCCTCATATTTAATTTTATTTCTATTGACATATTCCACATTGACTTAGTGAACCAAGAGATCAGAAGATAGCACACAAATATTTCTCCTTACAGAGCAAAGGCAAGTGAGCTAGAGCTTCAAGTCTTTAACCAATTCATGTACTTGACTGTTTAAAGCACAAGGACATATCTATTTCTAAAAGAAATCTGCCCATTAGCTACTTGCTGTTAGGCTGGGCCCAGAGATAAATCAACGGCTTCAGCACTTAACTTGACAGAAGTTAAAACATTTAATTCCCTGGCTAGAAAAGTCTGAGGAAAACATAAGCTGTGAAACACTGAGTTTTAAATATTTATATTGCTACCAAAGAAAAAATAACTCATGCTTTAAAAATGTTTTACTTCAGTACTCAGGAGAAGCATATACACAAGCTTACAGCCAATGCAGACAGTAAACTGCATAAGCAGTCAGCTGTTGAATGATGGATATGAAATGACTGATACAATATCATATATTACTGGAAAGAGTTGACTAAGAGTTGAGGAAGGAATGAAAGAGAAATGCTGTGTGTCTATGCTTTTTAAAGGATACTTATTCCTCTATTCAAGTACATGCTCATTTGGAAGACTTTGTGTGATGTTTTGGAGAAATTCAATTTTTAAACTCTGCTATATATTTGAAAATGCTACTATACAATCTGTTCCTGAAAATTACCATCTCTGCTGTCAGAAACATAGTGCACTTCCAAATTTCTCTTAATTCCCCTTACTAATAACAATAAGGAAGTGTGTAAGAAGATAGGTAAATTAAGTCTGTTAACCTTCCTAGTTAACTCCCAGTGGAGTGCAAACTTAAGGGTACATCAAGAGACTTTGAAGCAAGACAGCAAAAATTTCCAGAAAGAAATGAAAGATAGACCTAGCAAGCCTACTGGTGTCACACAGGAGCTGACAAGAATTGGGAAAAGCAGAAACAGAGAAAGTGCTTCAGAGGAACACTGCAGGTCCTTCCTGAAGCAGGAAGGTGAAAGTGAAAAGCAAAAGTGAAAGGGTTCAGTACTTCCTCAAGGCTCCGACCTGTGTCCCATGCAGAAAACCCATCAGCTCAGTACCTGTCAGAGCTGAGGAGGGAGGTCAGTCTTAGCAGAGGCTCACCTCAGTCTGGCTTAACTAGTGTGCCTTGGGAAGATGGAGGGACCCAGTCAGAAATCACTAATGGCTATAGGAGACTGGGAGACAACTTGCTTTGAGTAAACAACTTCATGATCAGCACAAATAACTTCAGTCCTGTCCCCAGAGATATAATCTGTCAGCTGTGCAGCCAGACAGTTTGCAATGCTGTTCGCTCAGACAAGGGACATCTGCTAAGGTGTGTGCTGGCTGACAGCATCACCTGCCTTTAGAGGCCACCGATTCAGTTCTCCATCCTATTTTAGTTGCTCTATAGTGAGCAGCAAATCAACTGCATCTTTGTTGTACAGAGAGATGGAGGACAGTAGTCAACTCTGAAAAAAAGCAGAAGAGGACATCTGCTACAGCAGAGTAATTCAATCCCAAAGGCAAAGAAAAACACTAAAAATTGTGGCATCATGGATGAGACAAAATTAATACATTTAGATGATCAAAAGTTCAGGGTTTTCCCAAATGAAGGAGACAGCTGAACTCCTGATCAGAGCTATTGCTCTAGGCTTTACAAAGGCAAAGCTCCATCTTTAATTATATTTCATCACATTTAGTGCATGGTAAAGCTAGTGGTACAGGAGGAGAGGGATTGCTGTTCTTCATGCTCTCGTTCCTCTTGGGAAACAGGTGAAAGTCTGTAACCTGCTGCAGGGCATCAAGAGCAGCAGCAACAAAACACTCTCCAGCAGACATTCAGCTGTGTCTGTGAAATGCATTGCCACTCCAAGCTCTTACTGGGGAGATGTTTGCATCCCTCACTTTGAAAACAGCATTCTGGCAGTCTCAGGGAAGTTAGAAAGACTGAACCCTGACACATTTTGGTTTGAGTTAAATCAGTGGAAAGAAAGAACTACACAGCAGCTGTGCTGTCTGCTCCCTGCATAAGGCACAGTGTTGGTGTTGACAGATGCCAGCTCCAAGATGTTGACAGCAAAGTTGTGTGATGTATCAGCCTAAAACATGACAGTGTATGGTTGGATATAATTCTGCTTGGCATGCCTTCTTAACCAGAATGCAAACTTTCAAAATACTTTGTTTGCTTTATTTTTTGCACAGAAGAATCTACCCAACACATTATTGCTGGCATATATAATGTTTATATTCCCAAAACCAATACAAGACAAATCACTGCAAAAGAACATTCAGTGATCCAGATACTCTAAGCCAAGCTGTATTGCAAAACAGTCAAGACTTGGGCAGTTGCTTGATTATATTTTCTAGGGTCCTGAAAAATTTTAAGTGTCTCTGTCCTTGCAATCAATGAAGAGAAAAAGTGAAAACACACTCCCTTACACTGCCTGAGCTGTGCCAGAAGGGATTCATTACCTACAGTTATAGTGTGCTTGTGGTTGGTTATAAAACAAAGGCCCTTTGTACATAACAGAATAAATATAATTCTACCTAGCTCTTTCAGATTGAGTACTCAACGCAATTTCAGAAGTGATGGGGAAAATCGATTTATTTTACAGTATCAGTTCCCAGGAGAGAGGATAATACCAGATTTTAGCATGAAATAAATATTATATAGGCCTCAACTCACAAAAACTGTCTCCCCCAAAGAGCAAGTCCTTGACCACTCATGTTCCAAAATACCATAAAATACTTAAGGAGCAAGCCAGCAGCTACTGCATCATAACAGCTGGTGACAGACTGGAACCACTTCTATTATTTAATAAAACAGTTTCAAAATGAGATGTGCACATATACTGCAGCTCTATATATGTGAATATGGACAGCTGCTCTTGATTCAGACCTGATAAGAATTAGAATTGCATTATAATCTGCTTCAGCTTCTCAGATGTTTTTGGCCCAACTTTCCACTGTAGCTGTCCCCTGGTGCCCTATGACTCAGTTCACCTGTTTTCCCATCATCCACCATGTGCACACCACCACAGTCTCCATACTACACGACACTTTAAAACTATTATAGGAAAATATACAAATAACCAGTGGCTATCAAAATATTTACAACAAATGAACAGAAAAATGTTTTGGCTATATATACACCCATAAGTGCAAGAAGAGGTCACTTGTATTTTATTGTTATCAGTGCCTAATTAGATGACCTTTACTTAGATAGGAAATACTATGAAATCCTGAGTTACAGTGAGCTGCATTCTGCAGGTGCTACAGTATCAGGCCAGGTTAAGAAGTGCAGTGAGGCTTTATGACATTCAGAAAAGCAGCTAAGTCCTCAAGGAACCATAGGCCTTGGAAAGTTGTACTCTAGAGTGTGCAAGCCAGCATTTTAACTACATTGCCATTTTTGGATACTAGTTAGGAAGGGCTTGTTTCTTTACCTTTAACCACAAAGCTGTTACACAATGACTTCATGTTCTAAGTGATAAAACCACAGAGAAAAGTTAAAACTTCTCATCAGAAATAAAATGATTATTCAAGAATTGCTATGTCTCAATGAGAATTAAAGAAATCCGGTATGAAGCATAGATTCATACTGTCCACGTTTCATTCCTGCCTTTTACAATCTACTCCTTTTTCTTACTATATATATATATAGCTAGCATGTTTAGCTCCATTCCAATGGCACAAATGAAAACAGCTAAAACTTCCTTTATTTTTGGAAAAGTGCCACACAGGCATCAAAAGCTGCAGCAAGACAACACAGACTGTGAGTGCATGAGCAGCTGCTTTGGCAGCACACACATTTCTCCAGTTCCTTGTCTCATTCATTCCTGTCCACAGCTCGTTACTTTCCCTCCACAAAGCCCAGCAGCACTGGGGGCATGGTTAAACACTTGATTCTTCCCCTATGCTACATCTACAAAACTAAGATAAACAACAGACACCACCTCAGAGGACAGACAAGAGTTTCTAGTGGGTAAAACCAGATTTGACTGGCAATAAACCTTCATTTTGAAATAACAGAAAAAGGGTAAGTTGTAAGTAATTTTCCACTTCTGCAATGATATTCCCCTGAACTCTCCTATGCAAGGCTACCTTTCATTTAATATTCATAAAATTTATGTATGATGCTCAGGCTATAGTATACCTTCAGGACAAACTATACGTTGTCTTTTCTCAGAGATAACTGATTTTCCACAGAGTTCCACGGGGAAAAAGTAAGAAAACCCTTTAAAACATGAATATGTGCTCCTTCAAAATTGTGACAGTAACAGGACTGACAGACAAGTAGCAGTAAATCTGTCAAATGCATGGATGTTTCTCTAAATACAAAATACTGCTGCAACCAGTAGGGTAGGATGTAAGTCAATCCTAAATTGTAATTTTCCTAGTAATTTTTATATTCTGCATCCCGAGATTAAGTATTAACAATGTTGCTGTCATAAAAGCTGGAGAAATTCCTTGTTTTTCTTATCAGAGACCTCAACCAGTACCAAAATTATCCTGTTCATTGAGAGTAATTTTTATACATACAGCTTAACACAGTCAAAAGATGAGGTGCTCTGGACAACACTTATTAGCAGCAGGAATTCATGGAATGGCAGCTGCTCCTCTTGAGGTGAGCAGAGATCTCCTGGACCTGCATTGACAAGTATGTTCAAACATATTCTTGAACTCAACCATTAATTCTTTTATAAACGTGGAGATTTCCCAAAACCCTTTCCATTAGTACAGAAACTCACACACACACTAGCAAGCACCAGGCCTCTTGCACTGAGGGTAAATAGTCAGTTTTAACAATGTCATACTGGCAGATTTGTACTCCTCAAACAAGACTAGTGCCCTCATTCAGAACAAGGTTATGCCAGACTGAAGCCGGGCCCGTCCTATCTATACAGCTCCAAGCTCTTGAAAACATTCCAGGAATTCCCTACACCAGTTTGTTCTTCAGTCCCCACCAGCCAAGAAAAGGATTCAAATTTTACCATTAATTTTCAGTTAAATAAAGGAACTCTTTTAAAAATCAAGCTAATCACAATCGTTATTTCCAGCTTTCTATTATATCTTGTTTTCTCAGTTTGATTTTGATTTCTGCAGATTTTTAACATTCCATTTCTAAAATGCATGACTCACAATATCCTCTACTTCATAGTTTCTACGAAACTCTGTATGTAATTATTTTTACATTCCTGTGCATGTGTCAAAATCTTATTTAAGGTATGAGAAAGAAAAAGAAAAAAAAAAAAAAAAAGACACTGTGATGGAAAAAGAGAGGGCTAGAGTTTCCAAGGACAGTTTTCTGTTCCTCTCAGCTTCAGCAGTACAGTGCTACTGCTGCTGTCACCAAAGGAGAACTTCAAAAGAAATTGCAAACAAAGGATTCTCATCACTAACCCCCAAGGCAGAACAAGGCACTTTGAAAAAGGTCTGAGATGCCTCAAACACCTCATCCAGGTCTTTGAAGAAACTAATTCAGCCTATTTTGAAACCTTAAAATACCAGGGGGTTGAAGTAAAAAAACACTGCATTCCAATCAAAAGTTTGCTACATTCCGCATTACAGTTCCATGTGTTTCACTATGTGCTTCCCTTCTTTTATGAAAGATGTTTAAAAACTACTTCTGTTTGTGGAGAAGTTTCACAGATTTCAAAGAGTATTCTGAGTTGAAAGGGACCCACAAGGACCACTGAGTCCAACTCAAGCCAATGGCCCATACTGGTCCACACTGCTCTATGTTCTTACAAAATCGGTAAATACAGAGAATATCTCACCTTCGTATGTTCCTAACCACACTGGGGTTCTCATATTTCATAACTGAAGTATTTTCAGCTCAAAATGGAACAGATAAAGCCAATAATGGACCTACAGTGTGCTACTAGCCAGCTTTTACTAGTCCATACAGTATTCCCCTATGCTGAGGAAGGAGTTTCAATCATGCAATAGGAAGAAAATAAGGGGTTACATTATTGTGTCCGTACAACTCACAGAGGCTAAAGACATTTGGGAGCAAGCTGTTAAAATGACAGCATTCATCTGGGAAACAAAACTAAATAAAAAAACAGGTCAGACAACCCCATGCAAGATTCAAGACTTTTGCATTAATACTGTGAACTGAAACAAACTGATCTCAGGTGCCCTGTGCCTAGGGGCAGAGGGAGAGAAAAAGCTTTGTGAGTGACCTTTTACTTTGCAAGTACTCTAAGATATTGCTAGAATCTGGAATCCTCATAGAACAGCAAGGAATTTGCAAAACATGTAAAGACAAGCCATAAAAATATGGTCTGGGTCAGTATTTTCGATTTCAAGGAAGTGTCTTTCACTCTGTGCACATTAACCCTGAAGCCATACACAGGAAACCCAGATGTGAATCACATAAAATTCAGACAAGTACAGACAGGGCTATGACTTGTTACTTCCTCTGCCCATCCCACCCTGGTCCTACAGAGCAGAGCAACCATCACCACACAACTGCACAAGCAGTGCAGTGGCAACAGAACCTGAAACTGTGAAGACCAGTACAAGGAGCTACATCCCCATCTGGGAACACAGTGAGGTTCGACAGCCTCCAGAACACCTGACCTGGAACTAATGTTATTAAAGAACATGTGCTACTTGCTTTGAACCCAGACAGGTTTTCTACAGCTCCACTGCAAAGAGCATCTGGCAGGAACATTGATGGATGCAGCTCTTGACCTCATGAATCAAAGAGGAATCATAACAACACTCAAGGGACAAAATCAAGAACAGGTACTTTGGACACCAAGCACAAGAGCATGTCTCTTTTTCAAAAGGTGTTCAGGCTGATTTCCAGAATGGTCTGAAAAGTGACAGCTATCAATATCAATGCTTTCACACCCCACTCATCATCTTTATCTCATCTAAACTGAGTGCAAATTTACTTTCATTTAAGCACTTATTTTAGCCACATGTTGAACAAGTGCAAATATTTCACTCTCCTTTTTTTCAAGAAAAAGATGTGGTTTCAGTCATAAATACAGTGTTGATGCTGCAGCCTCAACCCTCAGTGTACCTCCTTAAAAGCTTCATAAATCCACTGAACAACGTCAGTGTCTGGCCCCAGCAGATTGGTAATTTTCAAATGCCATCCCCTGAGGTCTTTCTGAAGGGTTATAACAAAAGTGTTCAACAGCAATCCTGTTTTCTTCACAGCTAATAAGAGCACTTTTATATTCTGTATTCTAGCACAAGGCAGTGGCCCAGCAGGACACTGAGCAGCACTCCAAGCCTGGCTGGGAGCAGCGCAGGGAGAGTTCCTGCAGGGTTCCTGTGCTGTGCAGGGTGTTGTGCTCTGCTGCAACGCTGTCAGTGCACCTGCACAGCACAGCACTGAGCAGCAAAGAAAGAAAAGGCACCCACAGCCCTTCTACACTTCCCTGCAGGCGACCTAGAAACAGCTGGCCACAAAGGAGCACATCTGGGAGACTGCATGGTTCCAAACCATGATTCAGTGCAGCAGTTACCCGATGTCATGATACGCAGAGGAAAGGCTCCAGTCCTTTTCCAGAGTCCCACCAGCCACTGGCTATCTGAGGCTGCATTGCTGCATTTGCCTGATGCTTATGGTTGTTTAAAAAAAGAAAAAAAAGAAAAGAAATTATTCCTGAAGCATTGTCCAAAACTGCTTCATCCCACACAAGGATGTCTGCAGTAACCCAGGAACAAGGGGATACTCTGAGTGTCTGATAAGAAAAAAAAAAAAAAAAAAAAAAAAAAAAAAAAATCAGTTAAGTCTTATTTACCTTCTTCCATTATCTTGAAGGTATTTTGAGTGAAATGTACTATAAAATGAAAGCTATTGCAGAGCATCTCAGAAATATTTGCTGTAAAACTGTCAAACCTTAGCACGGTAAACAACTATTGAAGACAAACCTTTCTGCTGCATTACCAGCAAAACATCTTTTCTCGGCCCCCAGGTGTGAAAATGTTCTGGCTTTTGCAGTACTCCAATTGACAGTGGACAGGTATTTTTGACGAAAACCCAACACAGTTGATCTCCTGAGTCTGCAGCCAATGTTACTGTTGTTTAGAGAAAACACACGAGGTTTCCCTTGTCAACATAAATACTTGACTCCACCGGTCTGCAGGAGTGAGGTGGAACATGTGACTGTGGGGGCTACAAAGAGCTGAGGCACAACTGTGCCAAGTAAATATGCACAGCAGGAACTCAGCACCTAACACGAGAGGTTAGCTCTGCCCAGCTCCCCAGCAGCAAACCACGCTGCAGGGAAGCCAGAATTTCACTTCTGGTATTTTATTCCTAATTCCATTACGTGCATGAACCAGTCCTTCGCTGTGCAAAATAATTACACAGAATATGCGTCTGGGTCATTTCCTCAATATTGCTGCAGACTGGCTTGCTTGAACTATAAAAAATTCTTTCCGGTGCTTTTTCCGAAGTTGCAAAAAGAAGCTAAAAACAAGTAGACAATTTTAAAACACTTTTTCGCTGTTCTACTCACAGTGGGCAAGACATACGACAAACTAATTCAAATCCCCTTTGAGTGTGAAACACACTCTGAAACAACTGCCAATGCACTCCAAACATGAACTTTCAACTTCTTGAATTTAATTTTCACTTCCAAGTCTCTAGCTCGTGAGGAAAGAAAGCTCAAAAGCAGCTATGTAAAAAGCACTTTACATTCAAAATTACATCCCTTCAACTCCCCAAAAACTACCAAGACATTTTCAGCATTAAAAAAGCAAAATTTACTTTTACTTGCCAAGAATTAAAAGAAGAATTAAATTTAACATCAGTTAATTTTAGAAGGGAGTTTTTCCAGCACACTGATACTGCTTTAGGTCACTTGTCAGTCTCTAGCCTCATAAAGTGCATTTCTAGGCCAAAGCAAGAAAAACTGTATACACAAGTTGCCTGATGCTAAAAATACATTATGTTTACCTGCAATATTGGTAGGTTTGAAGAAAATTCTGACCACAGTACCGATCAATGTTTCTGAACTGAGATAAAAGAAAATTAACAGAAGTTTCTTAAATCTTGTACAAAAAGGGTTTAAGTTTTTTTGGGCATGGTGGGTTGTTAAGAAAAAGACACCCCTGCCTTTCTAAAGGGGCAGGGTATTTTGATGCAGACATTTCAGCTCATCATCAGCATGCACTCCTGCCAATATCCCAACCTTGTCCCATCTCCAAAGCATGTGTCCTCCCTCCTGACCATACCTACAAGCTGGGCTGCTCCCAAAACTTTTTGGGCCCTCAAGGAACCGGAGAAGGGGCAAAAGAGGGGCTAAAAGTAATCCTTCTTAGTAACATGAGGGGAGAGAAAGGGAGAAAACAGAACCAAAGCTGCTCCTGGGTCCAGTCCACCACAGAGCCCCTCCCACACTCCTGTTTGTCTGGGAAAAGGTTTGCCATGTAACACTTGGTTAAGGGGGAATCTGCCGTGACCCTGCCACCACAGAAAACAAAGTCTTTGTGTGCACGTATCCATCTGTCCACCCAAGACAGAAAATTACTATTCCATTTCCCTGTTTCATTTAAATAGGCCAATGTTAAATGCATGATCTTGAGAGAAAATGAGTTTTACTGCCCTGTGCTCCCTGAATGTGCATATGCCCTTCTGTGTAGTGTAAATAAATGCACAAACACCACTTAGAAGAAAATATTTTCAAACGTCAAGACTTAGAGGGTCAATATTTACAAAATAATCAACAAAACTGCCTTTTTCAAAATGTAAATAAAGATTTCTGTTCAGATAAGAGTTTTGAAATGCAGCTGGAGTGGAAGCAAGGGGTTTCTTTTTAGTTCAAGGAAACTGATAAAGGCACAAAACAGTTTGTGTAATTGTAAAACAATGGTATGACATCCTTTAACTCCCATGTAAGTAAATTTTAAGAAACATCAAGCATACAATATGTGAAGATAAGAAGAAAATTGATCATGTTATCAAGAATCACTTTATCAATACACTACTGTGTCAAAAATAGTTCTTCACTATAAGACTATATTAAAAAACATAAAAAAGGAGGAAAAAGAAGATTAAATTGCTACAAACATTAGATACAAACAATTATCAAAACTTTCAGTCTAGGCAAAACCGAGTATTTCCTTGATAGTTCATGGAACCAACCTCCACCCTCACCCTGTTAGATTTTCTCCAAGGTTCTTCTTGTCTGCGTTACCCTGTGCCCTGTGTTTGCCAACCCATTCCATCACTTCCTCACTTGTCTGTGGGTTGTCACCTCTCTTTCCCTTATTTTTCCTAATTTAGAGCTCTCTTCACCTGCCTGGCCAGCCTGTTGGCAAAGAGGCTTTTGCCTGATTTGGTGAATACAGGTAGATTCAATCTCTTCTGTGTGGTCCTCGACTCTCAGAAAGGGTCTCCGTGGTTGTAAAAGCCAAATGCCTGTTGTCAGCCTCAGCTGTGCAACCAGCTGTCAACCTCCAGGATCCATTCACTCCTTTTGAAGCCCTATCCCCTCACTGGGAGCACCAGGCAGAAAACCTTGGCTCCTGTGCCCTTGTTCCTCAGACCCAGAGCTGTATGGCCAGTTTCAGGTCCCCCCTGCCATTATCAAGGGTGCCCACCTGGAAGAGCAGCAGTAGGGGGTAATATTCCAAGGATTTCACAAACCCCACCAGCCTCAACACAACACCGTGGACCCAAATCTCTCTCCTAGAAGAGAAGATCCACAGGAAGGAAATGTAGTTGCACTGTACATAATGACCTTGGATATAAAAACACAGGAACAAGGGACCATTGCATAGTGTACGTTAATTTCAGAACCATATTAAAGCCCTTCAAGGAGTCTGTTTCTCAACATGCTTAAAGACCAGAAGTTACCTCCCCTTTCCACACCTCACCTAAGACACTACAAGAAGTTTCTCAGCAGTATTAGTAACCTCTGCAAGTATTTTTTATAGATCATTTTAAGAGACAGACCTTGCCCATAAACTCTCAGCAACTTCAGTTCTCACGTCAGTGACTTAGTAGGAATGATAAATGATAAATGCTGATTTTTGACTGTAAAATCATCTTTCAGGAACAGCTACCTCTTCAGAAAGCCACAGTGCCATCCCAGGTATTTGTTCATCTGATGTCCAATTACAGGCCCAAATCAGCTGACCTTTCAGCAGCCCACTGTAAGCCTTTCAAGCATAAATCAACTGCTAACTGATAATGCTAATAATGGATGACTGCTAGTAGATAGCTGTCAATGGTACATAAATAAAACTACTTAGTAGAACACAGAGAAACATCCTAATAGATATTTCCAAAGAGACAAATATACACTGAAATGTATGCAATACTTACCTGAATATTTTTTAAAGAGAGAATTCAGAACACCTATTAAAATTAATTTACAGTTTTGCTTAAGACACTTGAAGAAAGCACAATGAGGATCCCTTCCTCAATTTTCCTAGTTACCTTAACAACCACAAAATGCAAAATCTAAAGAGAAGATTAACTGATTTCAGAAATATTCTAGCTGTCAGTCATTCTTCAAGCAACTGTCTAAACTGAACCAGAAAGACTGTCATAAAATAAATAACTCAAAACAATGCACCTAGTTAACACTAAAGCAGTAGAACCCAAGCCAGGAGAATGTAAAAAAATCTAAACAAGACCCATCCACTGCAACAACAAGAAAGAAATTCCACAGCAATAGAACACAGATCCCTCAAATTCTCACAACACAAAAAGAAATTTCTCCCATTCACAGCTTGCTTTGACTTCTGCATCCTTTATCAGGAACAGAGGAGCAGAACCCTTACTGGCATAGCCATTTCCCTTTCACAATGTTCATATGCACTAAACATGTGATAGAGCAGCTTTAGTGGGCACTGGGAGTCCTGCCAGGGTCAACCCACCACATTTTTCTGAAAACAAACAAGAGAACAACGCTTCCCTCCATGCTTCAAGCCAACACAGAGGCACTCTGACAAAAAGGAGTTACAACTGCACCGATATTAGAAGAAAATCATTGTAACACACGTATGAAGTTGCATGCTGAAATACTAACCTATATATTCAACAGGTGAACTTTCCCATCTCAGAAGGGAATAATGAAGTCTAAGAGGCAAAATATTTTGGAAGAAAGTACAGCAAACCCGACTGTTTACCCAAACATGCCCAGAGAGATGACATTTTAATTGTCTATTTTCAGCCTGTTTAAAATGTCTAAATTAGCATTCAAATTCTACTGGCCACTGTGAGGAGGAAAACAACAACAATAAACCCTGGAGATCTGGATGTTAATGAACAGCAGAAGCCAATTTCATTAGTTGTCCCACAACTGGTATATGAAGGTCCTCTAAAGCTAGAAGTAAGCTATAAGAAAACAGAGAATGCATTGTTTCAGTCAGCAGCAACAGTATCAGGATACTTACGCAGTTGTGAGATAAGCGCACTTTAATGAGCACCTATTGAAAACTCAGTCAGAGCATCTGATCACACTGGGGCTTCCAGACATTTTAAGGGCTGTCACTCAGAGCCTGACCTTATCATGTTCTGGCTACCAGGCCACCGACTGGTTTGCTGTATCAGTTGCAGTAACATCTCCAGATTTTGGTGCCCTCCTCTGGAGCACACTTACAATCTAATGCAGCCCAGACTGTAACATGCAGATGTGGGTATGTGAGATATGCTATCTGATTCATCTTTTCCCAAAATTCCATAAAATTATGTGGTGAGTTTCTAACAGATATTGGTGATTTCATATGCAAGGAATGTAGCTAAAATGTTATATATATATAACCATATATATATATATATATTCCCCCATATATAAGTAATTTAACATGTTCCTGACTTTCAGAAATAGTCATCTCAAGTTAACTATTGCTGCTTACCACACTGAACTAGTGGTAAGACAAATCTTGAGAGCTCAAGGCAATGACTCACTCAGATCTCAAACTCAATGTCTCTTCAGTCCCAGGCGATACCTAATTCATCAGCAAATACCTACTGTTACTCACTTGGAAGTGGGGAAGGTTTTCCTAGCAGGTAATTGCTGCCGTTTCTGTACACCATATTAAAAAAAGTCTGTGGTCAGTAAGCATCTATTCAAAGTGCCTTCAGATGGCCAATACGATAAGATACATGCTCCATAACACAAATGGTTCATAGGGCTGTTCTCATACCTTTTGCTGTTAATCCAATAACTGTATAAGACCCCATCTGCACTATACACAATCCTGTTCTTCAGAAACGCTTCTTATTTTGTTGCAGAGGCATTATTGTTTGAAACACTTGTAGCTATCATTTTCCAAATATATAAAGTCAAACAAATAAACTAAACCCAAGAAAGATCAAGCAATATAAATCTCATACTGACTGTGACATAAATGTCCATTTTCTCTAATACCAATGTAAATAAGTATCAGAAGTGATGACATTGAAACACTCATGTGCATGTACAGACAGGAGAAATGGTTAGGACCAAAAATACAATTTGTGAGCAGCTGGCTTATCACTCAGTGAGACAAAAACCAAATAGAAACTGTCACTTAAAAAGATCACAGAATCATTCAATATGCTGAGTTGGAAGGGACCATTGCATCCAACTCCTGGCCCTACACATGACCATCTCCCAGAGTCCCACTGTGTGCTCGAGAGCATTGTTCAAACACTCCTTGCACTCTCAGATTTGGTGCTGTGACCATCTCCCTGGGGAGCCTGTTCCAGTGCCAAACCAGTCTCTGGGTGAAGAACCCTTTCCTGATATCCAACCTAAACCTCTCCCGGCACTACTTCAGGCCATTACCTTGAGTCCTGTCACTGGTCACTACAGAGATGATTCAGTTTACCAGAGTTTGATTCATTAGTGTGGTTTTAGTAAGAATTCTCTACATCTTCAGGACAAGTATTGCATTGAAATTCAAAAGCTACATGTTAAAAAGGAAAAAACAAAAAAGGTGATTTAAGTAAGTGCTACTTTGCACTATTTATAGTCATCATCTGTGCAAGCCCCAGGCTCTGGGGGGGAGCATGAAGCACTACCAGCAAGCATACCTATTCACTGCCTGGGAATGTCTCCAACTCCAGGAAGGAACATTTGTTCTTTTCTTCAACTTCCACCCTTTCCTCCAGTGCCTAATTTTTAGATCCTTTCTCTTTTATAGCTATTAAAAAAACCCAAAAACCAAAAAGCAACCAACCCAAAAAAACCCCACCAAACTCAAAACAACAGCAACAACCAAACAAACCAAACAAAAACCCAACCAACAGCCCAGCCAGACAGCATTGCCTCTTTTCCTGTGACCACTCAACACTAACTTTGTACTGTTTCAATATACAGGCTGCTATCAATCTGTCAAGACTATGTAAATCTGTGACAACTGTTCATCTTTCTAGAAAGGTTTCAAGAAATCAATGGTCATCATACAACTAGAAAGTGCACTTCATACCTCTTTTCTCTTTTACGTGGATTTGTCCTGAAAAAAAAGGCCTCAGTATTTTTTTTTTGTTAGTAATTCAAAAGTGCAATACTTTACTGAAGGATAAAAGACTGTCAAAGGTAGGTACATTCTGTGCTCAACAGAAGCCTCTGCATCAACACTGAAGGAGTGATAATGGTAAAATTGAAGGAGTGATCACTGGTAAAATAAGAGACGTACTTTAGACACAGCATTTCAAATGCTTAGCTGGTTTTTTTAGATGACATAACAGTTTTAACAGTAATTTTTCTCCATGGATAGAAGGTGTGTGGGAGCAGGCTGCTTGGATTTATCAAGGGCAAATGGTGTCTGACTAACCCCCTCACAGCCTCTTGTGATGAAATGACTGGTTTTGTGGAGGAGGGGAAAAGCATGGCATCATATCCCCTGACTTTACCATGGCCTATGACACAGCCTCCCACAGTCTGCCACTCTACCCTTCCACTCAAACCAAGAATATAAAGTCTGGGTAGGTGGAATACAAGGGGTAGGCAACTAACACCAAGGAACACCAAGCTCAGGGGATGGCAATCAGTGGTACCGAGTCCAGCTGTCAGTCAGTCAGCAGCAGCATCTCTCAATGATCAACATTAAGGCAAATAGCATTTAGTGTCTTTATTAAAATCCCAGGTAATAATAAACTGGGAGACTGGTCAGTACAGAGAGGCAGAGACGCTCTTCAGAGGGATCTTGACAGGCTACAGAAATAAACAGGTAAGTATCTCATGAAGTCCAATAAAGGCACATGCAAAACTCTGCACCTGAATGGGTAAACTCCACTCACTAGGATTGGCAGGGGCCACATGGCCTTTAAGTAGCTTTGCAGATAAGGTTCCATTTATTTTATTGCATCCATTTTATTTAAGTAACTATAAATGGTTGCATTACAGGTGTTTGGAACTGATGAGCAGTTCCTGAAGTACATGGCAAAGGCAGGCACTACTGGCAAATAGGTTTAACTCCAGTTCTCCTGAACGTGGCCATTTGAGAGAAAAGGAACACATGAGCCCCTAGGGAGCAATGAGAAGAGGCTTTGGAAGACTAGATGTGTCAATTGTGTGACAATTTTTCTGCCCTTTTTCTGTTGTGTTTCTTCTGTAGACTCTAAAGATGCTTTGCTCAGAGCCAGTACTCCCACCAGCGATGACAGCTTCCTGAGGGAAAAGCTGTGGCCAATACTCCAGCTTCAAACCACTTGAACAGTCTCAGCTGATCACAAGGAGCTACAGAAAAACAGGAGCTTGACTGAAAAATGAAGAATTCAGAATCAATTTATCTCCAGAGGGAATGGTTTCTGGCCTCAAAACCAAAATGAGTGAACTGCATGAAAGACTAAAAAAACCATCAGATACTACACTCTCTCAAACAAGGGCAAAAAATGCAGTCAGACAGTACTTGAGAATTATACCCCATCAAAAGTATTAAGAGACTTTACAATGACAGGAACAGAAATCAACACACACACTTTGACAGAGATGGTATCACTAGGCTTGTTTTTTGCTTGGTTTGCTGGGATTTTTTTTAATTTATTTTTTAAAATTTTCATAGGGAGAACAAGAAAATCAACTAAGAAACAATTGTCATAAGCGAATAAACAAAGTAAATTTTGCACAGTTGACAAATTACAATACTATTCATATGACAGTGGCAATGCTGGTTACTGAAGAGGCCAGGTAAATAAAATAAGATCAACTCCTGGCCATAATGCATTTCTCAGTGATAAACAAATAATATCCTTGGATTCAGCTAAAGTAATGTCATAAAAATCCAAGAAAATAATGACTAGATATTCCTGATAGGCATTTATGCTACTTTATGAAAGGATTGTGATAGTACTTCATTATAAAAAATCTATTTTTGCCCATCTTTTATGTACTCTGACATAATGACATAATTAACTTAAGAACCTCACTGTAATGAAGATTTCCATAAGCCACAGTGAGAAAATTACACAGCCTCATAAGCTCATGTTACCTTCCCACTGCAATAATTATTCACATGTATGCACACTTCTCCCTGTCCTCTGAGTATTTCAAACCAAAAGGAGCCTGGTAATAGAGAAATGAGTTAAAAGCTGTAGGACTTCATGAAAGTTCAACAAATCATCTTTATCAGCATTATAAAGGTCTTCAGCTCAAAGCTCTACTGAAGTCATACTAGGTGTGATTTAAAGTAAAGATTAATCACTTAAGTAGAATCAATAGAAAAGCTCATTTTCAAGGCTAGACACATGACCTTTCCCAAGTAAACATTTCTTGAAAAAAACTCCTTAGAAAAAAATAAATCTTCTGATAGACCATGCAAAATTAGAAGCAAAGAGTTAACAGAAGAGACACACTTGAGACACAGCTGAAGGGAAATTTCTCCTTTTATTATCAACACCCAATCTATCCCCAAGTCTTTTTGTTTGTTTGCCACTCAACTTTCTTCCCCCTGAAGGAAGGTACACATGCAAAACAAACTGATTACTTGTGGAATATTTTGAAATCTATAGATAGATATAACTACAAATACACACACAAATATCAAACAAATATTAAAATACACAAAAATACACACAAATATTTAAAATAGAACCTCCAGAGCTCTGGAGGACCATGACTACGAGACTGATAAACTCCCAGCCAACCTGAACCTGTGGGGGACTTGCTTCTTCAGCTGGATCCTTTCAAGTTAATGGTGACTGATGGGATTCATCCCAGGATACTCAAAGAGCTGCCTGATGTCACCGTGAGACCTCCCTCAAGGATTTCTCAACTGTCTTGGGAATCTAGAATGGTCCCAGTTGACTGGAAGCAGGCAAATGAAGCAGACTCTGATCTCTTCTTTCTGGTGATCAGTGACAGGAACCAAGGGAATGACCTGAAGTTGTGCCAGCAGAGGTTTAGGCTTGGTCTGTTTAGCAATGTCTGGACAACGCCTTCAGGCACGTGGTGTGATATTGGGGATGCCCTGTGCAGGGGCAGGAGTTGGACTCAGTGGGTTCCTTCCAACTCAGGATATTCTATGATTCTATGAAATATATCAGGGTCCTTAATTATGGTGTAGTATGGAGAGGATGAGGGAGAAGAGCAAAAACTGGGTTTCATCTGCTGTCCACAAGGCCAGGCTGCAGGGACTACAATTCCTTAAACTACACTGTTGTTGTTTTCCCAAGGTTTTGCTCACGCTGCCCACAGCAAATCCCATTACATTAATGTGCAAAATCTATGTTAATGCACTACTTGGCTGGCAGTTTTAAGTGCACAGACGTCACACAGTTAAAGACTGCATTTCCCTCAGCAACTGTTACTTAGTAACCCTCTGCACATAAATAGAATTTTACATCACTGCATATGTGTTGTGAAGGCTAAAATCCATGCCTTGATCCTATAGGCAGGCAGGAAGGAAAGGAGTCATGTGGGCAACTGTAAAACAAAGTTGCACCAACTATTTTCAACTGCTTCTCTAGGCAGAGAATTTAACTGCAGAGAAATCTGTGGGTAAACAAGAAGCTATTTCCACTGCCCTGCTCTTGGTGGTATTTCATCATAAAAAGGGAGCAGGCAGATCTTGGACAGACTTTCTGGTATTATTCATGTGCTGTGCAATGGAGACTTCAGACATAAGCACAACAGTCCATGCAAAGCTCTTCCCCTTCTCCCACAGGCTATGTAACTTCTGGGTAGAATTGGTACCACCAGAGCCACAGTCAAAACAATACTTAAAAAAAGCTCTGTGAATCAGATCCAGGACTGAACAAAACAGGTAGAGCATGATGGATAAAAAAAAGAAAAAAATCTTAAAAGAAATGCAGATTAGAATCCATCGACTCTAAATACAAAATCTTAAATAGCTGTATTTTATTAACATATATATTCAATCCTTTCCATATATAAGTTATTTGTGATCTGACTGATAGTCTAACTCAAGTAGCTTGAATCAACATGGGACTTCATAATCACTTTGGACCCAGAGACTGCCTTTTTAGCACTAAGAAAAAGAGGTGGCCTGCTGGAAATACCTAGCCATCTTTTTAATTCAATTCACTAGCACTGCAAATAACATTATCATTACTCTGCTTAGTCCCATCCTTTGCCTCTAACAACCCCCAGTTGTAGCTTCTTAAATTATTTACTATAATAAAACTGGATTATCTTGACAAAAAAACAATGGATTGAGTTATGTATAAGCAACAAATATACTCATTTGAAGAGGTTACAGGTAAACTGTATTGGTAGTTATTAAACCAAGTGAGTAAGTATAAGCATATAGATAAGCAAATACACTTAATTTGCAATTCTGTTAGCAAGTTTACAAGTCCTAAAGTCACTTCCTCTTAAGTGCAGCATTCAAATAATAATTTCTTACTTCTTCCAAACAATGAAAAATAGTTATTCTAAAACAGGATTTTCAAAACTTTAGCAAACCAAAATATTCTTAACCCTCAAAATTCTACCCCTCAGCTCTTGTCCTGGTAAGAGGTAACTCAACAGATACAAAGGTTCGGCTTGCAAAATCCCAGGGAATCAATCCTTTGAAGTAGGGGTTCCTACTTAGAGCTTTTTTCTGTCCCCTTGATATTAATAACATTGCAACAAGCAACATATCCCAGATATGATTTCTCAGATGAGAAATCTTTATGCCAGGAATGCATCAAGCAATTTTTTTTCTTTTACAGAAATGACATTAGGCCATGAACCATTTTGAGGCTTGAAACTAACCACATTAAATCATGGCTAAGAGAAGTCCAGATGCCTGGGGTTGTCTCTGAGGTCCTGATTTTCTTAAGGCCACAAGACCCAGCTTGGCAGTGCAGCAGCAGAATTGAGAGCCGAGCAGGGGACTTGGCCAAGTCTTACTCAGCAACTGGGACAATTAAGTGGCCATCTGGCTCCTGCACAAAGACAGCAGCTCAGCACCTGTTCCACCAGCCCACGGTTCGCAGCCTAATTGGTTAAAGCAAGCCCATGGGGCAAAACCCAGAACAACCTGGCATCTGCTGAGACCACAGCTCAAAGCTGGCAGCCAAGCCAAGGGCCCCTGCTCCTGCGGGAGCCACCTCCCTCAGGGGCTGCATGCAAGACACCTTCAGAGGGTCTCTCCTGCTCCTTACATACAGCAGCAGGAGACGGCATCAGAAATTATCAAAGGCATGCTATGTAGTTGATACAAAGCCTATGTGTCAAGCCCTGCAGGCTTCCAAAATGCCATAAGCCTTTTATTCTCCCATAATCAGGCGACTCAGCAGCTGCAATAGAGTATTACTTTATTACAGTATTAACTGCATTATGCTATGGCATAATGAACTCTGCAACATCCCAGAGCAGAATCTCATGCCTGGAAGATCTCAGCATCCCTTGCCAAAGGCAGACATATTCCTTCCTTCACTGGTTGTTCTTGTACTTGGAGTTAAAACCACTGGTCAGGACACCCATACAATTTGTCGAGAGGGTATTAGAACCCAGAGCTCCTCATCCCAAATAAACACATCCATCCGCTGACGGGGAAATTGTGGCCTTCTTTCTCCCAGGCTCCATAAAGCTTTCATTTTTATATGTTTTTAGAAATCCTTGTAAGGCCTACATAGCACAGCATAGTATAATAATAATTAAATTAAAAAAAAAAAATAGACAAGATGCCAGTAGAAAGGAAAAGAAGGCAACATAGAGAAAAGGTATATTGGAGAGACTCCTGAACGGAGTTCTGTTCCTTCCCTTCCTGAGAAGACTGCAGGAAAGTAGAACACAAAATACTGAGGTCAAAACAAGAGGAAAAAGTGTCAAAGCTTAATTTTTATTAGGTATTTCACCTATTTTTGTCTACTTGCCAATACCTACTTCTATGGCAAGAAATTAGTTGAAGCCAATATAAAGAAAAACCTTTTATTACTAATATCTTTTTTTAAAAATATTGCGTTGTAGAAACAAAACCCTAACATTAAAATTAATTTGTCAAGCAAATGAATCTGCAAGAATCCTAACGTTGAATGTTCAGGACACACTGTCAGCACCTACAAACATGCTTCATTTAAGCCAGTCTGAATATAATGGATTACAGTGGTTCTGATCCATCTCAAATAAAATATAGAACAGGTTTTCTTCAAACACAGATTTGATTCTGAAGGAAACTGAGGATTAGCACCACACCATCAAAGACCTCCTCTCAGCAAGTTTCTATCAGCAAGCATCCTGAAGCACATGACAAGTTATTTATTTCAGCACAAAAATATAACATTGTGCACAGGCTTGACCTAGAATCTCATCTCATGTGACCAAGCTGCAGAAGTAATGTCAATCGTCCCAAATGCACTGAGTTTTCTGTGCAGTAGTGCACCAAAGACTAAGCAGTTGTTGCTTTATGCAGTGGGTCTCACCTACCATGAGCTCTGATGCCTCTCCTAGAACATGAAGATATATTTATTTATACTAGCACTATAGATTTGTTAAATATGTTAAAGATATTTCATTTTAAATCAATACAATATATTTTACGATACATAAATACTTCTCAACTGTTACAGGCACTGACTTGAGATTCTGAGTCTCACATGCACCAACCTTTCATCTTCCAAATCTCAAAAACCCATAATTGTCTGGAATATCAGACAAGAGTTTAAAAGAAAAAAGTACTGATTATTCAGGCTTTATCACTGTATACCATAAGGCAGGTTTCATCTGCAGTAGAAAGCTCTGGCTGAACATTAAGAAAACATTTAGTCTGCAGTTCACAGGGAAGATCAGAATGAATAGCCAGACTCCCCAGTGTGAAAGGCTACTGGTCTTGCCTTTTGAAATTATTACTGTGAGCACATCTGCAGCCATACAGCGATAGAAGCACAGTATCAAAACTTGAATATACACTTGCATTTATATACACATATTTTTAAAATATTCACTTGTACTTCTTACACTACAGACTTGTGCATACTTACACATATGTGCACAAAAGAAACAGAAGTGGGATTTAAAGTTTTTGCACAGCTCCACTTCACACTGACAAATTTTAGCCACGTTTCCCCAAAAGGACTACACAGGAGTTCCTGCATTCGTTGCATAACAAAAATTCTTTAACTGCTATAAGGTACAACTGCAAAAATCCAAAACAACTTCATGACAAATCAGCATACAAGTGACAATGATAGTTGGTCATAAAAATAACAGAATATTGCTTTGATTTTCAGCTTTCAAATATTGACAATGGCACTACTGGATTGCTTTGTAAAGCAATGTACTGTGGTAGGCTGGGAAGGTTACAGAAAGTCACATTATAACATGAAAAGAGATAACTGGCTTGAAGAGAAGGTAATTTTTCCGGTGGATATGTGTTGTCAGAAAGGAGCAAATTGTCTCTTTTCTTCTATGGTGTTCACCCCTTCCTGATCAGACTGCCTGTTAGCTGGCCATCTCTTCATCGTTTCTGAGCACTGTTAATGACTATGTATAATTTCTAATACCTCAGAAAAATCAAAGCAATGCCTTTTGACTGCATCAGAGGTGCCGGCAGAAAGTAGCGTGCAGGAAGAAACTGGGTGAAAGAAGCAGAAGGAAGAGAAAGGAAGGAGCTAGACGGATAAGTTAACTATGACCACAAAACCAAAACAAGAAAAACCCCAAATGACTCAGATTTCAACGTCACAGTCTCAAATTTTTTTAAATCAAAACGTTTCCAGTATATTGGTATTTCCATAATTCATGTGAAAATGTCTGCACCACCAAACAGTGAATCTGTTCCTGAAGCTCTTAGAATGAACAGGAAAATCTGAGGACCCAAAAATGGTGGCTATTGCTTTGATAAGTGCCTGTTTGAAGATATATCTCATTGGTGATAGACTTGCTAAGTTTCTAGGTCTCTCGGGTATTTTCAATGTTTTTTGAACTGCCTAGAGTTCTGAGCAAACTGAGTGCCCTCTGGCCTCCCTAAATTCAGGTTTCAGACTGAACATCAGTCTATGGCACTGTGACAATAATGCAAGATTTCCATTATTGCTTCTTCTTGATTACAACTGATGCTCAGAAGTCCCCCTAATCATCCAAGGTAACTGGTATGTATCTTGTGGCTTTCAGCTCTATGCAAAAGATCAGATTGGTTTTAAGAGTGAACCTTATCTCAGCAATCAAGAGTAGCATCATATTATTCTGCTTAAAAGTTTTTCAATTTCCTTTAACAAAACACATTTTTTCTCCCTCAGCAAATGCTACCAAAGTATTTCCATCAACTTAAAGCAGACAGCCTGAAAAAAATTAAATAAAAAAGAACGGCTTTCTGTGACATTTCTGCTCAAAGTGGAAAAATCAATTTCTGAATTGTAGCTGCAGACAAGTTAAATTTATTCACTGTAAAAATAGCTCCAGTTACTAAAGAAATTCAACTTCTGAAATGCACAAAGAAGTTACTATCAGCAATACTTTGCATGGGAAAGCCCTACAACTTTTTCCTTCCAACGTCCATTACACACTTGCTGAATTTACAAACGAGAGCAAAATTCAACTCAGCTCAATGTGAAACCCCTCTTTTCTCATGGCAGAATATTTAGCATCAGATATGAGTGCTTTGACTTTGTACTGATGCATAGCATAAAACTATGCATTACAACTACCCTATCTGCACGGTCAGTTACACTATCAGAAATGCAACTGTGAGAAACTGAGAATTAAAATAAAACATGGCTCCAGAACTCTCCCTCACAGCTGCTGCCCAGGAGCATCAAACACCACTGAATTAGCACTAGGAGGAAAAAGATGAGAACAAACTTTAAAACACATTTTTAAGAGGGTTGAATACTTTAGTAAGTGCTACAGGGCAGGTTTGCCAGTCACTGTCTTAGACACTGGAGATTCTGCTGTGGTTTGACACCTGATACCCAGAGGTAAAGCTTGGCCATTTCTCTCAAAGGGTGAATACATTTCACCACAAATTATTTTACAGATACAACTGCGTTTTAAGGCAACACATTACTGCAGAAGATTTTTTAAGCTCTTCTCAAATAAAACCAAGGTCAAAGTAACAAACAGATTTTTCATCTGACCCAATTTCAGAGCAGGTGATACAACATTACTGCTGCATGCTGATCCATCACCACCACAACAGTAAAAGCATTAAAGGTTATATGAGGAAGGAAGATACTGCTCCCTTTCAGGATCGCCATGTCACTTACTGCTTCTTCAAGATTAAAAGTATCAACAACTTTCCCTTCATTTTTACGGCATGAAGGTGCCAAAACACTGAACAACATGTTCTCAGGCTGAAGTATGGGTTGATTTACTAGAAAAGTCATCCCAGCAGCTAGAACAGTTCACAGAGAGTTCACAAAGAATGCCTACTGCAGTACACCCCTGTTCTTCCAGCTCCTTGCTAATTTAAGTGGCACTGGCATTAAACTCATTTGACAGGATATTTATCTAGTTCTGCAACAAAGCTAACAAGGAGGGAACTGCAGAAAACTACCACTAAAACATGGCATCTGAAGCACAAGACCTTAAAAAGCACAGAGTGCACTTCCCTCTTTCAGTCAGCTCTGCAGGCTGAGGGTGGGAGAATAAAGCCTAAGACCCTACCTACTCCCCAGCCAAAACCACAGTGACTGCAGCTCTTCCTTTTACACCCATGCAGGCTTAACCAGCTCAAGACCCAAACTAAGAAGCACTAGTTCTTAGCCACTACGTGCACAACAGAAAAACATACTTGCAACTTATTTTATGCCACCATTGCCCACACATTTACTCACTTTTTCACTGAAGCACAGATATAGTGATATGCTGCCATGGTTATACAATTCAGGCAACTCCTTAAACATTAGCAGTGGGTGGCAGGGCCAGAACTTGCTCCTCACTTGCACCTGCCTTGCATCTCACCTTTAACTTTTCCACTCATTCCTTGCACAGCAGAACACTCTACCTTCAGTAGCCTTCACATGCAACAAAGGGAAACATGGAAGAGTAGGAGTATCAGCTTCACTTAAGGGACAATTTATCCTCCACACAAAACTACAATGGGCTTGCCATACTTTAGACATGAGAAAGATTAACTACTGCAGCTACTAAGACTATCCTAAATTCAGCACACAAAGAATTTAATGAACAGTCAAGTATTGAAACATCACTTGGATTTAGATACAGAAGTTTCTCCTTTTAACTTCATAGTAGAACTATTTGCCCATTGAAACATTAACAGAGATTCCTGA
The DNA here is from genome assembly GCA_013400775.1 of Chaetops frenatus. Lineage (NCBI taxonomy): Eukaryota > Metazoa > Chordata > Aves > Passeriformes > Picathartidae > Chaetops > Chaetops frenatus. Next base: position 5,490 of record VZTR01027483.1, on the reverse strand, counting down.
TAAAATACTGAGTGCTGGTGTTAAGGTTAATTTTTGAGGACAGATGTCACAGCTACTTCATTCTCAGAGGTTTCAAAGAGTACAGTAATTTCTGTATCACTATGATACCATCTCACCAGCAGAAGCATATTAGTGCCTGAAGGCTCCACTCAAGGTCTCCAAGCACTACTATTAATACAGAATGACACTGCATCTGTCCCAACAAACCATCCAGTTAGACAGCACAAAGGTTAAGAAATGAAACAGGAAGACAGAGTGAGCACATGAGGATTTGCTCAAGGGCAAAGATAGGTTGATGGTAGAAACCAAGCAAAACAGGCATCTATCAAATTCAACTGGTATTGCTTAACCTGACTGCCTAGAACTTCCCTTCACACCCTTTAAGATTTGCCTCTTCCAAATGCAGCAGTTCCTTGTACCGGGCATCAACTTAAACCAGACACCGTTCAGTCATAAGGATTCTAGAGAGCATATCTACCTTGTAAAACTGACTGGTGAAAATGCTCATCAAATCTCTCACAGAAGACACTGGTGCTCTCAACATTTTGAAGTTTTTTTCTCTTTTTCACTTGCCTTCAGAAAAGATACTGGCTCAATGGGTAGTGTTTTAATAAATGCATCAAATTGCAAAGAATACACCATAATAGCTCCTGTGTTCTCTATTGCTTTACAGGAAAAGAGCAAAACTCTGAGAAAACACACAATTACACTGGAAAATAGAAATAGTGCTATACAACTTTGCTGGCAGAAAAAAAGTGAAAAGGCTTCATCATTAATTTTGTATGGTAATAAGCCTATTCTTTTTGTTCATTTACTTTTTACAGAAAAGCGTACCCCAGACCTCAAAATCCATACAATCTGTATGTCACTTATCTCTCAAACTGTACATACTGAAACTAATAAACTTTTATCTTACAAAAACAACACTTCAGAGCAATTAACGAAGCAAGTTAAAAGTACTTAACCTGTTGGTTTTTTCCTTTTTCGATAACTTATGATGCATACCAAGAGGAAGCACCTGGTAAAAACCACATATACGGCTCAGGTTTGTAAGCAGCCTAAGCCATGAGAGGTAGTGAAAGCTTTTATGCTTGCAGATCGTTGAGCATATATGAGCTGAACAGTACAACTACCACCGTGTGCCAGCCATCTTAAGAATTTCAACTCCCTCTCACCAGGAAGAGACAGAAAATTTTCTGTCAGTGTCACCACACTGCAGCCTTAGACAGGGTGCAAATTTTGGAACATTAGCAAGGCAAGAGGAGGAAAAAAGAAAAAATAGAATCTCCTCTAAAGCACCACAGAAACCACCTGATTTACTGATACATGCTCACTGAAGCAATTTTGCTTGAACTAGTTATGCTGAGCTCTCCTTACACACTGAGAACCAGTCAGTTTATTAAAGTTATCAAATCAACCACTGCAAAACACATTATAGAATCTAGGTACACAACACAGGGCTATTAAAGGCAAGATTTTTTCATAAGTTCACTACCCTGCAAGACTTGGTCATTATTAACAGATTATTTCTAGTTCAAAGAAAACATTAAATTGTGGACTGAATGCCTCATCATCACTATGTCCATTTTCAGTTTTGGCCTGCAATTACATTTGCCAAGGCTTTTCAGAGCTGGGTAACAGAAGTGGCAATTGGGTTTGTTTCCTTGGTGTTTATTTACAGCACACCCCTAGTTCATGTTCTTTATTATATGAAGAACATGAACTAGGTCAATAATCCAGAATTTCCAATAATCTAACATGTCCCAGGCCTGTATAAGTTTCTTGAGCGATCCCTTGACATGGCAGTGCAGCGGGTTTTGATCTTTTGTTATAGGACAGAAGCTTGGTTCCAGCTCCCCACAGTACTATGTGACCATGCAAACCAGGCTACTTGGACCAGTACCAGGCACAGGTAGTTAGTACACTACCAGGCATCTGGTAGTTGTGGAATAAGTGGGACAATGCTGGGAACCTTTCTTCCAAACCCCCTTCCTGAACAATCAATGAAAGTAAGGGCCAGTTTTGACAGGTAGCAAGAAAGTTCAAAGATTTTGGGATGGCAATAATGGGCTGTGCAGAACTCTCTATTGAGGAGTAGCAGAGAACTGTGCTGTTGCAACACAGGCAGCTTTACTCATTGCAAAAGGGATTGTGGCACTTTGTAGGGTAATGATGACAAATTAGCACAGACCAACTAAAACGCTGAATCAGTAAAACTTCACTGTCTATTCTGTCTACTCCTCTACATTTAGCTCTATGAGAAGTTAAAGAAACTCAGGGCAAGAAACTCAAGACAGCCCATTCTTTTTGTTATTGTTGTTCTTAGATATGTTTATGTTAAGTTCAAACCCAAGTATTAACACTAAGAAGAAAGTAAACAAAATAAATACTGAAACATTTACTAATGCATTAAGCAGATGCAAAGTTTAGTATCATTCAAAGTAAAAAGAAAAGATAAAATGCTGGGTCCATTGAGCAATTTTTTTTTGTATCTTACAAAACTCTAAAAAATGCAGATGCATTAAACATACAAGAAAGAAATCCCACAGAAATGAGGTGGTGTATGTTATTGCTCTGAGTAAAACAGAAGGGTTTTGTAAATACTCCTCCACATTATTTAGGTCAAAAAGATCAATTATTTTTCAAAGCATTCACTTAATTTCACAGTATATCATTATTCATTAATCACTGTAGCTTGCTATATTTGATATATCAAGAGGAGAACAATGTTTTAAAAGAAGTGTCACAGCATGGGAAGCCATCTTAATCTCTTTTGCATATTTCCTGATTTGAAAGCCTATTGGTGTCATCTTAGACATTTCATGAAGTAATTGCTTTCCAGAACTCCATTTCTCATTTTGTAATACAAATACACAAATTTACTAAAAGTAAAGTGAAGCTAGATTTCAACTCAAAAAAACACCAAACCAACCTCATAGTAATTGCTGGATTACAGGACATTTACTGGACAACCAAGAATTGTGTGTGCTGCAATTGGCAACAGTCTCTTTAATGTCTACATTAATGACTAGACATAAAATAGCTCTGTGGATAAATGGTCTAACAGTTCAGAAGCAGTACAGTGGCCGTGAATCTGACCTCAAAGGTTCAAAGAAGCTGCCTAAAATTATGTTTTTCCTTTGGACCTACAGTTTTGGGAAAGGACTTACAGTAAGCAGCCTGGAGAGTGAAAGAAATGACATTTAGAAAGACCCCTGATGAGATGTTCACCTCTTTCGTTGCAGTTCTATTACTATGAGTGCAGTCCAGCATTCCACTGTAGTCCCTGTCAGCCTTCAGCAGGTCTCCCACCCCACACTAGAAGATTAGTGGGAAAGCAGTTCTCATCTACAGCAATATTGAACAACAACTGAAAAACCCACTTTGACTTCAAAAAAAGAGGAAAAAAACCCAAACCAAGCTGTGACATTTGGTTAATGCAACCACTAAGAAATGTAATGATTCCTGAATGAACTGAATCAAGAGTGGCTAACTATAGGGAATGCATAGAAGTGCCTTAACTGTATTTCCTGATTTTAAATCTGTGGCCTTATGATTTCTCATAAGGCCACATGATTAGATAAAGGGAGATCATGCACATTCCTGTGCATAAAGGGAGATTTTGATCAAGCACTGCCAATTTGAAAGTCTAGGGGTTTGGGGTTTTGCTTTTGTCCCTCTAGGAGGATTAGTGGAGGACAGAAGATATTACTACAGTAATAAGTTCCTGCTTCACAAAACAACCTGTGAAGTTGTTTTGATGAAAGAATTTTATTTTGATTGCAGAATCCAGTGTTGTCCATGAACTAAGTAGGAAAAAGACAGAATTTTAAAGAATTGCAGCAATGCATTTCCTTGTAGTTCTGTCCCATATACAAAGTGCAGACTTGTGGTCACCTTACTCTTGCTCACCACCACAGAATTTGCACGTATTGCATAGGCTGCTACAATTTTAAAAATTTTTAGCTTTTTGAAGCTCGATGTGCCCCATAACTCAGCCACCTGCCATTCAGATGCATCAAACATCTGTGATCCCACAGCAGGAGAGAAGATACAATGCGTTTCTTTAACTAAATTTTATCCTCAAAGACCAAAGCAGGGGGTATTTGGTGCACTACAGCCCATCAAGCTCAGTAAACTTAATGTATCACACCTGCAGATCTCACATGCTTACTCAGAAAGGACCAGAATATTTGGCTAAATGCACCTGTTTGATGCATTTGACTTTGCTGCACAACAGAGTTTTCTGAAGGGCAAGTCTGCAAGACTGGTCACCACAAGGCAACAACTTCGGATTCATACTATTGTTTGTACTCAAACTGAAACTTTGGGCCACAAAAGCATTCTGAAAAATACTTTACCAACACAAAACAAAACCGCATGTAGCTAGCTGTCCTCTCTTCCTGCTACTTTCTCCCTATTCCTTCCAGTGTGCTTATTTTCCCAAAGGAGATGGCAAGGAGCTAAAACCTGTATGAATCCTATTTTGCATACCTTTTGGGCACAGCTGCTTATCTGCCAAAGCAAAGCAAAATACCCACATTCCTCCAGAAAAAGCCCAGAACTATCTGTTTACATCGTATGTCCAGTAGAAAGGGCAATAGCTTTATACAGTGTGGGCTTAGACTGTAAACTGTTATTTTTAGATGAGGATGTGTGGAGGGAAGACAGCAATAGCTAGCAACAAGCAGAGGGCGGGGTTTTTTTACATATAAATATATATAGAAAGATGTTCTGTTTTAAGATGTGTGAAATCTCTTCTACAACATAGGAAAAAAAAAATAAACAAGATATCACAAGGCAAACAGAATACCACATTATGGGCAGGATACACAACAGTGTCAGCAGAAGCTTAGTAATCAAATACTAACTTATAATGAACATTTTGACAGTTGTATTTTTTTTTCTAGGGAGGAGATTTTTAAAGCTGTATCTCCTTGTATTGGCAATCTTCTCCTTTAAAATCCTCTTGTATCACCTATTTCTTCATAGTGTTTTTATTATGGATGAAGCCAATTACTGCCTAAATGAAAATCTGTCAACACACAGTACATAACTCTGCTCACTGACTCTCAAAAAATTCTACAGTATCATGCTTCTAAGTCTCTTTCATTTATTTCCACCATGACTGAGAAGCTTATTATCAGCTATGGATCAAACATCACATCTCTCACTAAATCCAGCACAACAAAATCTTCATTTGGCCACATCTCATAGGACACTCTTTCAAAAACATGGTCATTTTACAGTGTAAACTACAAAAGAGTAATGATAACAGTGATCTGGTAAACAACTACTGCCCTAAAAATCCCCTGTATTTCACAGAACATGCATTTCCCAAGTGACGCTCTCTCTTCAATTTTCTACACTCACCTTGGCTGACTTCTCAGTGCTATGCTCTCGTTTTCCTACATGGTTTCCCATGATGGATCACCAAAACTTTAAATTCTGAAAAGATAAAAACAAAACAACATTTTTGAAACCAATACA
>VZTR01027478.1:64438-78260 GCA_013400775.1 Chaetops frenatus | reverse complement strand
CACATCTGCATTGCATGTCTGTCTCACTGCAGCATTTTTCACCCAATTATGTATTGTCTCACAGTTTTCTCTTATTTCACTCTATAGTACCACACCCTAAACTTTTTACTTTATCCTGTAACTACTTCTGTATCAAAACTTTACACTGCAAAATCTTTTAATGCCTAACTTAACACACTTTTTCTTAAACTACAGACCAAAATCTTTGTTGTAGGTCACGATATTTAGAAGTTATTCCCATGGTTTCAAACTGAATGCAGTAAACATTTCAAGTTCAGGGCAAGCAGACCCAAAGCCCTGAAAGTTTGGGCCCTGTATTCCAACAGTAGAGCAGTTTTAATTCCTGCCGGAGAAAAGCACAGTGAGAACAAGTGAGCAAACAGCTCTGCAGACACCAAGGTTGTTGGAGAAGAAGGGGAGGAGATGGTACAGACACAAGAGCTGGGATTCCCCTGCAGCCCATAGAGAGGACCATGGTGAAGCAGCTGTGCCGCTGCAGCCCATGGAGATCCACCTGCAGCCTGTGGGGGAGCCCCACACCAGAGCAGCTGGATGCCTGGAGGAGGCTGTGATCCTCTTGGAAACCCATGGAGAGAGGAGTCCTGCTCCCAGGCTGGAGCAGCCTGTCCTTGAAGGATTGCACCCCATGGAAGAGTGACCCACGCTGTAGTAGTTTGAGGGGAGCTCTTGCCCATGGGATGGACTCACATTGGAGAAGTTCATGGAGAACTGGTTTTGCTCAAAGTTGCACTCGATGCTTTTGGAGGTCTTTTCCAACCCTAGTGATTCTCTAGTTCTATGATTAATACACACCAAAGTACTGTCTTAAAACATATTATGTCAGGAATAACTTCTCAAGGTATTTTTGGTTTAGAAACCAGTACTTTTACATTTATTACACAAATACTCTGTTTCTAAACCTACTTTAGTTCATGCCAGCAAGAAGGTTTTAAAGTTTTTTGCAAGCTTTTAAAAACTAAGCTTTTTCTCAAAAACCCACTCATTTTCTATCACAGGGAATGACATGACAAACAACTGCATTCTGTCACTTCTTGTCAGTTTTGTTTCTTCCTGGAAAGGAAAGCCTTTGTCAGTTCGGGAAGGGTTGTTGTCAATTTTTCTTTCTTTAATGGTGATTTAAAATTAGCCAAGATAGCTCCTGTGTTATGTTGATGAGAATATTAAACTATGAGCTAAAAAGAGAAGGCATGGAGGGATTTTCTTGTTTGTTCTGTTCTTTTCTGTATGACTAGTCTATAACTTTGACAACTCAATGTCTCTAATGAACAGAAATTTCAAGAGTATGTTTTTTTTCACACAAGGCAGGTTTTTGGATTGGTTTTCTTTCAGCTTGGACAATCCAGAAGCACTTATGTTAAATGGTATCTAAAGAGTGAAGTTTAGTTTTATTTATGTTGTTTCTACTAAACTTTCATTTTTATAGAAGAAAGGAAAAGCATGTTTAGCAACATTTTCTGATTTAAATACTTCCGTTTTTTAAGTCTATGGTTTTACAAGAAAACCAATTTTTGCTAAGGAGCGTGCAAACACCACTGAATTTGATTTCAGAATGGAAGTTTGGATATGCTGAGTTGTATTTTAAACAAGCATGCAAAATTATATTTTTTGATGTATGTGGGACAAATATTTTATTATTCAATCAGTTTTAAAAGAAAAGACTCCTTTTAAATTAATTTTAAGTCAGTTATAACCTAGCATTGGTGCACTTCTGCTTTTTTGTGTATTTAGATTAAAGGTTTCAGAAATTTTACATTTCTACCTCGCAACTTAAAAGAATGACTATTACAATAGTTAGCATTTTTTAAAATTTTTGGTTTTTTGTTTTTTTCACTTGCAATATATGCTTATTATTTTGTCTACTTCCTAATGACCAGTGGTTCTCTTACTACAACATAAACTACTAAGGCAAAAACAAGATGGAACACCAAATGTTCTAGTATTCACAAGTCATTATGTTTAATGTTAAGATTAGATATCTGAAACTGCTGATGCTTAATACAATTAACATTGCAGATTTGGTCTAAAGCCAGTTTAACATCAGTATAAATCTTACTGTTGACTCGAATAACCACTGATTTTCAGAAAATATAGGTATATACGGATGTTCTCCAAATTATTTCTGGCTTTGTGAAAAAGGAGGAACATTGGCCATCTTGCTAGACAAGGAAGTTTCAGATATGAAAACTTTAATTGTTATCTGGAAATATAAAAGGGTAACAGACAAATAAGTCCTATTTGGTGGGATGCTGTATAAATGGAAAATAAAATGGAGCAATGTACATTTTGCTCCAGTCAAATGTGAAGTTCAACATGCAGATGCCACAAACACTAATAATACCTGGAGATGGCAGAGACCTGGGGATTGTGGAACCCTGGGAACTGAAGAGATTGCTGCTAACAGGGAGAGGCACAATGAGAAGCTATGGAGCGTTAAACCTTTCAATGTATTTTTGTGTAACAATTGTCAGGAAGAATTAATTAATGTTTGCTGCTATGAAATCTCCAGAGGCCTCTGTAAAACTATTAATGTATCATTACACGTGATATGTAAATATCCTTGTGACATTATCAAAATCTCTAAAAATAATCGTTTGGGATTTTTGTCAAGATTATATGGAACTAATATGCAATCATGCAACTGATATGCTCAAATTTTATTTGCTTTACATTTTACAATGCTAGTTTAGCATCTTTAGAATTCACCAAGACATAAAATGCAACCAGAAAAACAGTCTCTCTTGAGTGGTGGGGAAAGAGCATGTGGGCTCTGTTTAGTTTGCTAAATGATAAAAATACATGCATGTGAAAGAAAGTTGCTAGTTTACATTATTCATGTGACCACTCTATCAGTCAAACACAAAATTCAAAATCTTCATTCTTCCTAAGAAAATATTTCACAATATTGCTTTGCTTTTAGGTCTTCTGTTATTGACTTTTCAACACTTTTAAGATAGATCATCACTTATATGCGACTACAGAATGTAATCATAAGTAATTAAAACTAAGAAAGAAGTTCTCACATTGCTCCGAAACCTTTTGCAAATTTTTAAGTCAATCTGCAACTATTTTAGATTGCATTGTGAAGTTTAAATATGAAGCACTGAAATGTATACACATTACACAAATTGTTCTAAAAATGAAAGTAGGTCAGATTTCTGGGAACTCCATGCTTGAGTTGGAGTGACTTCTGACTAAGACTTTCTGCATCCAGATACATAATGAATGTTTATTCCTAGCTGTTTATTTGCTTATATTACTTGAGTTATACAGCAGCATTTTCATGTTGCTTGCTCAGCACTAGTTCTGTTTAAATTTTTTGTTGTTACTTTTTAAATGTTTTACATGTTTTTTTCTTTGTATGCAAATCCCATAAAAATCTTATTTTCACTACCAAGTGACACACACACATAAGAATTTAAATTCTAGTATGAAAAGGAAAATTGCTCATTATATGGTCTTAGGAGTAGGTTTTTTTTTTTATCTTCGTGGCCTGTAAACAAAACCTTTCAAGAAGACAATGGACAAAAGGATGGTGCAAAGATTCAGGATTAAGAAGTGTTGTAGAAAGAAAAAAGAGGTGTCTCAGGAGCTTATTGTAGACATTTGAATTGAAGACCATTGGAAGCCATTGGTGAGACATTCCAGTGAACTTTTTCAGGCAGGCTGTGTCAGTTCTTGGAGTCACAGAACCACCAGGCTGGGGAGGCTCCTCTGGAGTTTGTCCAGTCCAACTCCTTGTTCAGAGTGGACTCACCACAAGGAGGTTGCTCAGGCTGACGTCCGGTCTGGTCTTGAATATCTGTAAGGCTGGGCACTCCACAGCTTCTTAAACTTTTCCAGTACTTGACCCACCCTCACAGTAAATCTCTCAAAGGTACATCTTAGCATGATGAAGAGTAGAGCCAGAGCAATTTATGACTCTACTTGCTACTCTCCTTGATAAAAGATAAGCCTTCCCCTTACTATATTCAGTTGAAGTTTAAGTAGAAGTCTAAGGTATGGCTTGTCCCACTGCTCCATACTGTTTGTCTTTTTCTCCTAAACAAAATAATGGCTTCTCTTCCATGTGTCATTTGAATCACTTGGTCTGAGTGCAGTGCTTTGTAAATCCTCATGGGGATTACACATTGTTTTTTAGATTAGCTCAAGGTCTCATGCTTAATTTAATGTCCACAGAGTGGATTCAGTAATGTGAAACTAGTCAAATATTCTTGGTCATCGACAGAGAATAACAGCTTTGCTCAGAAAGTCCTCCTTGTGAATAAAATAGGAAAATACATGATACTATTTTGTGCTCATGGATGCAAAGAGTGTCTTGTTGGTACTGCTCTGTCAGAGCAGACCAGGGAGAGGCTGCACAGAAGTCTGAGTGGCTGAGTTTGTGGAGGAAAAAAAATAGGACTGTGAAGAATAAGGACAAAATGTTTATTCTTCTCCAAGGAAAAAAGAGTTTGGGAATCTTTAATGTTACTTGGAAGTCAGAATGAAAGAAAACGAAAAACCTGTAAAGACAATGTTTCCAAGATGCTTGGGGGAAGGAATTGGGGTGCCAAGAACCTCAAAAAGAAAGACAGCTGCAATAACCAAACTATATAATTACAGTGATGTATATGGAAGAGGAAGAGAGAAACTTACATGTTATTTTTGTATGTTTTCAATTATTCTTCATGTTTGTGGGGCATTCTATAAAACCTTACCCTTCTCTTAAAGAGGAAGGATAACGCAAAATCTCTGACAGGATGGTGTTTCTATATATTTTATTCCACAACTTTCAGTCTTAGAAGCCTTTCATAAATATCAGTGTTCAAAGCTCCATTATTTTTAAAGAGCAGCTAATCACAAATGCAAGTTGTGTCAGACGAAGCATACCTGTTATCTGACTACTGGTAAACCTGCAGCCTCAACAATCAGGAGGCTGAAATAAGCTTAGAGTGAAGCTCAAGTAGCCTTGCTCATACAGGTATTTTGTCTATGTTCAGAGTTTGATGTATACATAGTTTTTTTGAAATCCAGAATAAGCAAACCACTTTTACTTTTTTATTTCCCCCTTTCAGCATGGGAAAATCTTTGTGTTGAAAGGATTGTAGTGGAGGTGGGCAAACCTGTACGTTGCCTGTATCTATCAGTGTCATGTGGGACAGTTGTGAGTGAATGCAGTATTGAAGTATCTTAGAGAGAAGCCTCAAAGTGACACGAAACACGACCAGAAGAAAAATACATTCTTGATCTGTTCTTGAGATTTGACTATGAATCCCAGAGTACTGTCTGTCAGTGTTAAAAATGTAATTTCAGCATGACTTGAAAAGAATGAGGTCACTGAAATTTAGAAATGTTTGTGTTGGTTGTTGAATGATATTGCCTCAAATAATTACAGTGTAATGTAAAATATGTTCTCACCAAGAAAGTCTGTTTGGTATTTTCTCCCATGACTTTTATCCCAGGTGAAAATTTCATTGTATGCCTAAGCTCTGGATTCTTGATTCTGTGTCCAGTCTTTCCAAACAATCCTAATGAAAAATGCCTTATTCAATATATGGATTTCATTTTTATCTTCATTTGTCTTCTGAAAACAGTCAAACTTCCAGAGGGAGAAGAAAATTAGTCTATTAATTGCCTAGGATTTCTAAATGTAATAATGAGGTACAGCAGTTTGCTATTCCTTCAGCTGTTCTTGGCTGCAAAGTATGGCTGGGAGTACTTAATAGGGTATGTTTTAACTTTGTATTATATTACCTAAAAGAAAGCCAGGGCTAATAAAAGAGAGAGTGTACAGAGAGCAGTAGTACCAATAAACACATAGAATAAAACAAATGTTACCAAAAAAATTCAGCTGTTACACTGTACTTTTGATTCCTTAACAGAGATTTATATCTGTTGCATTGCACAGAACCCCTTAAAAGATGTTGAAGAAGATACATAAGAAGATTAATACACATTTTAAAATAAATTCTAAATGAGAACTCAAATATGTGAAAGTATCAAATTATATACCACACTAAATCAATAGAATGGTTAATACTGCTGATTCCCTGAGATTCTCAAAAATTAGCTTAATAATACATAATACTTAAAAGAAAGAGAATGACTGTGCCAGATGCATGATTTTGTAATGAGTGAATAAAGTCCTTTTTCAGTATGGCAGTTCTAAACAAGAACCAAATATGCATGGTTGTCCATTACATGGTTGGGAGTAGATACAATAAAGAAATTGGTGACCTCAGGACATGTTTTTTTCCATCTGGAATATATTATGATAGATTAGTCCTAATTGAGTAGCTGGGTTTTATTTGGGTACACCTGATTGCAGCCAACTGTACTAAGTAAAAAAAAATTCTCTAGTTTAAATTGGTTTGTTTGAACAGGTGATTAAAAATCACTGCACAGCAAAGTGATTATTAACACACAACTCTACACACAGAAGAAGGATAGGAAAAATCTTGTCACTAAGTGAAAAGACAGTAATTCCGTGAATAAGATTGTTATCACTGATTTTGAGAACAGTAGTTTTTTCAATTTTTATCTGTATTCCTGATAAAAATATGAAGATAAGCAGGGCAGAAAGAAAGAAAAACAACAGGGAAAAATGATAACAGAAGTGACTGGGATGAGATAGAGCTATCAGTTTTAAGTAAAAAGGTTTACAAAAAAATTTTTAATCTAAATAATTTTTAGTTTGAGTCTGTGTGAGTGTGCATATTTTGTGTATCCATGTATTTAAGGTTCAGATTCTTATTTCCAACCAATTTAGAACTGTGTGTTCAACGTACTATAGACCAAAGCCTTCTGTTTCTTTGGGGACCAAAATTGTCAGTGTAGTTGAAAGTAGAAGAAATTTTGAAGGTTAAAAATGATCTTAAAAGGCTTTAGAGATACCATTTATTTGTAAATGTTGACATACCAACAGTCTCTAGCACCTTTGTGTAGCTCAGAAAAGGCAGTCTGGACTACACTTCTGAAGAATTTTTGATGGAACGGAAGGCAATTTGCTGAAGATATACTTGGCCTAGCTGAAACTGCTATTTTTAGCCCCCCAAAGCAATAGAGATACATTACTGTCCTTTAACCAATTATCTACTGAGAAATGAAGTAGGCTCCAGCCATTTTGGAGCCACTCTAATATTATGGTGCTTTTCAGAGCCAATCTACCTCAAGTAGCTCTCTCCTGTTTCACTGAGAGCACAAGTATTGGCTTCTACTCACTCCAAGGCAACATTTTTGCCTAGAATACCATGTTTTGAAGGGGCATATATTCAAAGTCATGCCTTGAATGCTCACATTTTGGAACTCTTTTCTCAGTTAAGCACTTATGTTACTCTCCATAATTATGAAATTAAAGTGATTCCCTGGGATGTATTCCAACAGAACAGTTGTTAAAATCAAACAAGTCCTACTGGATTGGCATGTACAGTTTTGATTGTTTTCTGATCTTTATGAAGATGCTCAGCAGAGTTTGCTTTTTGAGCAAGTTTGCAGTAAGACCTCATCCTGCAGAGCTTGAAGTGGGTTTTGCTGTCACTGCACCTCAGTGATTTCTGTATATAGCAGGATTAGACACAAAGTTTTTTTCTGAGCTGATTTCAAAACCGAAAAAGTAAGAAAAAGAAGTCAAGAAAAAAACACACTTATTATTTAGTTTGTCACCTGCTCTTTACATTCCAACACTAGAGTGAGCTGTTTTGTTGTTTTCATGTGGACATCCAAATGCCTTGTCTGTGTCAGATGGACACATTATTTTTTGTTGAGTTCACACTTGGGTGGGATTTACTGATGGTTTTAAAATGGATGAAGTATGCATGTCTGCTTGGGTTTTCATGGAAGTATGGCCATATTTGTTTTCATTATATGTTTTAATTTGTAGAATGTATCACTATGTAAGACTGTCAAGAGGTGTATCTTGTCTTTTATGCTAGAGTTTGGACATTTTAAAATGACTAGTCACTATGATTTTGGTCTTTAAAAAATTCTTGTGGTAATGGATACAACTTTCTTATTATTTCTAGCTAAACTATGAACAAATAATTCCTTATGATATTTTGGAATTTTTCCCCAGCTTTGCTTCTCCCAAAGCAATGGAGATAATTCAGGATCATTACACCATTTCTGTGTCTAAATTTGTGGCATTATCCCTGCCTGGAGTGCCCCTGGGGCCAGAGCCAGGCTGGTGAACTCTCCTGGGAATGGTCCCATGAATGTGTTCACCCACCTGCTCGGGGGCTGGCCATTGCCAAGTCTGACTTTGTTGTTTGTTAGATCTTGGTTGTAAACACCAATTCCAAGTTAACCTAGACAAGTGGGGCAGTACTTACCTGAATGGTAGATGACCGTAAGCACAGCTAAAACAAATCCAAATCCTTAGAAGTGCAGAGACTAAACACCCTCAGTTAGTATAGACCCTCCCTGTGACCTTTTAAAGGAAAGACAAAAGCCTGTTTCCTGGGCTGTCTCAGAAAACTGTAGCATTTTAATTTTTTCTAGATCCAGGAGACTGAAGGGTGGTTAATGAGTCTCAGACAGTGAGTGTCTCATTTTGTCTTTTTACGGCTTATGAGCTCTCAGTGTAGAGGGTTGGGGCCAGAGAACAAAGTTGTTCAGCCAGTGATGCCACTATACCTGGATGCAGACTATCCTCCTTTTCAAGGCCCTATGACTTCCAAGCCTTATATATGGCCTTGAAAAGTGCTGCCTTTTTATATATTTACTTTTATTTTTAACACTGGCTCAGTAATAAAAGTGTTACAAAAAAAGCACCAGACAGAATGACAGTCAAGGTGAAAACTGTAAGCTAGCAAAATTTTCAGGCAAGGTCAATTTAGTTTTTTGCTTTGTTTAGTATAATAGTGAATGCAGAGGCAGTGTCCTGATATCTTGCCAAGTCATACACACCTTAGTCCTTGCTGGGGTACTAGGTGCGGCACCGTGCTACAGTGATAACTATTCCAGGCCATTGCACCTTGGTAGTCTGTACTGGATGTTGACACCATGAAGCCTAGCATTGTTTGATCCAAAAGAGCTACAACTGACTCAAAGCCTCCTCAGGCAGAATGGCAGGTAAGCAAGAACCAGAGGAGTTGAGTGAGGACTCTTTGACTGGGATGGAGAGGGAAAGGTTAACAGTCATGACATGGGCTCTCAGCAGGGCTCTGGGCCAGAGAACAGTTCTGGCACATTAAATTCATGAATCTAGACATAGTTTTTGGATTGAAGCCGTACTAGGGGCAGCAGCCAGCAAAGTAGATATGCTATGCACAGACCACAGACTTCTGCAGTGTCACTTGAGCTTAGACTGAGAACTGACTGCACTCTTCACCTTGCAAAGTACTTGGCTGGGGAACTGGAACAAGTGAGCTCCTACTTGCCAAACAAAATCTGTTCAGTGGGCAGTGGTGTGCTGCAGTCAGAAAGCCGGGACGCCAAGCATCATCTTTTTTGGCACAGGAAATTTCTCTGTAACATGTCCTGAGGGTTTGCTCATCACTGATTAAAATCTCTTGCTTCCTCTCAGGAGGGAGTAGGGGTGCATGGGCATCTGCCCACCTCACCTCTCTGTGTGTGTGTGTGTGTGTGTGTGTGTGAAAAAACAGGGCTGCTGAGAGTGTGAACTGCTAATTTAATGTCAACTCTTGCTCGAGCTTTCCAGCTAAAGCAGGCAAAGCATTGGGGAAGAGAAATAGATACAGTCTGAATATAGAAGGGGTAAGTTTTTCATCTATGGGTGCAGGTCACTTTTTTGCAGTTGGGGGTTTAGGCCTTGTGAGAAAATATTGGTGGTGATGTAGTGAAGTGAGGAAGGATGATGGAGCAAAACCTAAGCTGGGACCAGGATGGACTGAGAGGAGAGCCTGGAAAAAATGGCACCAAGGTGATCAGCTCTGACTCTGCTGGATTGTTCTTCAGGTCTCTTGGCCCAGCCAGGACAGGTGTCATGTGCTAACAGGGAGTGCTCTGTCTTGAGATACGCGTATTCCTTTGTTCAGATTTGAAGGCAATTACAATTTAATAGGAAAATTAAAATAAAGGCAACAGTACAGAAACACTGGCTTAAATTGACAAAGTCAGAATACAGCCTAACACCCTGTTGGTCAGGGTGGTGGTAGCAGTCTGATCAAAGGGTGCCTACAGTCCCACAGGGGTGATGGATGTGGTTTTGTCAGGTGATCCTGTAGCAAGGTCTGGTCCTTCTCTGGAGGTCCAGTGGTAGTTACTGAGATCTTGTCCTCTGGGAATCCAGTGGTGGTGCTGCTCTGGTGTTCCAAGTCTCAGATTTCATACGGGCAGGAATGTTTGGTTCCTCCTCCAAGGGCAGGGCATCTCACAATGGGATGATGTAATTCTGCAACTCACTCTGTGAGGCCTTGATAGCCCATTAGTGGATTTGGACCCCTCAGGGTGGCTCCTGCTTCCCCAGAGGGAGTTATCAGGACTGAATCATGGAGAAGATAAAGAACGCTGCCCCACCTATTGTAACAGCTTATGTACATGGTAGTAAAATACATACTTCTGGTTACACCTTCCATTGGAACCCAAGACACTCTTGTACTTTACTCAGCCACTGAGGATAAAACTACACCGAGTCTAGCTTGTTTCTTGACTAATTAGTTCTTTGGGTAACACACTCTTTTCTTTAAGATCATGTAGGCTAAAGGTATTTGTAGGATACTTTGAGTAGTCCTTATGAAAGTGCTTCCAAACTATTTTCTGAGCCTTGTACTAGCAACAAAAAGACCATATTTCTGGGTTTCATAATCCCTGCAGCAATATGAATAAGGCTTTTTCTATCTCCTGGATTTACAGTGTAAGTTTAAGATATTCAAAGGGCTTTTGGAAGTGCCATTCTGTTCACAGAGCTGATAATTAAAGCAGATGATAATAGGAAAGGGAGGAGTCCTATAGAATTAGATAACAGCCTATAGTTAGGTGGTATAACATAGTGATGGGAGAATGATATGTTAGAATGGCATCTGCAATATATGGAAACGTGGTGCTAATTAGGAGTGGCATTATATTAAATGTAGAAAATTGAATATATATTGTTTTAATGGATGCTTCATTGTATTAATTGAGTTTCAGCAGGCATCATCTGTTCCTATAATCTTGGAATACTAATGCCTGTGCCATATGTTGTGCTGTGTTGCTCAGGTAGTATGGAGACAAGGAAGACTTGTATATTGTGCTTCAGAATGCAGGTTCCATTACTGGGGTTTGTTTGTTTGTTTGTTCTTGGTTTGGTTTGGTTTGGTTTGGTTTTGTTTGGTTTTTTATTATTATTTGAAGGGGTGGGTTTGGAAGCCTAAGACTGATAGGGGAATTTGTATCATGCTTTGTGTTGTTCAGAGTGCAGGAGTGGAATTTTAAATTTCTTTGAACTGAACAACTTTAAAAGAAATATATGGGCTTAATTAAGAGATTTTTATAAATATTTTGTAAGGACTGCCTGAAAAAGTCTGCAAGCAGACTTTTGGATGAGAGTATCTTGGCCTTAATTGGCAAAGGGACACTGCAGATGAACATTTTCACAGCTATTTGGCAAACTGAATTCCCTTCTTGAGAAAATACACACATCTCAAAATATCAAAATATATACATCAAAATATGCACATTTTGAGAGCTAAAAAGTGATCCTTGCTTACTAACTCCTCTAAAAATAAAATGGAACATAAGGGTTGGAGTTTTCCTCAATAAAACATTAATTGGAAATGAAGCCCATGCATTCTTCTAGCCCGATTCTTAGTTGCAGTTTTGAGGAATGCATTTGCTAAATGAGAAATGTGTAGCAGTCCAGATCTGTAGTGACTTTGGAACTTTTGGCATACATTAATTGACAGGGACTGGAGTTTTGAAGAAAACTCTGTGAGGTGTTAAAAATACAAGTGGATTCTGTTTTGACTAGCATTCTATGTTTCTTGTGTTTTGGGTTTTATTTAGCTTTGGGTTCTGCTTGGTTTCTTCAGAGTAAATTGTTTTGCTGCTATTTGAAAATGGTTTGGTTCATTTTTATAATTTCTAACCATGCTATACTTTCTTAATATGTTACAATTAGATTTTATATTCTCTGATGTGATTGTTGTCTAACAATGGCTTTTTATAAATAAGGAGCATAATGATTGTTAACATTTAATATAAATGATAACATGCAAACATTTATTGAAACATTTATTGAGCTATATACAATATTAGAGACTATAATTTCAATCTCAATTTATTACCATTACTGCTTCACAGAAGGGCAGTGTTTCTAGTGGATTTTGGTGGTGGGTTTTTCTTTTTCTTTTTCTTTTTTTTCTTTTTTTTCTTTTTAGAGTGAAGTAATTTGTTTGTTTTGTTTGGTTTTGATTAGTTTTTATTTTGTTTTGTTTTTCTAAATAGCAGTTACTTCATTAAAAATGTGTTTAAATGGTAATTAACATTAACTCTGCAATTTATTAAGTGGTTAGTGCACACTTTTGACTTACAATTTCTATTAAAAATGACAGATACTACATTCAGTATCCCCTGTCTTATGCTTGGGGCTGATGCAGCTGTGTGTGTGGCTGAACTTTCTATGGTTATGAGGTCAAAGCGAAAGGATTGAGCAGGGAGAAAGGGATGCAAAGGGAATTTTGTGAAGATGCTACCCAAGGACAAGTGACAGCTCAATTAAAAGCAACTGATCAGTTTTCTGCCCCATGTATACCTTCTGACTGTCAGACAGAGTCTTTGGTCATTGCTGTCTCCTGACCTGATCTGGTCCATTTGCTGGGGAACGCTAGTTAGTATAGGCCAAGCTGTGCCAAGGAGTAAGCTAACAATTTAATTAGTATGCGTGATTTCTGTCCATATCCCACCCAGCTTGTTTGTTAGAATGAATAGGCTTTTCTTAGAGTTTGTTATCACTTTTAGCATGTACCTGACTCGGATCATTTCAGCCTGTCATTACTGTTAATGCTAGAGCCTTGTTCTTTAAGATGACAGGCCTTCTGTAACTTACTGCATTTTTGTCACTTGAAATATGCTTGTTGTTATTTGATTGCATGCTGAAAACATACATGCTCTTGAATTGCAACCAAGTCTGTAATAATTGTTTGGGGAAAGGTTTTCTTCGGGCTTGTTTTCTGCAGCTCAACTTATGGATCTCTAATAGTGAACAACCTAAATACTCTTCAACATGAGAAAAATCTGATAGCTATAAACAAGGAAGTAAGTAGAGTAGTGGTGGCTGATAATTATAAACTGGATACTCATTCACTGCATTGGTTTATATGTCTATGTTGTTATTTTCTTTTCCAGTGGATTTATATTTAAAAATGGCTATATGAAAAAGAGCAAACTCCCCCTGCAGATTTAACAGTCCAAGATCTTTTAAGGTCAATATAACAGAGGATTTAGAAAGCAGCAGCTGTAGAGTTCTTTTTTGGCATCATGTTTTTTTTCCAGAAAGGCTTAGATTGAAAATCCCAGCAAAAATTTTTAAATTAATAATTTATATAAAAGATACATTAAATATTCATAGACAGTATAGAAAGCATGTGTTCCACCTCAAAATACCATAGATACGATACTAAAAACCATGCTTCCAGATTCAAAGAAAATACTGCTTCAAGCCTAAGCATAATTAAGTGGTAACAGTCAGAATAAACACCTACATAATGAATAGGATCACAGAACTTTTCAGTTTGGAAGTGGACTGTTGGGGTTTGGGTGTTTTTCCCTTTTGTCTCTTTTTCACCTTTGGAATTTTTTGCCCATCAGTTGCTAAGAGACCATAACAACTGGGTACTTAAGAAGAACAAAAGAAGGGATTGAGCTGAGGGGAGAGGGGATTGTC
>VZTR01027478.1:53925-64357 GCA_013400775.1 Chaetops frenatus | reverse complement strand
CCCAGCCTGCTGCCTTCCTTTCCTGAGAGCCTCGCCAGGACACCGAGATCGACTGCTCAAGGGGGTTTGTGAAAGTAAAACTTCTTTTTTCCATCCCTCCCCGTCCCAGCTGTGTGTGGGTGGGATCCACCACACCATCGCCACGTGCTCCCCAAGCTCGCGCCACCAGCGCCCCCTGCCGGCTGTGACCGTCACTGCACCAAAGATGCCTGCGAGCCAGCAGGCTCTCACTGGGTTCCTGCTTCTGTTTGTTGTTAGTGCCATAGTAGCTGTTGTTTGTTTGTTTTATTACAAATACTAGTAAAGAACTGTTATTCCATTTCCCATATCTTTGCCTGTGAGCCCCTTAATTTCAGAATTACTATAATTTGGAGGGAAAGGGTTTACATTTTTTCCATTCCAAGGGAGGCCCCTGCCTTCCTTAGCAGGTACCTGTCCTTCAAACCAGGACAGAGACCTCTGAAGATCGTCTAGTCAAACCCCTCTGTTCCAAAAAGAAGCGATTGCAGCAGGTTGTTCAGGGCTGTGGCTAGTTAACTTTTGAGTATCTTTCAGAGTGTAGACTCCACAGCCTCCCAGGGCAATCTGTTTGTGTTCAACTGTCCTGTCAATAAAACAATTTATTTGATGTTTAAATGCAGTTCTCTGTATTCAATTTGTGCTCATTGACCCTTGCCTCTTCTGGATCTCTCTGGACCAGTCTTCTTTATGGTCTCCCTCAGGTACTTATATACATTGAGCAGATGTCCCCAGAGCTTTATCTTCTCTGGGCTGGACAGTCCCAGCTGTCTTTGTCTCCTTGTGCAGTTCCCTGCACTTGCTCCAATATTTCTATGTCACACCAGTGCTGTGGGGAGGGAAAGCATCATCTCCCTTGACCTGCAGAGAACAATCTCCTTCCTGCAGCCCAGGCTGCTGCCAGCCTTCTTTACTTCAATGGTGTATTGCTGGCCCACGATCTTTGATCATGCTCAGCATCATGTCCACACAGAGCCCCAGGTCTTTTTCTGCAAAGCTGCTTTCCAGTAGCAATTGCCCCAAGCCTGCATTGGTGTATGAGGTTATTCCTTCCCAGGACTGAGCACTTTCCTTTGAACTTCATTAAACTCTTGTTGATCTGTCTCTCCAGCCTTTCAAGGTTCATCTGAATAAAATGCAAACATCTTTCCTATAACGCTTCCTGCTTGCTTTATGTAGTCTGCAAACTTTTGGAAGGTGTTCTCTCTCTGTCCCATTACCAGGTCATAAATTGCAATCTTAAACAGTACTGGTCCCAGGATCTATTCCGGGTTATTCCACTTGTGACTGGCCTACAGCTGAAACAACTTCTGCTTGCTCATCACTACCCTTTGAGCTCAGCCTCTGCTTTTCAATCCACCTCACAGTCCACTGATCTAATTAGTGTTCCTTTTTAATCTTGCTTTTGCTGGTCGTATTTCAGTATTTCAGCTTGTGCTTGTTGCCTCTTGTCTCTTCTGGATCTGAGTCAGTTTTCCTTGCTGCACCCATCAGTATTTATATATGCTGAGGAGGTTCCCTGAGAATTTTTTTTCTGGGCTGGACAGTCCCAGATCTCTCAGCATCTCTTAGTATCAGATGCCCTGTAGAAGCCCTTCTTGTTGCTCTTCACACCTCTTGGGTTTGGCTTCAGATGGGCTTTGGCATTCCTAACACCATCTCTGCACCTTTGGGTAGTGTCTTTTTCTTCCTTTAAGATCACCTGTTCCTGCTTCTACCTCATGAATACTGCCTTCTTCTGTCTCAGTCCAGTAAGGGGCACCTTATTTAACCCTGCAGGCATCTTGCCACCTCTGACTTCTTGCTTGTATAGATCAACCATTCTTGAGCTTGGAGGATGTAATCCTTGAAAAATCAGTCAGCTGTCCTGGGTTTCCCTTGCCATGATTATATCCTATAGAATTCTTCCAAGCTGATTTCTGAACAGGCTGAAGTCTTGCCTGAAGCTCAGTGTTAGCAGTCTGCTTTCTGCTTTCTTCTCTCCTGTCAAGATCACAAACCCCACTATCTCATGGTCACTGCAGTGAAGGCTGACTGTGGCCTTGTGTGCCCAGCTGGAGCATGGTCTTTACAGAGAAGTTACAAATAGAGCCATAAAAGAAGTCTGAACAAAAGCTTACTTAAAGTCAGTAAAAAGAGGAAAAAGGGGTCAATGTTTCATATTCATATCTGATCATAAATTGCATCTCTGTGGAGATTTTACTTACTTCTGCTTATGCAGAGATTTCATTAATTCTAGATTATATATTTTAATTGATATAATCCATTCTGGCAGACACAGGTCAAAATAATACTGTTTTTGGCAAAGGGTTATTTCATTTTTTAAATGTCTGATAGATATGGTGAACTCTCATTTTTGTAGCACAAATGCAATTCACAAGTCTTTTCTGTCACAAATTCTTTTGACACTGAAGAAGAGAATTTATGCTTTCTGGGAGAGAAGAATCCTTCCTTCACTTTATAAACTTGTTTGTCCCTTAAAACCAGTTATTTCACTGACCACTAATGCAAGATGTACAGCAGGTTCCATTCATTACATGACAACTACTTCTGGTTTGGGGGAAATAGTCCTGGAGCTTTTGAATTGTGTTGGAAGTTAAGTTCTGCTGTTACTTGTGACCAATTAAAATGAAAAAAAAGATATTGAAGATCTTCTTTCAGGCTATTAATGTTCTGTGTTCCGCATGGTATTTTTTAACTAATTTGAATTAAGTTTCTTCGGGTACGTTTTGGTTTGCTCTTTGTTAAGATAATGGTATTCTTGTAGCCTTTTCCTTTCTGACATTTTTGGTGCCTCTTGAAGAAAGATGCATTTCTGTAAGCACCTTTTCTTGAATGGAAGAAAGAACAGGTACTGTCTTCTGTGTCTATGACTCATATGACCTGAAAAGGGAAAAGTAGTTTCAATCTTTTTTTACTTTTTCTCCCCATTTTGAGTTTAAATACTAAGACCACTTACAAGCATTAGAAGTGCAATTAACACAGATCATTTAATGGGATGAAAGAGCATGTGGCAGGTGCTCTGCAACACACTAGATGATATTCTGTGGCACTATGTCATGCAGTTCAGTGTTGGTGTGCTGTTCTTTCACCCTGTCATATTTCTTAGGTGAGCTTATCAAAACTAAAAAAAAAAAAGTGAGATGTGAAAAATTATATTTCTGTAGAAATAGTTGCTGAATGTTTTTATTTTTGGTGTTTCTTGAGTAAAATTATGAAAACAACACCCTTGGGCTTCACTTCACCTTTGAGATCTTACAGTTAATATGTTGAGGAGCATGGGTGAAAATGCCAAACCATGTTTTTTCTATCAAGGAATGGATTGAAAAAAATTCAGTGGTGTTTTATTGGTTATATCTCAAATAATGAACATGATTTAATAGGTGTTAATATATGGAAATAAGTAGTGTGAAACAGTATGACAGTTATATTTGGCAAATTAAGAGAATTTTTTCAAAAATGGTTCTATGATTTCTTGTGTACTGGAAGAGTAGATCCACATATTTTCTGTTGCTAGTGGAAAAGATTATATCTTACTATAGTCTTGGCACTCAGGATCTGCATGGAGAATTTAATTTCTTTGCAGTTAATACCATTGCTTGTAACTGTGCACAGCTAATACTTTTCACTCTTGCCCCTAAGCAGACCATGAGCAGACACTGGCCCTTGTTTCTTGGATTTTAAAAAGTAATGGGAATACATGGACTCAGTTAACAAGAAATCCTTCTAAAGGCAATGAAGCTCTATCCAGTAATCTCCACTGCAGCATTTTTAGTAGGAAGTGGTATGTATGTATTAACTAATTCTAAATTTTCTTGCATCTTCTTCTAGAATATTTGGTTTACTTTCAGAATATGGATGCTAATATCTTGTAAATCAGATTCTTGCACTTAGACACACAGTGTGTTAGCATTGTTTCTGGCTATTTTTGGAGATGACAAAGTTTTGTATGAACATTTAAATTTTCTGAGCTAGGTTTTTGTGCTGCTAAAATGACTAAAACAGAGTGAAATTTTTCAAATGAAATCTAACTTTAGTTGAATGGCAACATCTTTTTGAGTCAGTTTCCCAGAGAAAGCTTGTATTCTTTTACATCAGTTAAATGCTACTTCCATCTTTGAAAGGTTTGTCTGAATTTAGCTTATGGCTCTATAGTACTGGTGATACTTTGATAAGGCACCGGGAATTACATAAGATGTTCCTACATTAAAAAATCTGAGATCAGTAAGATGTCTTATCTAGCACAGCTGATGCTACATTTTGATACTTGGCATCATCTAATTTGTGTCTTTATAACAGTGAGGAGCTTGAGGCAACTATTGAACTCATTCCAAAGTGAGTTCAATGTATATAAGCATCTTCATAAAATCTTCTCTTGCTTCAAACATCCTTTTGAAACATAGACATCAATGAATTAGATGTAAGATCTGCTTTAGAAAACCCTAGACCATTTTCAAGGAGAGACATAGAACTTTTTTGAAAAATCAGATTTCAGTGTTTATCTCAAATGTTTTAGCACTCAAATTTACTTATGAAAGTAGGAAAACAATTTGAAGTATCCTGGAAATACAGATAAAGTTCTTGTACCAGCTGGCATATTTTCTAAGCAGCTTTCCTCTAAACAGATTAAAACAGTGGGCAATTTCCACCCAAAAGGTAATAGATGGGATTCATCCAAGAATACTCAAAGATCTGGCTGATGTCACTGTAAGGCCTCTCTCAATAACTTTTGAATGGTCTTGGGTATCCAGAGAGGCCCCAGCTGGAAGCTGGCCAATCTTGGCCTAGTTTTTAAGAAAGGCAAGAAATATGACCCTGGAAACCACAGGCCGATCAGTCTCACTTCAGCAACTGGTAAAATTATTAAGAAGATTATTCTGGGAGAAACTGAAACGTGATGCTGTTTACAGACAGTGTAGTCAGTGGTCACAGCCAGCAGGGCTTCATGAGTGGAAAGTGTTGCTTGTCAAAGCTGTTGTCCTTATATGAAAGGTAACCCATGTTGACGTACTCACATTGATTTAAAATTCCCTTCCTCAAGAGTTACATGTGGGCTATACAATATGGTAAAAAAGTCATGATTTGACAAATACAACAGAAGGTATCACTGTGGTAAAGGAAAAATGTATGAATTATGGATGTTGTTTGTAACAACTGCCAAACAAAGTGCTTGAATATCACGTGATTTCTGCCAGTGTGTCACCTCTGTACGCTGTTGTCAACATCTGCTACAGGAAGGTGAGATGGCCCAAGAGATGCTTCTGATCAGATGGGTCAGCCCTCTGCTCTCAAGGGTTTCTGTAGGTTTCTTGGGCTTGGTTTTGGTGTGGACTGTGCAGCTTTCTCCATCTGTCCACCTGTGGAAGTTCACTGGGACAGAGGCCATTCCCAATATACAGCAGGTGTATTTACCTCCGCTTCTGAAGGGGTAAAATAGATCATCAGGCTGGACCTGAGCTGTTTCTGCCACTGGCCTCAGTGATGGGGGATGATTGTGGCTCCATTGAATTTGTCTGGGTTTTATCCCATCGTGTCCGTTATCTTGTTCTGGGAATAGTGGGAAAGTCTCTGAGAGCTTTTATTCTGTATGTTCTTATGAAATCTCAGTACTGTAGTTTTTATATTTAACCTGATTTAGGATTTGTATGATACCACTAATGAGTATAACAAATCTTATTAGTATGGCAGAAATAGAATTTTCCCATCATTACATTGTTTGTGTTCCTGAACAGAAGAGGTGTGTGATATTAAAGGGTATGTGAGAGTAATACAAATGCCCATTATTGGCTTCTGACAAACTTGTATTC
This sequence comes from Chaetops frenatus, assembly GCA_013400775.1. Classification (NCBI taxonomy): domain Eukaryota; kingdom Metazoa; phylum Chordata; class Aves; order Passeriformes; family Picathartidae; genus Chaetops; species Chaetops frenatus. Next base: position 58,532 of record VZTR01027478.1, on the reverse strand, counting down.
AGCTAAAAAAGAATTATTACACTGTTAAAACAGTATTTATTTTCCCAGTAGTTTCTGAACTGATCTTTAGTAATATTGTTTATTGAAAATATTTGCAGAATGTTAAAGGCCTATTTCTGTGCTAAGCAGATTTTGTTGATACACAAAGATGATGATGTTTTTCTTATCATATTAAAATTATAAATTTAATAGCCAGAAGCCTAGGAGGTAAATTTGAAGTGCTGGTGCGCTTGTTTTCAGAAGAAGACAATTAGTAAAAATGTTGTATCCCACCCTGAGAGGGCTGCTGGCTATTTGACATGAGCCTCTCTGGGGTAGTTTAGTTGTCCAAAATGTTTAGATGATTATATTAACTGGTAAAAGACTATTGGGTTCAAACAAAAAATACTTCAATGCCTTAATTTGCTCCAATTTTAATCTTTACTGTGGCATCCCACAGCCCATCAGCAGGAGAAGAAAGTGGTCCTCTTTTGTCTTTAGAGGCATGCACTTGAAGCTTGCAGGGGATTCTGCATTTGTGCTAAAATGCCTTGTTCTAGGGCTGCCACAACTTTCTGGAGAAGCAGTAACATCTCTTGGATTTGAGTTATTCCTGTTTCCACAAAACATGGAGTGGAATAGCAACCACAGGAGAATTATGCTATTCAGGAAATAATAGTATTGGAACCTCATATGTCCTTAACTCAATATAAACAACTCATATCCTGAATTCCATAAATGACTGAATGCATTTAAGAATATAAAGGAGCTAAATTCAAGTACCCAGAACATGCTTGTTAAGTGTTTTTTGCAATCTTAAGGAAAAGTGGTGTTTTGGTTCAAGAAGTTTTGACTGGATAACGGTATCAGTTAATTACTGTGATTAATGCAGTAATTGGTGTTGTTGATCACTGTAGGCTTTATGTAAAACTTTTTAGTAAACCAGACAATGCTAAAAAACTCCTTGAAATAGTTCTTAGAGGGGAAGGATAGCACCTCTCATCTACAACAATTGTTTTACCTATTCTTATGATGCTCGAAAAATCTCATCAACATGCATAATCTTTTTTTTTGGCAACAAGACTCAGACAGTGAATTAAAATGAGTAATGTGTTTGAGCATTTATCCAATTTATGTTTTCTGATAAATGTAATTTTGTATCTCTCTACTTTTTCTCAGAGATACCACATCTTACAATGTTGGTGACCCAGAATTTTATTTCTGCATTCTAGTGAAGTCAGTAAAAATACAGTAATACAAAAGAACAAAAATTATCTTTACTGTATTTCTAATTATATACTAAAAGTAATATATTGTGATTATGTCCATTCTTAATCTATTCTGTTCTTTACAAATGAATTTGGATTAGTTTCAGTAGAATATCTGAATCTTACTTCTTATGAATTTCAGCTAAGTTGCTATAATTTAAAAATGTCTGGTCAGCGAGAAGGATGTGAAAGAATACTAATTTAATAAATCTGTTCTAATTCTGCTTAGGGAAATGGACTGGTGGGGATGCAAAAGATAAGAACAAGTAGAACTAATTGCCAGCTATACTCCTTCAGGAAGTTCCTTACCACAGAAGAGATGAGTGTAGGATCACCCTCCTTCTACTAGGAGTGGCAAAATGTCCTAGAATAACAAATATCATCTGTGCTGTAAAGATTCCACTTTTATCTGGTGTTTTTAGATTTAGCTACAAGCCATTCTTTGCCATGTAAACAGCCTTCACAGGAAAAAGAGATCACATAAAACTTAAGAAAAATACTTTTCTAAAATGTGTTAATACATGCTAGATAGTTAATCCTATATTAATTTGAACTACATAAAGTCAGCTCAGTTTGGAATTTTTAATCTCTTATTAAATAGTGTTTTCAACAGAAATTATCATTTGGTCCTGAGTTTATAGGGTGTTAATTATGTTACAGTAATTAATTTTATCTCACTTTGTGACAAAGAAAGTAATGTGCCAACATAGCAATACATGTGCTGAGTCTTCTGTTTATGCCTTGGCAGAAGTGTCCTCTTCCTGCCGAAATGTGAAATTATAGCGGTGCTTTGGTTGCTACAGCTACCAGTTAAACTGTGTGCTTTTATACTCTTTAGTCAGCTTCTCTGCAAAGTTTACAGCGAGAATTTTTTAATATAAAGTCTGTTTATTTCAAACAATGATTTTATGTATTTATTACTCCTTTTGCTCCAGAAACTCTACCGGTGTCTCCAGTGGAAAAGACTGCCTGAAGGCTTTGCGGTTTGTTGGGTACAACCTTACTCTAGCTGCAGTGCAGAGCTGAATCTCTGCAGGGGATCTCAGATGGAAACCTTGCAAGGTATCAGATACCAGCAAAAGCTTCTGCAGTGTGGAGAAGGGTGATCACCTAGGAGACACAGCCTGTGTGGCTGGAGAAAATTGCTGTTGTAATTTCTTCAACTGTCCAGTAATTAAACCGTTTGCGGTGAGTTACACCGCTGTTTGCCTCATATATTTACATCTCTTCTGGGACTGTGCAGCCTTACTATGACAAATACATACCTTTGGTTTTTTTGGTAACTCTGGCTACTAAACTTGGTGTAGAAGTTTCCAAACCTTTTTAAAATAACTTACAAGTTTGTAGGTTCCATAGCAGGCAGGTTCTGGAGCGTCTAAATTCAGGTTCCAGAAAAAACATCAGTTGTGTTGCTGTTGTACTTCTAAACATTGGTGAAGGCGAAGCAAAAGGGTGATCTTGTAGCTGCCTCAGATATTTGAGGGGCAATTACAAACCTGACAGAGACAAAATCATCTTAGTATTACCAAGTACTATAACAAGGGTGCAAAATGCAACTTGGGTTGTTTGGCTTAGAAGTAGGGAAGAAAATTCCCCTTGGAGGATGGGGTATTGCAGCATGAGAGCAAGTTGTTTAGGCTATTAAACCCCTTTCCAGGGATGATTTTCAAGACAGCTAGACAGAACAACACCCAAATTGGTGACTTGATGCTGGATACTCTCCCACTTAAAGCTCACCATCACGCAGGGCACCTCCAGAGGTTTTTATTGACACAGTCCTGTGTCTTAACTCTGGAGTGGATCAGCCAGACTCCAGCCATGTGGTCACTCAGTTCAGCCTATTGCTCAGGGGCCTCCCATGGGAAGGAGTGGGCCCAGCATGGCCATTCTCCTTCTGAGCCATGTACTCCCAGATACGCCCTGATTTATAGAAGCTTACAGTGTTTCCAGTGGAAAACAAGTTAATTTCAGCAGGTATTTCAATTTGCTAGAGGCCTGGTCTGACTTTCCCTTGGCTGTTACTGCCTGAGCAGTAACAGGAATTTATGGGTAAGGCACTACTGGGCTTATGGTTTCAGAAAGGCCACCTGTGGAAACGTGATGCAATTACATGTGGGGAGGGGTGAATAAATACCACTCTTAAATATAATTTGCTTTGTCTCTTGGTTGCTGGCAATTTATTTTTTAGCAAAATATCCTTTACTTGCTTAGCAAACTACAAGTACTGAAGAATCCATTTACCAAACCAGTAACATGTGGACATAAAGACCAGACAGGTAAAGAGAGGGTATCAGGAAGAGACTCATGTTTATTTTATGCTTGAGTGTGTATGGGCAGTCAAGTTATGGCTTGTGTTTACATCAGCAAAATCCCTGAACTAGAATAGAGAATTTTTGGTGGGAAAAAAAAAAATCTTTTAATAGAAAATTGGTTTTGGGCCACACAGAGTTCTAAATAGTCTTGAAATCTCAAGGAGCTATCTGTATGTGCTTTTGTGGAGTCCATATCCACAGTGTGCAATACTTTATTCTGGTGTTGGGTAGGGAAACTGAGAGCAGAAAGGTCTCCTGTGCTACTGCAGAGGGTCATGAGGTCATTTGATCATCTGAAGGAATAAATTTCTAGTTGTGAAAACATTTTCTTCTCAAAAGAATGTAACTTTTTTCAGCCATTCTGTCATTTCTTATCCAAATTCATGGACTGTGCACCCTCTCAGAGCCCACTTTTTGACTTACATACGCCGTGTTGTATACCACTGTCTACTGAGCAATAACTCCTCTGAATAACAGGTAAATATAGAAAGGCTTCAGGCATTCAGTAAAATAAATTTCATTTTATGCTGAAGGAAAAGAAACTTAATCCTTGGCAACTTGCATGGTTCTAATAGATAAAATTAAATTACTGAAACATGAAAACCTGCTGTATTAAGAGCAGCCTTTAAAAATTACCTTATTGAACAGTATTTTCATGTGGAAGATGATCCATTTAGCACCTGCTTATGTGTGCGATTGCTGACCTAGTAAGTGACTGCTTGAACTATAAGTTTATAAACAGACATATGTTTTAGTTTCACAGGTATATTAGCTGGCTCTCATTAGTATTAAATTATTATTCAGGTTTGTGGAACTAGGTATTTTTGTTACTTTGCCTTTCTTTGAAGACAAAAAATAACTGGTTTAAAAGTGGAATGTGCATATTTAAATGATTGAGAACAATCATCTCTTTAAAAAAGATGATTTTTCTTTCCTTGCAGACCTACCTCTGAGTGAATTAAGGAGATTTTGGCAGATTTTCTCTGTGTAGAACTATGTTGCTGAGTGCAGTTTTTGTTTTTGGCAGGTTTTTTTTTTTTTTTTTTTT
>VZTR01027478.1:42557-52560 GCA_013400775.1 Chaetops frenatus | reverse complement strand
CAATCCCGGGGCTCCTCCCCTCTGCTGGAAACTGTGCCCCGGCCGAAGTAGAAAAACAAAAAACCCCCCCCCCAGGAAGGAGAAAAAAAAAAGTTGTTGTCCTTTAAACCACAACACTGGTTGAAAGCAAAAAAGGGTATTCTTGTATTGCTTTATTTCAAAGAAATAGTAGAGATGCTCATCTCCCATTACTGATTTCTTTTTTCCAGGAATATTGCCTTTTGTCAGACCTTTCCAATAGGATTCTGGAAGGAATTAGGGTTATTAGTAAGGAAATGTGATGTCCTGTCTCTTTGTCAAGAACTATTTTATCACATTTAATTTGGCTGATTCACTCACAAATAGATACTTGGCTAAAAGGTGAATTAGTTCAGAAGGCACAGGTGGTGGTAAAGAGGGTGTAGGAAGAGAACCTTGATCATGGAAGTATTCCCACTCTAACAATAAAACCCAAAAATGAACTGGATGTGTAAATCTGGTTGTTCCTGGAGATTCAAGTTGGAAGTAGTTGCTGGAAGTGCTCTGGCATTTGTGTTGCAGGCAGAATAGCTGCTGAGCTTGAAACATTGGCTGAAAAAAATAGGTCTGCACCCAGTGGCCAGGGCCAGATGTGCATCCAGCTAAGTACAGATATAGGACATCTAACAAAGCTGCAGTGTTGAAAGTGGGTAGGACTGATTTTGGCACAGCAGGATTGTTGGTGTCATTTTCTGTGTTTGCTCTGCCTACAGACCAGCTATTTGCAGTCCCACAGCTGCTGGTTCCAAACCAGGAGCCCTATTCAGGTAGCAGACTCATACCTATATCACAAAAATATTTTCATTATCTGTCACTGATTACAGGCTTGTCTTACCTTACTTAGCCTCTTGGTAAGGCTTCTCAGGCATACTTTGCACTTTTCTTAGGCTTACCTGGGGCTCTGTTACAGCTTCTTCAACTGTAATAGCAATTGCATAGTGACCAAGAAATTGTTCCCTTATCTGTTTTGATTTGAGTTTAGTACTGTAGGATTGTTTACTGAAAAGCCATTTTTTCCCCACAGACTGTCATGCACTTCTATGACTAATAGTGTAATAAGTTGCAAACTCCACCTAAGATGAGCTATGACCATAGGAGAAAGGTGTAGCTCAGAGGACCAGAGGCGTAGAGTGACAGCAAAGCAATTAAGTTGCAAGCACAGAAGATGACACACAAGTATCCCAGAGCTATAAACAGCTCAGAAATGTTCAGTTGCTGATCACGGAGGGATTGAATTCTTTGAAATGAAGTAAAATTGGTTTTAGGAATACAAAAAAGAAAAACAGCCAAGATACGAAATATAATAAAGCATACCATTGCATTAAAGTTAAATGGTATGTGGACTTGCAGACCAAGGAAGTAAAAAGTTGTTTTTTTTTTTTGTTTTTTTTTTGTTTTGTTTTGTTTTGTTTTGTTTTTTTTTGCTCATCTCTAATTGCTTCATGGTCTTGGTCTTCTTCTGTTTGGGTTGATTGTAGTTAATTTCCTTGCTGTGCAATGAGGTACTTGAAAAAATTCCAAGTCAGCAGCTCAAACTTTGGCACAGCTATGGAGGAATGTGCCTAGGTATAAAATTAAGGAGAATCTGAGCATGAGAGTGTAGTTTCTCATTGTTTTATTTGGAACAAAGATAAAACTAAGTTTTGCTGACCGGTTCATTTAATTAAGCTAATTTACAGCCTGGCCCCATAAAGAGTTGCATTGAAATAACTGAAGAGGTTGCAAATTGAGGGATTGGAGAGCTGGTTTGGATTCTTACATTGCTGTTGCCACCAGACGAGGTTTAATTAAATCTTTAAGTTTTGTTTACCCAAGTGTCCCACTGCAGTGCTTGGAAAGAGTGCTTTTAAAATTCATATATATTCATGTTACTTTTTCACCACCCTGCATTTGCATAGGACATAACACTACCATGTTCTTTACAAGTGTTTTTTGTTAATAATCTATTCTTTTTGGTTTTTTCTGCCTTGTGTGCTAACATTAATTAATTAATTGATGAACAGTATGATCATGATTTCAGTCTATATTAATAAAATGTAACTTATTTATCTATTAAGAAAACCTTATGGAAAGACTTTTTTAAAAAAGTTCTTGCAATATTCCTTCTAGTCTCTTGGTTTTTTCTCTAGATTCCTTTAGGCACTTCTATCAAAGACTGAGAAACAAAATATTCTTAGCAAATGAGGAGGCATTTATGATGAAAGAAATCTGATGGGAAAATGTTTCAGCTTTTCTTAAGGGTATTTTATGGGCCAAGTCTTTGTAAAAGCAGTTTGTTAGAAAAGCCCAAATTATTTGTGGAGCAGTTATGTATAGTTACCTTTAATCATTGCATTGTAAATAATTCTTTAAATTTGCATCGTGTGCTTTCTGCCATAGAGCAACTGACTTAAAAGTAATGTTGGTTTAGTGTGCTATTGTATGGTGTAAACAGATTTCAAGTTGTATATAGTTATAATCTATTTTTTTTTCTCAAAAATCAATTATTGGAGTACTAGAAAAAATTCTGATAAACAGATGCACTTGATATTGTGCAGTCACATTTGTCTTCCCTAAATTCACTAAAATGTAAGTATGTGTTTATATATGGCCATGGGTTTATGTAAATCTGGATGACTGGCAGGAGTAGCCATCATGGCTTTAATTTACAAGTGTCTTCTCTATTGCTGCCTAAAGATATTAACAATAGGGCAAGCAATTGTGATAATTAATTCCTCTGTAAGGCAGGTGGACTTGGACTCAGGTAGAAGGACTATATAGAGAGATAATACATAACAAATACTCAAAGACATTGATAAGGTGTGCAGTGGAGACAGTGGGAGCTTGCAGGACGTTGGGGAAAAATGGAAAATACAGTGAGGAGGGAGAATATTTGAGAAAAAGAGACAAAATGGTAATCAGATATTTTAAAAACTGTGGGTTTACCTAAAGCTGTTGGTTTAGACCAGAGGTGATATGTACAGATTTGCATGCCTTAGTAACATCCTAGATAATTGCTTTGCATGCAATGTGGGCTGTGTGTTGAAATAAAAATAAGAAACAATTTGAGTGAGACTATTATGTTTTGTTTTGTAGCATTCTGAAGAAGAGGGATAGCAGATATGTACTCATACCTATATTCCATGTATCTCCTAACAGCTACATGGTGCATTGTTGTGATGTAAGGTACTGTAGGATGTTTTATACCATGAAAGACATGTAGAATTTTTTTAACTAGTTTGCAATTTTGATCATGTATGGGTATTTTTGGTTGATATTGTGTGTGGTAAGGACTGGAAAAGAGGTACAATCACATAGTGAAGATGAATCAATTGGAAAATGGTTTGCTTACTGATAGCTTACTTGCAAGAGGAATGGACATCTTTGCAGGCAATTTCTACATGGTGTAATCAGCATATGATTCAAATGTTGTGGAAAATGTTTGTTATGCAGTATGATACAAGGATCTTCCTTATGGGCATGCTGGTATCGTCTGGTGTATTCAGTATGAAATTACAGTATTAAGCCAGAATAGGTATCTGCAGAAACATCTCTGGAACATTGTCGAGTTTTGCATTAAGAACTGGGGGGAGCTTGGCAATCAGTTTTCTGCTCAATTTTTTTGCTTCCTCTTGATCTCTGCTTCACTTCTAGTGGCCTTTATCATAGTACTGTTAGTTCAGTAAGAGAATATAGAATCACTTCTTGGTAATACAGATTGAATGCTAGTGTGAGTAAAACTCCCTGTACCATAAGTATTTTATAGCTACATTTATTATACATGTTGCACATAGTGTGCTTTGCAGTAATCAGAAAAGAGTAATAAATCTGGTATGTTGCTCAGAGTTAATGATATCATAAATGTGCTTCTAGGAGGATAATACACATAATATGGGGAGTACACAGTATGCAACCTGTCAATGCAAACTTTAGGGAGAATAAAATGACCGTGTAAAATGTTTATTGCTTCAGTGGAACAAGTGGAAATGTGAGCAGTGTGAGGAAGGAAATGTATTCTATGCTGTGAATATTCTCAGAATTCTGACTTTCTGAGAAAAAGAAGAAATAATCAATCTTCACAATGACTTAATTGCTACAAACTGGATTTACTGTGGAGACTTTTGAATTGTACTACAAATTGGAGCAAAAATTATGTAACCATCTTACCTCTAGCTGAAAAACATTACACTGTATGCCATAAGCACAAACTGAAATTAAAAAAAATATTCAAGAAGGGAGGGACAATTAAAAGTAGTGAATTCATATTCATTGGCTCTGTCACACAGTAAAAACTGTCTTTAATAAACATCTTTGTTATTGACTCTGTTCTTTTTCTGATATTATCATGCAGAAGTTCAGAACCCTTTCACATGGAAAGTCTTCTTCAATCTGCAGAGGTATTTCTTCCACAAAGGGACTATTGTAGAAAATTGAATACCTCACAAATTTTATATAGTTCTTCACTGTGGAGGATACTTTTGAATGTTTTATTTCTCTTGCATTACTGGTTGGGGTTTTTTTTTTNTTTTTTTTTTTTGTGGTTTTTTTGTTTGTGGTTTTTTGTCCTCCCTCAAAGGCATCTTTGAAACTTCTTTAGTTTAGTTAGCTTTCACAGAATTATATTTGGCATTTCCAGAATAATAATCAATATGAAGTCATATATCATATGAAGGATATAAATTCTAAGTATATAAGTAAGCATATGGGTTGTCTAATTGTTTCCATTACATTTATCAGACTAAATGTGGTTTGAAACTGTCAGGCAAATTATTTCTCTTTGCTATTAAAATTGCAGCCTAAAATGTATTGAACTTTATTTACCATAGAATCATAGAACGGTTTGAGTTAGAAGGGACCTTAAAGATCACTTAGTTCCAACCTCCTCTACCATGGTGGGTTACACTTTCCAAAACACCAGGCTGTTCAACACCTCATCCAGCCTGGCCTCGAGCACTTCCAGGGATGGGGCATCCACAGCTTTTCTGGGTAACCTGCTCCAGTGCCTCATCACCCTCACAGGGAAACATTTCTTCCTAATATCTAATATAAACTTGACCCCTTTCAGTTTAAAGCCATTCCCCCCTCTCCAATCACTTCATGCCCTTGTAAGATGTCCCTTTCCTACTCTCTTGTATGCCCCATTTGGGTAATGGAAGGCTGCTGTAAGGTCTTCCTGGAGCCTTCTCTTCTCCAGGCTGAGCAACTGCAGCTTTCTCAGCTTGTCTCCATGGCAGAGGTGCTTCAGGCCCCTGACCTTATTTCGGATTTATTGTGGTTTTTTTGGTGTTTTGTTTTGTTTTTGTGGGTTTTTTGGGGTTTTGTTTGTTTGTTTGTTTGTTTGTTTTTGTTTTTGTTTTTGTTGTTTGGTTGTTTGGTTGGTTGGTTGGTTGGTTGGTTGGTTGGTTGGTTTTGGGGGGGTTTTTTTGTTCGTTTGTTTGTTTTTGTTATGTTTTGTTTTGTTTTTCTTTTTAGGGGCTTTAATATCTTACAGGAAATTAATCTGACTATGTGAAGCTACAGTTTGGGTTTTGGAGAATTTCCCCTTTCATCTTCAAAATATCCTTGCAAGGAAAAATTATGGTGTGTGTTGGGGAATTTCTCCTTTTCTCTCCAAAATATCCTAGCAATGGAAACTTGTAATGGTTGTTTTCATATGCTTTTATTATCTTGAAGAGCTGAGGCTTTGTCTTGTACAGGGAAGTGATGAAGGCTCAGTAGACAGCAGTCCCAATGAAAGCATAAAAATTTCAATGTATTTATACCTCTGCATGCTATCTGCTTTCATATCTTTGAGAAGCTATTTTATTTACACATCTCTCTGTCAGCATCCCTGTAATTTCATTATGCATATTCATATGGCATAAGCAGATGTACTGTGAATATTTAAAATGCATATATATCTATATGTATGAGTGCCTACAGATATTTCTGCTTATGACTGAGGAGGAAAATATATACTAAATTGTGCCTTTTAAGTACCTGTTGCAATCATTTAAGTAACCAGATTTTTGATGATTATTCTCTAAAGTACTTAGAAATTTACTTCCATATTCTATTTTGTTTAAAAATTGTCTGAATTTATTTCTTGCCTTTCAAGCTAGCAAAGATTTTTACACTTAGTGTTTTGTAGTATTGTATTCTATGCAGTCAGGAATATTCAGAGATTTTATGTTCAAGTTGCACATGTCACACACCACAGAATCACAGCATGGTTGGAAGGGACCACAGTGGGGTCACCTGGCAATCTGTTCCAGTGCTCAGTCACCTGCACAGTAAAGAAGTTCTCCCTCATGTCCAGGTGGAACTTCCTGTGCATCAGTTTCTGCCCTTTGCCTCTTGTCCTGTGGCTTGGCACCACCAAAATGAGCCTGGAAATGTTATCTGACACCCTCCCTTCATTCAGAGGTCCCCTCTCAAGTTGTGTTTTCTCAAATCTTAAGAGGCCCAACTGTCTCAGCCTTTTTTTGGTAAAAGATGTTCTTTTAATTCAGAGGTTTTTGTCCTCTTTTCTTAGTGAGAATGGTTTAATCTGTAAATAAACATTTGTTAATAATAATGTTCAGTGAATGAGTTTTAATTTTCCCAGAAAAAAATGGGAGTTAAAAATTGAAGAGTTTGAATTACTATGATAGAAAACTTCAAAAGAGAAGTTCTAAGGAGTAAGCTCCTTTTGTTGCTGATCAAGGTGAGACTTTGATGGTACAGGAAAATTTGCCGTTTTGCAAAATTGTCTTCATGATTTTTATTATCTTTGACTTCTCTGGACAGTGCTTTGACATAAGTTTATACAAGTAAAATCTTCTACCATTATTTATCTCTCCACCTGATAACCCACTTTTTGTCACTTCTTCCTGTTCCAGCCAAGGGGGTTCTGGAATCAGTGTCTAGTTTAAATCTGGACAAGATCTGAAAGATAGTAAAATTTTCACTGAGATGGTGAGGATTGGTAAGGGAGGGAGAATAAAATTCATCTTCTCTTGCTGGGAACACAGGAAGACTAACACTTTTTGTCATGCAGCTTGAGACAAGCTGGCAGAGTAATTACATGCTTTTTCAAACTATCTCTTCTTTTGAGAAGAATGATAGATGGTGAAATAAATGTGAGAAGTGGCAAGGTAAAGAGGAATAATCTGAGTTTATGGGAAGAAAATAATAAAGTGAGGTATTGAAGAAGGATCTGGTCTGCTTTCATGAAGATCAAATCCTTTTTCATGTTTAGGGACCTGTTGGTTAGGTCAGGGATCAACATGAACTGATTCATCCCATGGGATGCAGTTCCTGGAGGGAAGAAGGATCCAGGACAGCTGGTTTCCTTTCAGAGATTACCAGTAGCATGTATAGAATTAGCAAATGGCGTTTCAGGTGTCATATCTACAAATGAGAAGAGTTCTTGTTATCATCATGTCAAAAGTGTGTGTGATGTGACATAGGATCTGTACAAAAACTGCATCCAGGTTCTGGAAAAACATCAGAGAAATGCTTGAGAACCAGTGTGGACAGAGTGGTGCAGAGGCTTTTGTCAACAAGTGACTGACAGATGCACTACAGGTGAGTGAATATCATCCCTTCTGTTTGCCAGCCTCTCAACATTGCAACTGGAAGAGAAGATTGAGTGTTATTGTAAGATAAGTTATTAAGTAAAATAAAAGATGAAACCTCATGCTTAGAAACTACGATGACAATTATATGGTCACTATGTTACTTGGCAAGTTTTTGGTTTGGCTCTATGTAGATTTAGAGTGTAATTTCTTGTTTCTNCAGTGTTGTAGCCAGGGTCACTTACACAATTCATTTATTCTCAACATACAGATGCTTGAATGTTCAGCTGTTTCTAGCACCCAAGAGAAAACACTGTGCTATAACTGGACTTTATGCTAACTAGCTTAGGTCTTGTTTTTCCACAGGCCAGGTTTGGAGCCAGCACTCAAGGCCTGTCTCTTGTGTCCCATTGACGTGCCACAGACATTTCTCATTGAAGCACAGTAATTAGATTTGCTCTTTAGTACTACGTAAGGTAAAACAGAGGTTCTGCTTAGATGGGTTTGTCAAGCCTGCACATACAGTAGGCCTGAATCTTAGGTGCTAACTGCAAGTGCATTTTAGTCTGTTTCAGGGTTATTTATAACATACACCCATACTACCCTTTGGAATCAGCTCATAAAAGAGAAAAGACAGTCCATCCCTTAGGTTATCTTTTTTTAACTTCTTAAAATTAAAAAAAAAAAAAAAAAGTTGGGGACTGAAACGAAAGGATCTTCAAGATCCCTTCCAAACCAAACCATTCCACAATATTTTAACTAAATTTAAGTGGTGGTGATTAAGAAATACTTGAAAAATCCTGGAGTAAAGCTTGGAATTTCTCTTTTATTTTCTCAATCTAGCATCCATGAGTATGTATTTAAATTTTATCTCTATTTTTATTCTTTAAGTTCAAAATAAAGACTTAAATTATACTTGATTTATAATCCATGGGAAATATTTTCCAACTGTTCTGTGCATCTGTTTGATGTTTTGTTCTTTTTAACTAATGGTGTACTCAGTGTTGCCTACTGTTACATCTATTCAATGTTCTCACATACTGGTTCATTAAGATGTCACTATCAAATGTTTTGTGTCCAAAAATGAAACCCCTGTCTATTAACAGATGTTGCTTCTTCAAATTAAATAATAACTTTTGAAAAATATTGGACTGTGATTGTATTTAGGTCAGAGGAGAAGGTGAAAGTAGAAATGAGTATTTGTTCGTTTGAAATTGGTTCTTGTTAATACGAGGTTAAACTGAAGAAAACTTTGCAAACTATTTTTCTTAGAATAAAAGCTTCAAGAAATCCCTTGAAGTCCTCAGTGGTGCACACTGCTCTGCCCAGCTCACAGACATTAAGTGGAATTAGTGAGAGATTTCTCTTGTACTAGAGGCAGTTATGTTCTTGCCAGGGATTATAAACACTGCAATCAAGTTGACAGTTACAGAAATGTTTGTATTTGAATAGGTTGGGAACATTGAATAGAAGAAAACTTTCTAGTCTGTGGATCTTCTGTATTGCTGCTACTTATGCATTAAACAGTCTTGATAGATTTATTTAGATATAGGCTTCATTCTGTCTGCTTAATTTTGCTTTTTTCATATCACTTGTTCTGATGAATCTGCTGCCTTCAGATTGACTAGATCTTGCCTCTCTCATGTTCTGTCAACTTGACCCATGTTTGAGCAATTGTCTTCTTTTCCTTTCCTCTTTTACTTTGCAAAGCTAGCTGTTTCCTTGTTATGTTCTTATTTTTAATTCAGTCCTCCTTGAACATAACTCATTAGAATTAAGCACAATTTTAAATCTTTATCATGCTCCGGTTTGAAATCACCTTGTGACATTTTTTTGGTGCTGTGAGTGTACTGCATTCATAGTTCAGAGGAACTCTGTGCAGCATTTCTTCTCTTCCAGCCATGGAGATGCTAATATTTCTAATCTTGACATTTGTAATCTCTAACGTAGTACCAAATCTTAACAATTTTATTGAGCAAGTGCAATTCTTGCTCTTCATATTTCAAACTTTTTTTTTATTTTCTTTTTGTATTGATGGACTGTCTCCTATCCCTCTGCCATTTCCAATTTTCTTTGAAAAAAAAACTTATAATAAATTATAAATGCAGTCTTAGGTACATTTGGACAGAGGAGTGTCCTTTGGGGAATTCCCTAAGCACACTCCCTGTTTCATACCTTTTTCCTTGAGTTAACAGTCCCATGTTTTCTAAGACTTGTCTCTTGCTTTCTATTTTCTTGTTTTCCTGGCATCTCTGATAGGTTAGCTCTACTAACTCACCATCTATAAGGACAGGGTCGATACCAAATTAAGTATAAGGCAATTGTTATAATGATAATGTGTTTTATCATGTTTTGTATTGTAGCGGTTTCACATTCACCTGCTCGCCTGCTCACACCAGGCGAGAGTGTAGTGTAGTGGGTTCATGAGAATAAGGATTAAGAGAAATGCAAAACAGGCCTAAACTTCA
>VZTR01027478.1:20150-41801 GCA_013400775.1 Chaetops frenatus | reverse complement strand
CCGGCCGCAGCCCCGGCACGGCCCCCAGGCCCTGGGGCCCGGAGCGGCCGGCCGGGCACGCGGTGTTACCTCCCCCGCGGGCGGAAGTCAAAGAGGGCTTCAAACTTCCCGCTCCTAAAAATGTAAGCTTCGCAAAGACGCCCCTAATATTCAATGGCCACATGGAGTGCCCATCTTAAAATTAGCCAATCCGTGGGCTCCTCACCTCTGCTGGAAACTGTGCCCCGGCGGAAGTAGAAAAACAAAGAACCCCCCCCAGGAAGGAGAAAAAAAAAAGTTGTTGTCCTTTAAACCACAACATGTATTTACACTATCCTTTAATTACCACTTTTTTAAATTGTACTGTCTCCTTGCATGATCAATAAAGTTGGAGTAGGAGATCATCCTTACCAATGACCTTCTGGAAGGTCATACAGGTACTTTACATAAACAGTAGTCTCTCCAAATCTTTATAGAGGCAGTAAATAACTATTAATAAATAACTGCAAATAACTCTATTATTATTATTAATAATAATGCACTGCTTGCAACAACTAAGCTGTTTGTACAAGTAGAGAGGAGTATAAAAGATTACATGTAGGGTAGCCTAATTTGTCTTGCTTGTAATTATCTGATTATTTTAGTTTTTATAACTGAAACATCCCACAGCAATGCAAGCTTGCGCGTCAAAAGAGCTTTTAATTATCAGTTATACATCCTTGCAAAAGTGCAAGTGGAGTACAGGTGGTTTCACAGACTTGGACACTCATTGCAAATTTCTTAACATGGTACTCATCACAGTAAACTGACTGAGTAAATATACTAGAAGATATCTTAGGCCTTCTGCTTTATATATATATGTGTGTGTGTGTGTGTATGTGTGTATGTGTAGGTGCACAGACATGTTATTTGTGTGCCTGTGTAAATACTGGTATATGCATGTATAGAAATATGAGTACAATAATATTTTGTTTTGTTTTGTTTTGTTTTGTTTACCATACCCACTCATAAAATTGCTATCTAAAAAGTAGGCCTGATACTGATCTGGAGAAAAATACTCTCCAGAATCATGTCTTTAGTATATTAAAGAGATGTGTAAGGACCCACTGCAAGACTCTGAAAGCCACATTTCCTTACACTAAGTAGGAACAGAAGCCTTGTTTGTCAGATTTGCCCAACTGTTTGATCCACTGCCAGTTCATAACCCTTAAGGGTCAGACTCTCACTGGAGTATGGAACAGGAAGATGAAGCACATGTAGGTAGAGAATTGAAAAAACTTGATAGGAAACAAGCTTTTATCTATGAGTAAAAGGCAGGAAGCATTAGCATAATTTGATTTGTGTCTAAAGTGGTTTATGTCTTCATCTTACTGTTTTTCTCCTGATGATGAATAAGTACTGTTAAAGTATTGGGAAAAGAAATTATTAATGCCTTTTTAAATTAATGCTTTGTGTGGCTACTTCATCAGGCTACAGTATTGAACTAAGCTCTGAGTTTTGTTTACTGTCTGCTCAATATATGATTCTTCTTCCATGTTCAGAACACTGGTATCAAAGATGGAGCTGGGAAGGAGATTGCATATCAGGATCAATTAGAGTGCAGGCAAAATACAAAAAAGAAATTGAAAAGTGAAACAAGTTAGAATCAAGGTCTACAAATCACTTTGTCAAGGCAGACCAGTGATTTTTTGAAGTTATGTTTAGCAAATGGGTATAAATATGTGTTGATATTATCTGTAGTCTGTGCCAGCAATAGAGTCCAGCTTCATTGTGCAAGCAGTATAACTTTGTTAGCAAAGAACAGTTTCCAGTTTGATGTAAGGTTTAGAGTACAACACTTCAGTAAAGGCAGCCAAATGCCCCCTTAAGTCAAGGTGGGTTACTGTCTGGCAGTCTTGGCAAACAAGCAGAAAAATAACCCTCTGTACATGTAGATCCTAGTTGTCTGAGCATAATTAGGGAGAACATTAAGTTTGGGAGAATAAGTGCTTCATCAATTATGAGGAGGTTCTTGTAATGAAGGCCATTTCTATTATCATTTCTATAGCAATAGGATAGTAATTTAAATTGATTCAGAAGCACAGGTAATGAGTCCTTAAGATGAAATACTAGATTCCTCTAAGAGAAGTTTGATTTTCATTCACTGGCAGGAGATAGCCAAGACTGCTGAACTGCCAGCCATTAAAGTNGCTTCAAACTTCCCGCTCCTAAAAATGTAAGCTTCGCAAAGACGCCCCTAATATTCAATGGCCACATGGAGTGCCCATCTTAAAATTAGCCAATCCGTGGGCTCCTCACCTCTGCTGGAAACTGTGCCCCGGCGGAAGTAGAAAAACAAAGAACCCCCCCCAGGAAGGAGAAAAAAAAAAGTTGTTGTCCTTTAAACCACAACATGTATTTACACTATCCTTTAATTACCACTTTTTTAAATTGTACTGTCTCCTTGCATGATCAATAAAGTTGGAGTAGGAGATCATCCTTACCAATGACCTTCTGGAAGGTCATACAGGTACTTTACATAAACAGTAGTCTCTCCAAATCTTT
Organism: Chaetops frenatus; assembly: GCA_013400775.1. NCBI lineage: Eukaryota > Metazoa > Chordata > Aves > Passeriformes > Picathartidae > Chaetops > Chaetops frenatus. The sequence continues at coordinate 39,278 of VZTR01027478.1, read as the reverse complement.
ATAGAGGCAGTAAATAACTATTAATAAATAACTGCAAATAACTCTATTATTATTATTAATAATAATGCACTGCTTGCAACAACTAAGCTGTTTGTACAAGTAGAGAGGAGTATAAAAGATTACATGTAGGGTAGCCTAATTTGTCTTGCTTGTAATTATCTGATTATTTTAGTTTTTATAACTGAAACATCCCACAGCAATGCAAGCTTGCGCGTCAAAAGAGCTTTTAATTATCAGTTATACATCCTTGCAAAAGTGCAAGTGGAGTACAGGTGGTTTCACAGACTTGGACACTCATTGCAAATTTCTTAACATGGTACTCATCACAGTAAACTGACTGAGTAAATATACTAGAAGATATCTTAGGCCTTCTGCTTTATATATATATATGTGTGTGTGTGTGTATGTGTGTATGTGTAGGTGCACAGACATGTTATTTGTGTGCCTGTGTAAATACTGGTATATGCATGTATAGAAATATGAGTACAATAATATTTTGTTTTGTTTTGTTTTGTTTTGTTTACCATACCCACTCATAAAATTGCTATCTAAAAAGTAGGCCTGATACTGATCTGGAGAAAAATACTCTCCAGAATCATGTCTTTAGTATATTAAAGAGATGTGTAAGGACCCACTGCAAGACTCTGAAAGCCACATTTCCTTACACTAAGTAGGAACAGAAGCCTTGTTTGTCAGATTTGCCCAACTGTTTGATCCACTGCCAGTTCATAACCCTTAAGGGTCAGACTCTCACTGGAGTATGGAACAGGAAGATGAAGCACATGTAGGTAGAGAATTGAAAAAACTTGATAGGAAACAAGCTTTTATCTATGAGTAAAAGGCAGGAAGCATTAGCATAATTTGATTTGTGTCTAAAGTGGTTTATGTCTTCATCTTACTGTTTTTCTCCTGATGATGAATAAGTACTGTTAAAGTATTGGGAAAAGAAATTATTAATGCCTTTTTAAATTAATGCTTTGTGTGGCTACTTCATCAGGCTACAGTATTGAACTAAGCTCTGAGTTTTGTTTACTGTCTGCTCAATATATGATTCTTCTTCCATGTTCAGAACACTGGTATCAAAGATGGAGCTGGGAAGGAGATTGCATATCAGGATCAATTAGAGTGCAGGCAAAATACAAAAAAGAAATTGAAAAGTGAAACAAGTTAGAATCAAGGTCTACAAATCACTTTGTCAAGGCAGACCAGTGATTTTTTGAAGTTATGTTTAGCAAATGGGTATAAATATGTGTTGATATTATCTGTAGTCTGTGCCAGCAATAGAGTCCAGCTTCATTGTGCAAGCAGTATAACTTTGTTAGCAAAGAACAGTTTCCAGTTTGATGTAAGGTTTAGAGTACAACACTTCAGTAAAGGCAGCCAAATGCCCCCTTAAGTCAAGGTGGGTTACTGTCTGGCAGTCTTGGCAAACAAGCAGAAAAATAACCCTCTGTACATGTAGATCCTAGTTGTCTGAGCATAATTAGGGAGAACATTAAGTTTGGGAGAATAAGTGCTTCATCAATTATGAGGAGGTTCTTGTAATGAAGGCCATTTCTATTATCATTTCTATAGCAATAGGATAGTAATTTAAATTGATTCAGAAGCACAGGTAATGAGTCCTTAAGATGAAATACTAGATTCCTCTAAGAGAAGTTTGATTTTCATTCACTGGCAGGAGATAGCCAAGACTGCTGAACTGCCAGCCATTAAAGTTTCTGTGCTATAGTCAAGTAATTTAGACATATATCATGGATTGATTTACTGAGTGACTCTTGCCAAAGAACATGATATGGCTGGTGAATAATCAGGATTATTAGTGATCAAACAATAGTAGGTGGATATCCTTACAATAATATTTAAGAACTACATTGTAGATTTACGTGACAATGTGAGTGAAAGGTGAGTGTGACAGTTCACATAAAGAAATCTGTAAGATGGAGTAGGAGTATTAAGCGAAAAATAACAGATAAGAGTACTTAGAAACACCATGATGTTTATATTAAGTGAATTGTAAATCAAATTAAAGGTCAAAGCAGTTTGAAGATGTAATTTGATTGTGGTTATCTGCTTCAGTTTTATTGGTAATCTGGGTCTGAACTGAAGTATTGAGTAGAATATGAATGTTGAATTATCTGAGGCCTTTTAGGTGAAGAATTAAGTGATATTTCTCTTCAGATCTAACTGCATATGGTGTTTTAAGACACCATATGCAGTTTGACCTGAATAGGCTAACTGGTAATTCTGTACTGAATTAGGAATTGTGAAAAGACTCAAAACTTCTGTGTTCAGAGGTACTTGTCTTGATGTTTTATAGTGTTAGCTTGCAGGTGTTTTTATGGAACACTAATGTGTGTATTTAATTACTGGACAGGTAGATGTCAAATCACTGTATACACTGTGGTGTTTCGTTCATCTAACAGAATCTCTGTGTAAGTATACTTAAGGAGAAGGCTGCTTAGGACAGAGTGTACTTTAAAATAGGGTATATCTAGTAAGCCATTCCTGCCAAAAGTGAGCATTTAGTGAAAGAACTGTTGTGGGTCTGACAGTAAGCAATACTGAGAATTGCTGGCAATACTTAATTCCGTTGGAGAATGATTTCCACAAGTTTCATGTTCTGGGGATTTGTATCAGTTTATTTACTTAGGTAGCAGAACTTGTAAAAAATTAATAATAATAAATGTTGCTGAACCTGAAAATTTTGTATTTTAAAAACCAGGGAAAGACCATTTTTGTATTTTGACCAGTACTCTGATGGAACAGAATCACAGAATCAACTGGGTTCGAAAAGACCTTGGAGATCTTCAATTCCAACCTATGACCTAACACCACCTTATCAACTAAACCATGGCACTGGGTGTCACATCCAGTCTTTTTTTTTAAACACCTCCAGGAATGGTGATGCCCCCACCTTCCTGGGCAACCCATTCCAGTGCCCAACCACTCTTTCCGTAATTTTTTTCTTATGTCTAGCCTAAACTTCCCCTGGCACAGCTTAAGACTGTGTCCTCTCATTCTGTCACTGGTTGTCTGGGAGAAGGGACCAACTCCCACCTGTCTACAACCTCCTTTCAGGCAGTTGTAAAGAGTGAGCAAACTTCATGGGAGGAAAGTCCTGCGTATCACTTTCATGACGAGGTAAGCCATTTACTTGATCAAGGGAAGCCAGTTGATGGAATCTTCTTGGATTTCAGTAAAGCTCTCAATGCTGTCTCTCATGGTATCCTCTGGACTAAGTGTCCAGCACACAGCTGGATAAACACATCGTGTGATGGGTGAGCAATTGGCTCATGGGTCAGACACAAAGGGTTATAGTGGATGGGGTGACATCATACTGGGGATGTGTCACTAGTGGGGTTCCACAGGGCTCCATCCTCAGCCCTGTGCTCTTCAACATCTTCATAAACAGCTTGGACATGAGACTGGAAGGGGATACTGATCAAGTCTGCAGTTTATACGAAGCTGGGAGGAGCCGTTGACTCCCTTGAGGGCAGGGAGGCTCTGAAGAGAGACCTCAACAACTTGGAGGACTGGGCAATCACCAAACGTATGGAGCTCAAAAGGGAAAGTGCTGGGTTCTGCACTGGCAGAATGCAGCCCTGGCTGTACGGACAGACTGGAGAATGAGGTTCTAGAAAGAAGTGCTATGGAAAGGGACCTGGGAGTCCTGGTCAATGGCAAGCTGAATATGGGTCAGCAGTACCCTGGCAGTCACGAGGGCCAACCCTGTCCTGGGGGGATCAGGCCCAGCATCGCCAGCTGGGCAAGGGAGGGGATTGTCCTGCTCTGCTCTGCACTGGGGCAGCCTCACCTTGAATATTGTGTGCAGTTCTGGACATCACAATGTAAGAAAGATGTAAACTATTAGAGAATGTCCAAAAGAGGGCAACAGAGATGGTGAAGGGCCTTGAGAAGCCGTGTGAGGAGTGGCTTGTTGCAGTGTACAGTTTGCCTTGGTACCAGGCTAAGCTGTCTGTCAAACATCTCTACCAATGAAATACAAGTTACATCACTGATAGGAGGCATTATCCAGGATACAGCCCAGCCAATGAGATGGCAAAGCACCAACTTTTGAAAACCCCACTTGATAAAGGGAGAACCATAGAATAAACTTTCACTCTCTTTCTGCTGCACACCACCACGAGGTCTGCTGTCTTTTGTCTGCTCCCCAGACCCCACAACAACAGTGGCTGAGATTACTTGGTCTGTTCAGCCTGGAGAAGGCCTCCCTGCAGTTACAGCTTCTTGTGAGGGGAAGAAGAGAGGCCGGCACCCATCTCCCCTGTGTGCTGACCAGTGACAGGACCCAAGGGAATGGCCTGAAGTTGTGTCAGGGAAGGTTTAGGTTGGATGTTAGAAAAAAGGGTCTTTACCCAGAGGATGGTGGAGCAATGGAAGAGGCTCCCCAGGGAAGTGGTCACAGCACCAAGCCTGACAGAGTTCAGGAAGCATTTGGACAGTGCTTTTGGGCACATGGTGTGACTCTTGGGGTGTCCTGTGCAGGACAGGGAGTTAGACTCGATGATCCTTGTGGGTTCTGTCCCTTCCAACTCAGCATATTCTGTGATTCTATGATTTGAAAATGATGCTACCTCTTGAATTTAAAGTTCTTCACACCAAGCATGAAATAGAGGTGCCAGTTTTCTAATTCGTATCTTTTGATAAAATTCTGTGGGATTAAAGAGGGGAAAACAGTGCATCATTTCAGTCCAGATTAATTTGTTTGCAATCCTAAATTAGGAATCTAAATGCGCTTTCTCTAAAGCTAAACTAGTAATCTTGTATACCTCTGAAAGATGAATTGCCATCTGTAAAAATAGCTGATATGCCATTTCATCCTTTAGAAAGAAAATTAGTCACATTTTGTAATGGTTAGCATGTGGAGTATACAGGGTGCTTTCCTGACCTGCATGATTATACTCTCAATTTTTGCTAAATTTATTTCTTGAAGTAATTGAAGTTGTTTAAAACACAAAAAAATCACAATTTAAAAATTTTATGTTAGATTCTGGGAACATCATATCTTACTCAATGAACCTAATACCTATTTTCAGAGATTGCTATTGCAGTCAAGTTGTATAACTTTTTGGTGCTCCAGTCCAAGGTATTCTTCTCATTGAAAATTAAACCAAGAAAAACTTTTAAGGGTTCTTCCATCAGTCTGATGTGAAAAAAGAGAGGGAGTATGCAAGTGGAAGTGGAAAAGGAAAGATGCCTCTTGCTTTAAATACATTTAAGCAGTTGTAGAGATGCAATTGTCTGTTTAGTCATGTAACTTCTAAATAATGCAGTCAAAAGTCTAGTATTAAAGAAGTTCTTTATTTCTAGAACATTGAGGAACTAGAAGAGGTCAGGTAAATACAGGTAATTCAAATTCAGAGAAAGATTTCAGCTTCTGCAGCAAGTAATCAAGGTGGAGGAGTAGGGCATCTTGACCTGCTGCCTTTTTCTGGTGGGGAGAAACTCTGACTTCTTACCGAAGTGTTGATTGGGGTGTCCTGAGCTGTGCTGTGTGGTGTTGATAGGATAAGAACATAATTTATAAAACACATTTAGTATGACTCATGGTTAAGTCTTTCATAACTTGACTGCCACCTCTTCATTGCACTGTGGCTGTTGTGTCTGCCTCAGAAGCCTTTGAAAATTTTAGGACTTCAGCATTAGTAAAAATTACACAAAAACATACTTGTTATAAAGCTAAATAGTTCTTTATTTGTCATATATTTAAAAGCAAAATTATAAGCTGCATGCAATTTGAATATTTATAGTTCATGCTCTTGCCTCTTTTGCCATAGTTGAGCAGTTGTCATGGTTCCCATTATATCGTCTGCTTTAGAGGCAAACTTCATAACCCTGCTAAATGGAGCTGAATTTCTGAAGTGTACTACACTTGTAGTGCCCTCAGCTGCATCTTGAATTGATCTGTATTTTCCACTGTCTCCCCTTAATAGCACAGAACCAGAGATTGGGGCTCACAAGAAATACAAATATTAATACACAAAATTAATTTTCTTCATCTGTCTTACCAATAAAGAATCACAAATTAAGTGTATTAAGTGTATAAAAGAGATAATTAATTTTTTAAAAAAGAGATTTAGTTAAATGTGGGTGACACCATACTCTGTAGACATAATATTTCAACTTTGCTTTCTGCAGGGGCTATTCTTTCTGAATGGATGCTAATGGGGATAGAGAGTTCATATAATTATGTTTTGCAAGGATGAAAAGACTGGGGCAATTTGTAAGATACCAGCTTCAAGGAGAGATGTTGAAAACTTGATTTTGATACTTTTGGCATCACAGATTCCAAAAGATTTAGCCTGCTAAACCTGCCTTTTTCAAGGTTTCTGTTTCATTTCTCTGGTGTATCTTTATTTGGGTTCAATATGTTCTGAAAGCCAAAAAGAAAAGAGATCTCCCATACCTAATCATTTAGAAAGATCACATTCTGGTCTAAATTCTTTTCTCTAATCTGCTTTGGTTTCTTCAGGAAAGATATTCTGTTTGGGTTATACATCTATTTATACACATAAATATATGTAATGAAATATAGATATAGATGTGTAGTTTTAGAGTTATACAGTAAAGCAGTACTGATCTGGAAAATACAAAAGTTAAAACTTAAGGCATCACTCACTGATGCTAATTAGGGTGCTAGAGCCTCACATTGTTAGATCTAAATTAGATAACTTGTGAATCCAGCAAATTCTACGTAATGCATTTCTGCCTGGGTTATGTAGGTTTTTGGACACTATATGAGCATGTCTTGTGGGAGAGGTGCTTCATGGAATGTACATGAATCTGCATTCACACCTATGTCAAAAATAGGACTGTTAAGGTTTGTGGAGATGCCAAAATATAAACAAAGGGCTGTTTTGTAAATAAATTATTTTAAAATAATGTCTAGTATAGCATTGTGCCTTTGTGAAGGGTAGTTACATCTGGAATGATAAAAGGATAAAATAATGTTTGAGAACAGTGGCAATTGGTTGTTTCTGCTGTGTAATGGTAAATGTCTGAATACTGCTTTCTGTGTTATGTCCCAGTGGAAGTATTAACTCTTATTATGCAACTAGCTGTTTACTGCTGAATGCACTCCTTTTTTTTATCTCGAAGGTGCAAAGAGTATGTGCATTTAAAATGGGTCATTTATTCCAGAGTAACTGTATCTCATCATCAATCTGCAGTGTGATGAATGTCTGTTGGCTTATCTCTTTACATAATACAACTCCGTTTACTTGAGGATAAGAGTAGACCACAAAGAGCAAACTGCTCTGGAGAAGCTGTTAAACTGCTCACTCCTATCTAAACTTATGTTTTCACATGCTGGGAATAGCAGCACTCAGACTGTGACTAGGTAGGGACAAATTTAAAGTAATTTTTTGCTATTGAAATAAATGGGTAGAGATGAAGGGGGTATCTAATGTAGAAGTACAGCGTGAGACTTGTTTAAATGTTCAGTCTTTTGTTCCTGTGGTACATGACATTTAAAGACTATGGCTGAACTTTCTCTGTTGCTTCCCCAGCTCTCTATCACCATTTTCATCCACTATTGTTTTGGTAGGAGTACAGTATGTTTAAATCATGCTTTCTGATTAAGCAAGTTTTAATTTCGTGATATGAATGAATAAATTAAAGGCTTTCCATGTCCTCATTCCAGTAATGACAAAGTTGATATGGGAGAGGTAATATAAGTTAGGAGATGTTCTTGATAATAATTTATTCATTATTTGTTGATATTTTTCTTCCAGCTTTAATGGTGTTGCAGGGGTATGTTTTTTAGAACAGAAACTGTTACATTTGCATTTCTGTGAACTGTAATGCAGTATAATACTGAAATTTCTTCAGGCATTACTGTAAAACACAAACACAGAACAATCTTGCTTTTTGGCAGGGCATATATCTGCAGCATTATATTATCATGTTTATGTGTTATTAGTGCTGGTGCTATATTTTTAACCTTAGATGTTAAAACACTAAAAATGCAAAGTTTTTGATACAATCCAATATAATTAGTATTTCTCACTTTAATTGGAAGAATGCAGCATTAATTACACATTAGACCATTGAAAATACTGGTATCTGCAGTTAGTAAGAAAAAAATGATGTATAGAGAGTCTGCTGGTATGTGATATTCAGTCTGTCTATTGTATTGTGACATAGCACATAACTTTGTATTGCAGATTTAAGGGTTTTTTTCATTATAGACTTATATCAAATACTGGATTGTCTCTTAGATCCTTAGTGATGTTTGTGATTTAGTGTATTTGGTGATTTGGTTGAATTTAGTACACTTTACAAAGAAGTACACTATGCTCTTTTCATTTCTATACATAACTTTTTCTTAAAATTCTTTTCTATATTACTAACAAAATAACTTCAATGAAAATGCCTTTCTTAGTCTTTGAATCTATCTGTTTATTTACTAGCGGAGGCACTCAAGCTCAGTGGATTTGATTAATTTAGTGATCTTTTCCAGATGTATGACAAAATAATTCCTTTTCAGTATAGAGTGTAATTTTAAAACATGTAGATAATGCCATCTAGTTGGGCTATCACTGCAGTGTCATTTGTGTCCTGCTGCAGAGTGGCACTTAAAGGAAATCTCCAACTGTGGTGCTTGCAGTAGTAGTTTCTAGACTTTGATCTCTGGTCAGATGGGGGATCATGAAAGGGTATTGCCCTTTAGAGTGCTTTCAATTGAATGCTGGATTAAATAAATACCATGAGGCTAATTAATGTTGATCCAAGAAAAATCTTAAAGGGTAAAGGGATTCCTTTGGTGTCGGTCTGTTCTGTTCCTGGGAACATTCCTGGAATCCCAACTGTAGATTTACAGTAAGAAAAGGCAGTTAAACAAGCACAGAAGGATGAGATGACAATGTCATGTGTCCAAATGATATGACAACCAGCTTATAATAATATTTTATTGAAAAAGTCCATTACAAATTTCTAATACAGCTTTATAAACAAAATGCCTCTTTTATAAACAAAATGGTTGTGGAAATACAGGCAGCCAGGCACAAGGGCTTTACAGAGCTGTCACCATGCATGGATGTAAGATAGGGGAATTCAAGTGTTTCATTCTAGAAGGAGGAAGATTAATGAAGAAAAGAGTGGGAGTGCTGATCATGGTAGTGCTGCAACAGTGTCAGTGAAATATTGGCGGTTCTCTTTCTGCCTGCTCTAATGTCTCCATTATATTTTGTGGTTGACTTTTTGATTCGTTGGATCTTTTACAAATTGATCAAGTGACAGAAATATGAAATTCAATTATGCTCAACTGCATTCTAGACCAGTACTTTCTGTACTATGTTATTATTATTCGTGAATGTTGAGGGTTAGGTTTTCTTTCCTTTTGTTCCTTTCTAGGTATAGAATTTTTTCCCATAAGTTGCAAGGAAACACTAACGACTGGGTGCTTAAGAAGAACAAAAGAAGTGGCTGAGCTCAGGGGAGGAAGGCATCTGGTTGCAGTTCTCATATTGGGGAGTCTCTCTCGGAGGGTCGGAGATATCTGGAGAATTGGGCTGGCAAAAGGTGGGGCTGGAGCAGCTCCTGGCACTCTCTCACTCTCGACTTCGGAGGAGGAGGCTCAGAGCTGCTGCTTGGGGAAGGGAATTCGCTGCTGCTGCTGCTGGACCCCCACCCAGAGCTTCTTCTTCTGCCGTGGGGTGAGCCTCTGCTTGTGAGAGCAGCCTCTGAACTGGGACCTTATTAACACCCGCCTCACTAAAGGGGGGAGCTATTGCCCCCTGTTCGGGTGCCCGGGATCCTGAGCTGGCCTCTCCCTGCCCTGCTGGGAGCCGGGCTGCTGCCGCTGCCCCGCCCCCGCCGCTCCCTCGGCACCGCTCTGGGTTTGGCTGCACTGCAGCCCCGCAGCCCCTGCCTGCCGAGACACCCTGCCGTCCCAGCCTGCTGCTCCCGAGAGCCCTGCTGGGGCACCGGCACCCGCTGCCCCAGGGGGTTTGTGAAGCAAAGCCTCCCTTCCATCCCTCCCCGTCCCGCTGAGCCGCCATTGCCACGCGCTCCCCGAGCTCGCGCCACAGCGCCCCCTGCAGCCGCGGGGGAACCATCGCACCTGCCCTGGCTCCGAGCGCCACCAGCGCCCCCTGCCGGCTGTGCCCGGAACTGCACCGAAGGGGAAAGTGCCTGCAGGCCAGAGGGCTGTGAGTGGGTTCCTGCTTCTGCTTGTTCTTAATGCCGTAGTAGTGGTTGTTCACTTGCTTTATAATAAATAGTAAAGAACTGTTAATCCTATTCCCACTTCTTTGCCTGAGAGCCCCTTAATTTCAAAATTACAATAACTTGGAGAGAAAGGATTTAAATTCTCCATTCCAAGGCAGACCCCTGCCTTCCTTAGTAGATGCCTGTCCTTCAAGCCAGGACATCGAATTATTCTCATACTCAGATATTGTACTATATTATTACTGTCTTTGTGTGCGTAAAGGTAAAGCAGAAGTGAAAACTGCCACAATGTTCATTGGATTTGTGTCTCTTTTAAATGATTTGTTATAAATATGGGAAACTACTTCTTGAAAACGCAGTTTTAAATTAAGGAAATAATGCAAATTCTTCCAGACTAAATGCATTCTATGCAATAAACCGCTCACCATTTTTTTTTGGTAACAGCTGTATTTATCTAATCTGTCTCTTCTGATTGTGTTTATCATACTTACTCGGCTAACCCAGGGAATATCATGTAAATTTAAAAACAAAAAACAAAAGATGAATGTAGAAAGACAAATTATAAGAATGTAGTCAAGAGCACTTGGCTCTTTTTTCTCTTCTTTTTTCTTTTTTTTCCCCCTACATTTTACTGACCAGTGGTGGATTTCAGATTGTGCTTGGCTATGATGTTTGTTGCTAGAAGACTTTTTCACTAAAGGGATGAAGGCCTGTGAAGGTAGTTGGTGTTATCCTGAACATCTGCACATGAACACAGGTTGGCATGGCTTCTCTCCTTCTGCAGCGTCTAAAAGCTGTAAATGGAGTGGTGACGCATTTCCTTGGCTTACCTGCTGTTGTTCCTTCTGCAATTCAAGGATCCCTGTGCCCATGAGAGAAGCCAGGTGTTTCAAAGGCTATTGACGGCGGCAGCAGTCAGCAGCCAATGAAACACGGACAAGTTAAAACTTCCCTCAGTATTGCAGACAAATGACAGTTTCACATGGGTTTTCAGGGAAATCGAGGAATGAGAAAGGGGCTCATTCCTTGCTTTTTGTTCTTTCAGAGGAAATTCTTTCTTTTGGCTTCAGGTGATGGACTCTTGCCAACTCCTCGAGGACATCCTGGAGATCTTGAGTCATGAATTTAAATATGCATAATAGAAAATTACTAGTTAGAGGAGGTTTTTTTTTTTCCTGCAGCAATAGATAATAGTGTTTGTGTAACTGAAATTGCAAAGAAGAGTGACATTAGCATCCTTCCACTTGGACATTATTTTGTCTGCCCTGGTAAGAGAGGCAGTTAGGCAATGAACACAGCTCATTCAAATGCCTAACTTTTTTCATTTTAATGTCCTGCTCAATTCCAGAGTTTTTCAGTCAGTATTCACCAAAATGCAGCTTTCAGGACAAACAACCTGTATGAAATGTACAGAACTGGCTAATCAATGTAATATTTGTGGAGCATTTTTTCCTGTTTGCATCTTCTACTTTATGAAGCTCTGCAAATTTTTATCTAACTATCCATAGTTGAATCAAGAAATGAAATGGTTTTTAAATGAAGAATTTATGTCAGCATTTTTTAGATGACTGGAGAGATGTAATGATACAATTTTGGGAAACCATACTTATTAACATTAAATGAAAAGGATGCCGGAGTCTGAAAAAAACAAACAAAAAACCCACACATTCAAGAGCTCAGGAATATCCATTAATTAAAAAAAAATGATAACTTAGACTATATTTTGGCAAAAATATCCCTTAAATATCCCTATCAAATTATTTATTATCATTGATTGATACATTAGAATTTAAAAAGTTTCACGTGTTTTCCTCATTATTGAGTTCTTGAAGGCAATTTTTACAGCTTTTTACCCAGTTTTCTGGGTTTTTTTTAACATATAACAGCATAAATTAATGGGCTGTTTTAGGCTTTACCTATGCTGTGCAGAGACACTATGTAGTTGTCAACTGTCACTAATATTAAAGATTTCTTACAATATGTTGCATTGGATTGCAATGTTGAGTTGGGCAATCATTTAACTTGTCTTCACAAAGTATCTTCTTGGTTCTGCTGTACATATTCTTTGAAATACAGCTCTTTATATCCATTAGCAAAAATCACACTATTAAATTATAATTCCCCAATGAAGATCTTTTCTTCATTAATCATTCAAGTTTTGTTTCTTACAAGCCATCTTGGTAGCCTTTATTTTTAACCTAAATATTAGCCATTTGTGCCAATTTTGAGTCCATTGATCTAATTGTCCCTTAGTCCACCTTCCTCTTCATTTTGTTTTCCCTTCGCAACTGTTTAATTGTGAAACAAGTGAAGCCTGTGTAAAAATTTAACTTGTTAGAGAAAGCTGAACTAGTTACTTTAGTAAGGCCAGTAAAGTGCCTTTACAGGGCTCTTACAGCTGTGGTGTGGCTGGCAGTACTTACTCTCATGCACACCCTGGTGCATGTACTTGTGTCCAGCTGCTTGCCCAGTCCTGTGGAAGGAGTGGAACCCAAGGAATGCTGGGAGACACTTAGAAAGGGAGAACATGGTGAACTGGGGACATTAAAAAAGGCTTTTTGAGGATACTAGGGTTTTGCAGTTCATGGAACCAATTGATTCACCAGGTCACTGCAGATTTTTCCAATTTATCAGCATATATAGAAAAAATAAATTTCATCATGCACCCACTTTATCAAACTGACTTGTGAATTTCTCCAAGAAATAAAAGTAATTTTGAGAAGTTCATTTTCATTTAACTTTGGTGACTTTGTTTCCAGTGTCTTAATATCAGAGAATGATGATTATTTTACTTGTATATAATAGCTGCTAATCTGTTTGTAGTTACCTAGGATGTCCTGTTTGCTTATCCAAGGGCAACAGTGTGCTTTCAGTAGTAATTTGGAATTTTCCTGCTATTCCATGATTTGTTAATTAGCATCAGTGGCCTGAGGTATCCTGAGTTGCACTCAACTGCTATCTGATGGCAACTGTCATAATTTTAAAAGCCTATTTTCATTCTGGCTTTATTTTACTTTATCAGATTTTTGCAATTTATAAAGTCTTGTTTTTGCTGATTTTTAATGACTTTCTAATCTTTTAGGATTTTTATTTTTTCTATCTTTAATGGCTTCTTTGCCAAGATATGCTTTAATCTTTCTTTTTTCCTTATGCGGTTCTTTTTTAGTTCTTTTGTTCTCTTGACCTCTCACATCTGTGCTTGTTGGGCTGGTGATCTGCCATTTATTTGCATTTTGTCATTGATGTTCCCTTCAGCACCCTTCCCCTTTTCTATTCATTTATTCTCTCTGTTAGACTTTAGCTTTGTGAACAGTCCATCAAGTGGGGTGCAGAATTACAGAACAGGGGCTCTGAACACTTTGAAGTAGTTTACTGACAATTAATTCGCTTATGTATTTTTAGAGGGTACATTCTCTAGCATAAGGCTTGTTCTTCCATAAGTACAGTGTGCTTCTAAGGTTTACTCATTTTTGTCTGGCCTTATCCTTTCAGTACTGGTATGACCAACAAACTTCTAAAGAATCCCTATTGGCACACACCACATTTCCATCCCTGGCTGGAGGTGTGGTAGCTCCTGCTCTGCATGTGCCCCTGCTGCTTCCCACAGTCTGCTGGGGCTTGTCATGATCCAAAAGCCCACCTGAGATCCTGCAGGCAGAGCGAGGTGGAGGTCCCCATGTGTGGCACACCCGGCTAGGCACTGGTGGCCTGTGCTAAGCTGTTGATTTCAGGACTAGCACTGGATTTCAGTAGTGCTCTTGTTATATCCTGAGTGCTAAAGTGGTTTGCTGACTTCTGTTTTGAGCAAGTTACGAGTCACTGACAGGTCAACTATTTTATTAGATCATCTTTTTTTTACAAGTAGTCTTATTTTCCCATATGATGCAAATGCATTCAGATTGTTGTGGTTTTTAGGACAGTGACATCTCTTCATTCTAGCCATTATGTGTATCCTCATAAGAACTGAAATAAATATGGTGATTTTACAAATTTGCCTATGTATGCGTATGGAAAGTTTTTTACTAGACTGTAAAACCTGACCTTATTGTGGTTTCTGTTATTTAAAATTTATGATGCTCACTTTGTTTTTAAATTAATCCCCTAAAATGGTTTAAAATACATTTGTTGACACATACTCAATCTGACCTCCCATCTGACCCACCCCAGTAAGCTTCTGTTATGTTATAATTAAGCTACTGAAATAAATCCGTGAGACTGCTTTGAAAAATTCAGATATTCATGCAGCATTTATGCTGTTTCTTTATATTCTTTTTGTGGGATGATGACCAAGGACTTGGGCAAGGGCTAAGGCTTTCTGTCTGCACTGTACACTGCATTTTACATTAGCTTTGAAGAAGGAAATGTGCATAGCTGATGTTAAGAAAGGCTGACTTGGCTGAAGGATGAGGTCCTGTGGAGACAGGATGGACCTGAGATAGGATGAAAAGCTGGATGTGAGCCAACAGTGTGCCCTTGCAGCTCAGAAAGCCAACCACTGCCTGAGCTGCATCCACAGCAATGTGGCCAGGAGGGCAAGGGAGGGGATTCTGCCCCTCTGCTCTGCCCTGGTGAGACCCCACCTGAAGTGCTGCATCCAGCCCTGGGCTCCCCAGCACAAGAAAGATGGGGACCTATTAGAGGAGGTCCAGAGTGGGGCCACACAGATGATCAGAGGGCTGGAGCACCTCTCCTGCAAAGACAGGCTGAGGGAGTTGGGGTTGTTCAGCCTGCAGAGAACAGTCTGCGCTCTGGGGAAACTTTAGTATTGCCTTCCAGTGCCTAAAGGGGGTTTACTAAAAATGAGAGACATTCTTATGTGAACATATAGTGATAAGACAAGGGTTGAAGGTTTTGAACTAAACGAGATTTAGATTTGATATTAAGAAGAAATTCTTTCTGGTGAGGGTGGTGACGCACTAGAACAGTTTTCCTAGAGAAGCTGTGGATGCCCCATCACTGGAAGTGTTTAAGGCCAGGCTGCTGAGGCTTTGAGCAGCCTCATCTAGTGTGTGCCACACCTGCCCGTGGCAGGGCTGTTGGAACTAGATGACCTTTAAGGTCTCTCTACAAAGCAAAATTTTAATGAGAGTGTACAAGAATGACTCAAAACTTACTTCTTAATTCACCAGTAAATAATTGGGACATACTACCATATTTTGGCATAGTATACTGATCTTTTAAGTCCTGAGGAATGTGCAGTGCCTTTCAGTAATGAAATTATTTCTTAATAATTTTATAATAATTTAAAATACTTACAGTAAATTCTCTGTTGGTGATTGAGAGCATTTTATAATGGAAAGAAGTGCTTGCATAGAAAATAACAAAAATGTAGAGGGCCAAATCCTTTTGCTGATCTTCCATGATCTTATCTAATTTGAGAACAGATTGCAGAGCACTGAATGTTTTCAGTATTCTCAATCTGTATTCTTTCCAGTCTCAGATGTAAGAATTGTTTTGGTACTATTGAAATTCATTATTGAAATCGTGTAGTGTGGAAGAATACAGTTTATGTGTATGTTGCTTATTGCAATCTTATTTTTCCCACTCATACAAGCTTCTTTAATGTAATCAGCTTAAACTCACTAATTCCTTTTAGGTATGATCTTTACTTCCCTTTGGCTTTTTTGCTAGGGTGAATTTCCCTTCTTAAAGAAGGTTACTCTTCTGTGGAGTGGGGACCCCCGTTGCAGTGTCATCAATATTTTCCAAAGAATCCTGTCAGTTTCTTCTCTGTGAAGAAGTGACAAGCCCTGGCTGTAGGCTATATTATTGTTTCAGTAGGGATGATGTTCTTTGTTTTGCTTATTTTTTTTTTCTCCAAACTACTCCTATCTCAAGATGTATGAAAACAAGCCAAAAAAAGATCTCAAGCAAGCACACAGAAACATTGTTTTCTCTGGAAGAAACAAACAAAACCTGTAGGAAAATATCCATCTCGAGGCAGTCTGAATTATTTCAGAGTAAAAAGCTCAGCATTATAGTGGGGAAAAAACAATTAGGAGTGTGTCTGCTTGTATTGTGGCTTGGCTGTCCTGTTTTGGAATTCTGTGCCAATGATATGAATAACGCAAATTATAAAAGGAAGACTTATATCTGTATTCATGTGGGACAAATTTAAATGTTCATAAGAATGCTTACACTTTTATTTCTGTCTACATAATAATTTGGGATGCTTTTCACATGTAAACTTCACGTGATTCCCCAAAATAATGTTCCAATTAAAAAAAAAAAAAAAGCCCTTTTTCTACATGAAATATGAATTATCCCTAATTTAACATGGAGAGGACTGAGTCAGAAATACCAGCATGTTGAAAGACCTTTCTTAAGGATATATCAAAAAATGAAATCTACCTTATGTAATAACAACAGTAACATTTTGTGGTAATTAAAATTTTTTAAAAAAGCCAAACAAGCATGAAAACAAGACCAGAGGCATCTTATGTTGGAGTAGGTGACTATGCAGACACCTGCAGAAGTGCTTTGGTAGAGACAAGTTAGGAAAAGCAGGAAAGAAGATGTTAGTGGAGATAATCAAGGTGGAAACTTGCTGCATTTCTGAGCGTCAAAAAAAGAATTTTTCATTTAAAAGATAATTTCTCTTTGGAGAATGCTTAGGTTTTTTTGGACGTCTGCCTCCATCATTTTTACATTTTTAAATATATTAAGTTGGGAAGCTGTACAAGCAAATTCAGGATCAAAATTAGAATTATATAGTGCTGTAGTTTGCAGTTCTTGAAAAACTCTGGAAACAGAGCCTTTAAATGTAGTAAGCCTTTATAGCTAGAAATGTAAGCCACACTTACAGTAGCCACTGACTATCTGTATGTATGGATAACAGTTGCATACACATTAGATATGCCTTTTTGCTAATTTTGATAGTTTTAAAAATTAGATTTTTGTGTGCACTAGGATTATATGTTTATGATGCCGGTGATGGCATGCATGACACAATTGGGACAGTACTGAGACTTTAAGTTTTCAGTTGTATTTCACTGCCTCCAGCTAAAGCTTTTCAGGGATATATTTCTGAATGATGATAAGGTTATCACTGAATACATACGCTTGGAGAAAGTGTGCTGCTGGTGGAACAAGCATAGTTGTTTAACTGGGGTTAATAACTGGGTTCACAACTCTTCTTCTACCCTGGGAAGATGTCCTTACAAAGTATGTGTGACTTGAACATATCTGAAAAAGTAAAAACAATTTGTTGTCGTCTTTACTGGATCTTCACAATGAGGAATGTTCAGCTGTGACAAACCTAAGTTGGATGGATACTATGTGGAGACAACATAAAGTGGTTGAGCTAGAGAGACCTGTGACTTATGAACAGAGTGTGAAACATCATTATTTTCTTCTTCCCTTTTCTACTCATTGCTCTTTCTGCCCTGTTGTACAATTTCAAACAAGGACTATTTTCCTCTTTGTTTAGTGCCTCTTTCTGTCTTTCTCATTTCCTCTTGTTTGGTGGTGAGGTTGGCCTTTGCCTATCATCAGGTCATAATGCCAACTTCTGATTTCCTCACAACTTGTCTAATTTCAAATGATGTTTTCAGAAGTTTTATTTTTGAATGGGTTAATTTAAAAAAAAAAAAAAAAAAAAAAGCTTCCCTATAGGTTTAGCTCTAATGTATGTGAAGTGTTTAACCAAAATTGCTATAACAGCATTTCTCTTTCATGTTACTGCTTTAGGTCATATCTGACATGAGAGGCACCTTCAAAGGGTGGTTAATCTCTGAGTTCTTTGGGGATCACTATCTTTGTTCATTGAAACCTCAGGGAGGTTAGTATAAATATGTTCTTATCTTAGGAATTTCAGTAAAGTACCTAGAATTTGGTGTGATGAATTTGGGCTATGTTATTTCTGTACCTCTGTACAGACAGAACAAGGGATTTTGGCCCATAATTAAGGTTCTGGTTATTGTGTACAATGTACAATCAGTAAATCCACTTAGCAGGAGGATTAGTAATCTCTTTTCTACCTCTGTAACTTATAAAAGATTTTTTCATATTGCTTTTGACTGTAAGAGGCACTAAAACTGTTCAAAAACTAGTAACTATTCTAGTCCTAAAATATGTTGAACATATGTAATAGAAAATGAAAAATTAATTTCACAACTGCAATTCAGTAATTTCTGTTTTAACTAAAAATTGCACTTTATAAGATATATACTTACAAAAATATTCCTATTAATTATTTTAAATATTTTAAAATAATTTTATAGCTTTTATAACTGTTGTTCCCACCCTTTATCAAATGCTCAGTTATGCTGAAAACCCTTTTAAAAAAAATGTAAAAAAAATGTCTGTCAGAAGGGCAAGTAGTTCATCAGGTCACTGACATGAATACCCTGGAACCTGCAATTTTATCCCTCATTTCTTTTAACGTTACTGCCTAATACTAAATAAGCTGTTCTAAGTTCTCCCTCAAGTCAGAGTTTCCAAAACCTGTTTTTTTTCTCACTAGTGCTCTAGTGAGAAAATCAGCAATGGATCCAGTACTGGTTACCATCTGATGACTTAGATGTTGGGACAGAGCAAACCCTCAGCAAGTTTGCAGATGGTACAAAACTGGGAGGACTGGCTGATATCAGATGATATCAGATGGCTGTGCTGTCTTTCAGAGGGGCTGGCATGGGCTGGAGAAGAGGCTGATGTGAAGCTCAAGAAAGGGTAGTGCACAGTCCTGCACTTGGGAAGGAATAACTCCAGACGCCAGTAGAGGCTGGAGGCTGACAGGTTGGAAAGCAACTTCGCAGATGTCGTGGGTTTGCTCACAACCGGGTGGAAACACCATTTAATGTAGTGGTTTCACATTCACCTGCTCGCCTGCTCACACCAGGCGAGAGTGCAGCGTAGTGGTTTCATGAGAATAAAGATTAAGAGAAATGCAAAGCAGGCCTAAACTTTAAAGATTAAAATAGTTTATTAACAGAAAAA
>VZTR01027478.1:0-19442 GCA_013400775.1 Chaetops frenatus | reverse complement strand
CAGCCCCCAGGCCCTGAGGCCCAGAGCGGCCAGCCGTTACGGTGTTACCTTCCCTGCGAACGGAAGTCAAAAAGAGACCTTCAAACTTCCCGCTCTTAAAAATGTAAGCTTCACAAAGACGCCCCCAATGCTCAAGTGGCCACACAAAGTGCCCATCTCAAAACCAGCCAATCTGTGGGCTCTCCACCCCCCGCCGGAAACCGTACCCCGGCGGAAGTGGAAAAACAAAACCCCCCCAGGAAGGAGAAAAAAGTTGTTGTCCTTTAAACCACAGCAGCAGAAAAGGACCAGATTCTAGTGGACACCGTATTGAACTGAGCCAACAAAGCAGCATGGTGGCTATAGACAGCAGCTCTCTCAGCTGCATTAGCCAGAGCATTGCCAGCAGGTGGAGGGAGGTGATCCAGCTCCTCCACTCAGCACTGCATAGTGAGGCAATGTCTGGAGTCCTGTGTGCAGTCCTGTGCTCCCCATTGCAGGAGAGATGGGCATGCTGGAGTAAGTCTGGCAAAGGCCCAAAAAGATCCAGGAGGTGGAGCATCTGGCATGTGAGAAGAGGTTGAGAGAGATGTGACTGTAGAGCTAAAGAAGAGAAGTCTCAGTGCAGTCTTACCAACATGGAAGAATTCCCAGCTGGCAGGTGGCAGTGCCCACTGAGCCAGAGAGTTCTCAGAAGTGCCCACTGAAAGAGGCAATGAGCACAAATTAGAGCACAAGAAATTCTGTTGAACAAAGATATGTTGTATTTTTCACAGTGAGGGTGGTCAAACCCTGGAAAAGGTCCCATATTGGTTTTTCCAAGATTTCCATCACTGGCAATCAAAACCTGATTGCACATGATCCTGAGCAGAGCAGCGTGGTCTAATGGGAGCTGTTCCTGCCCATGGAGGGAGGGGCTGGCATTAGATGATCTGTAAGGTCCATCCAAACTAACATTCTGTGATGCTATGATTTGCACAGGGCTTTGAATTAAATGATCTCCAGAAGCCCCTTCCACCTTTAGCCCTTCAGTGTTTTTGTCCTAATGTTTTCCTGTAAGTTTGAGAATTTTTTAAGTGTACAGTCTCAAACAAACAAATAAAACTCCTCATTTTGTGAGAGCAGAAAAATGAATATGATTAGCATTTCCGTGCTTATAAAATACACAGATTTCAGAAAAAAAAAAATCCAGATTTCTTTTTGTTTTAATAATTGATCATTCTTAAGAACAAACAAACAAGAAAACCCTAGCACAATCAGGAAAACAAGCAATAAAGAGGGCTACTTATATGGATTTTTGCATATCTAGATTATTTGGTATAATTGTGATTGGGTTTTTTGTTGGTTTTTTTTCCTTGTTTCTCTTTCATAATTTTTTTTGGAACATCTCCATAGAAATCTATTCTGTCATTCAACTCTAATTTTTTGAAAGGTTCCTGTAGTGTCTGATTAGGTTTCCATTTTTATGTTCAGTTTTCACTGTCTTTTTTTTAAACACAATTACTAAAGCTTCACTTGTGTGTGATTGTTTCTTCATTCTTTATTGACAAATATTTTCATTGCATTAACCTGAAGTATTTAGTAGGTAATTTGGCTCTTGTTATTCTGAGATTGTCTTGGAAATAGTCAAATTTAAAACGATACTACTTAGATTTTTTTTTTAAAATGTCATTTTCATTTCTAAATGATGACATTGCGCATGTTTATAATTTTTTAATGTACCCTTTGTTTGTTCAGAAACCTGAAGGAATTTTTAGTGAGTATGAAAACCGGCACAGTTTGGGGGGTCTTCTTAGCAGTTGACAAAATGGTTCAGCTGGATTTTATGTAAGAAAACTGCAGAATCCTGAAATATGTCCTTCTACACGAATTTTTATAGTTATGGTAATAACTATGCTATGAATGTTACAACTTGAAAAGCTGTCAACATTTGTGACAAAACTTAAGCTAATTATTTTTACAATAAAACCAGACCTGACTGAGAATTTTCAATTGACTTCAGCTTCATTTGGACTAAAATTAAATCCCTAGGATTTTTTTGAGCATTTGTGCTAGAATGTGATTTCTCTTTTATAAGAGGAAAATAATAGCTAAGTTTCAGGTACATGCAATGGAGAGAGATTATGTAAGATTACTCCTAGGATTTTTAATGGCCCCTGAACACCAGTGAGAATCATCTGAATTCAGAAAATGTGTACCCCTGTAGTACAGAAATCAAAGGAGGGTAACAAAGGCTAAAGTAAGCCTTTGGCATTCATGTAATGAAGAGAACCTAAGCAGGAGCAGGAGACGTGACCTTCTAATCAAAAAATCCTTATCTGAAAAACAGAAAATCCTGGCATGAGATGCTTTACATGCTATGACATTGAAAAAAAAAAAAAAAAGCACAATAAATTTTCAGCTGTAGGGATAGTTATGAAGTCATTATGTCACAGAAAGATTGAAACAGTAATATTCTGTTTCTCCCCTTAACACTTCCATAGAAAAGAAGATTGTTTTCTTGTTTTCTACTGTGTGTAGAATAGGGGTAATAGAAAGAATGGCAGTATGTAGAAAGGATATAAAACACACATACATATAGGTGTGGCAGTGAAAACAGGATTAGGTAAGCAATGATCAGTGATCCTTAAGTTGGCTAATCCATGTATAGTCTGGCACAAGATGAGAAGGAAGTAGTAGAGTGCAAAGGCACCGTTTCCATTAATGGTCATCCCAGAAAGCTGTGTGACAGTGGGAGAAGCAGTGGTAAACTTCAGGCAGGTTTCCCACCATCTGTGTGTTGTGGCTTCATGTTTAGGTGCCCTTACGAATATTGAATACCAATATTTGCTGCACACAGCTTTTGTACATTTTTTTATATTTTTCACACATATTTTTAAAAATCTGAGTAGGGCTAATATGTCAGATTCTTTTGCAGATTAGTAACCTATGGTGATCATTCCTGCAAAAGATAGATATGTTTGTCAGTGGGCAGCTACTCTTTCTAACCATACAATTTCTAGAAATTACCCTTTTTTTTAGTATTAGTTTTCTTTCATTTTTATCGTTTCCCCTTTATTACTGTTAATTACTCTTAGTATTTTCTGTTCTTATTTTAAATCTTCTCTTCCTCTTCCCTAACTAAACTTTGTTATACCATGAACTATTCTCCTGTCTTTTCACATCCATACCTCTACTCCTGCTTTGCCTCACAAAGTACAATCATGTTTCTTACCCTGCAGATTTGACTTTTATACTTGCATAAAACTGTGAAACTGTTGATATTGTGTTCAAGATCATGTACCTTTTCTGAATACAGGCCTTTCATAAGTATGCTTCAAATATACACAGCAAAGGAATTTGTGTTCTCAGTGTCTCATCACCAAAATACTTGTGCACCCATGGATGCTACTTCCTTTGGCCTTTCCACTGTGAAATACCACTAGGATAACCTGACAGTAGTTCTGCCATGGTACTGGTATAACTTCATGATGCTGTTGATGTTGTCTGGAAAGGAACAATTAAAATTTCTGCTTTCTCTTCCATTAACTGTTGGGGATACTGTCTGTTTCTGAGTCTGTTTTAGTTCTTTAGTTCCGTGTTCTGAACTTAAAATAAATCCCCTCAGCCCCATCCTTTTCTCCTGCCATTTCTCAGTAATAGGAGTTTGCTTATATTGTTCTGGTGAATACTTTTCTGTGACAGGAGGGTTATCATAAGATTTCCCGAAGTTCTTGGGTTAAAAATTTCACTTTGTCACTTTGCCAGCTGTTTAATGCTCCTCTGTTTAGTGTTCTGTTTAATGCTCCTCCTTGCTGAGCACTGATTGCTGCTTACTTTATGCAGCATCTCTCTTTTCCTGTCGCCGCTGTTGCAGCATGTGCTCAGAGAAGCTGGTGCTCCTCTCTCTCGATTGCCTGCCTCCCTCACTCTGTCTCACCTGCAGGCCCAGCAGAGGCTCTGCCCAGGCCTTTCCTGTGCCATGCTCTCCTACGAGTCCAGTCAGGGCTCATTCAGCAACCTTTGCCATGGTCTGAAATAGATGATACAGATCATCTTTACCCCAGTCTGTGGGAATGAGACTTTCCATGTGGTGTCAGTCAAATATTGTAGCAGTCCTGTGTTCTGTGACTAACAGCATCAAGGGACAGATGACACTGGACAGATGGTTATGGATAAAATTAAATTCTGCTGCACATTTATCACTCTGAAATACAGATTTTTGGCAACATTTTATCAAAACCCTTTAAATGTCCAGCTCTTTTGTCAAAAGAAATTCTTACTCAGAAATGTTTGATTGTTTCCTACCTAGTTTCCTTTCCTAGTTTTATTTTCATTCTTTGATACATGCATCCAGATGTGTAAATGAACCTCCACAGGCTCATTAATAATTACAGGGCCTGTCTATCTGTCAGTTGCATGTACTGGTTGTTAATCAGCAAATTACTGAAGTTGAGAAAGATATGAAACAAGTTTTATATGCAACTGCCAAAATCAGACTTAGCATCAGTTCCAGGTTTTTTTTCCTTAGGACTGATCTTCTTGCTTGTCTTGATGCTAATGAGACTAGGCTGTATATGCTTTAAAAATAGGAGTTTCTTTGAATTCTGGACAAACATTCATTCATCCCAGACCATGGGGTTTTTTGTTGTTTTTTTTTTTTTAATGAGAGCTGAATCTGTATATCCACTTGTTATTTTTGATTACATTTTTTCTTGCTTTTGAAAAGTGGTTTAGAATATGTATTCTCCATCTCAAGAAATCTTTGTCTGAAGTCTAAATTCAAATAAATCATTGAATTTTCAATGCTTAAATTACCCACAGTTTTTCTTCGATTACTGAGTATTGAAAAAGTCCTTTAGTTGTTACTAGGTTTCCAGTTTCTTGTGTGCTATTTTCTTTATACACTTCCAGTTTCAGAAGGATAACTGCTTAAGATCTTGAAACTGGTTATTTATTACTTTTTTTGTTCTTGTTGTTTTGTTTGTTTGCTTTGTTTTTGTTTTCTGCAGAAAGCTTTAGTACTTTTTTCCTTGTTGGACCTGTTTTCTTTACCACCTTATTCATAAATTAAGCAGTTAGATATAGCTTTCTTCTTGGTTTTGGCAGAGTAACACAACAGTTTAATAGGACAAAAAAAACCCCCAAAAACACAAGTATTCTGTGCAAAAGCTTGAAAAAAAATGAATGTGGTGGACCTGTATCAGTCTAAAGAGAAAGGATAGTAAGAGCAGGATGAATCAAAATCTGCTTTTCTATTAAAGAAAAAAGAAAGGTGATACCTTTATATTGTTCTTACTTAGTTATTCTAGGTAAGAAAATGGGTCAGGTTTATTTATTATGCATATAGTTTTTTGTTCACCTTTTGATATAAAACCAGGAATATTTATTAATCAGCTGAAGCTCCACCAGGGTAAGATGCATGGTATCAGCAATAGAAATAATCACATTAATTTTCTGATAATCTGTTTCTTAAATAATCTCCAAAGGGAATGTTGTGGGTTTTTTCCAGCTATTGCTAAAATGGTTTAGTTTGAAGTGTGAAATTTATGCTTTCTTGTTTGACTGGTAGGAAACTTCTTTAAGCCTAGGAGCATCTTTATATTCTGAGGTTTTATATTCTTAAGCCATTTACTCAAAGATACTATCTAAATCAAAGTAAAACTAGACAATTTTTCTCATAGTTGGAACCTTGGCGATTTAGTGGGTTACATTTTTTATCAGAACATATTTAACCATGTGTCTCTATTAGCATTTGTTACAGTTTTTAAGAAGGCAATTTTTATTCTGACATGACATTCTGGAAGTTCATTTTTCAAACGTGCAATACAGAATTCAAATATTTGTGCCTGATGTTTTGAGAGGTGCATGAGAATGACAACAATCAATCATATCTAATTAACTAATTATATACTGAGCTTGCAGTAATTAAATAAGATATTAGTGCTAACTGATTAAGATCACAGATATTGTGAGCCAGCTGTTAATCACTTTTCTTGCAAGGCTAATTTCATTAACAGAAATGTATCCCTAAGGCTATTTTGACTGTTGAATAGGTTATGATGTAAGCAACAAAATAGAATTTCAAATTTTGTATTTTGACAGCATCTTTTCAAGCTTCTGTTACCTTGAGTATGGCCCTTGAATATTTAGGAAAAACTGTTCTGAGTTTTTAGATACTGATATTGCCATGCTGCAGTTAAAATCTTCTAAAAGCTTGTAAAGCTAATACAACTTTTACAAGTATGTGTATTGAAGTGTCAGTCTGTAATATTGTTATTAATAAATGCAGATGTAAAAAAAAAGAAGAATATTTATGAAAATGGAAATATTGAAGGTGCATATTTCATATGTAATCAGTGCTTTTGGGAAAAATTCACTCAAACATATCCTAAGTATCTAGTTTTAACCATCTTTATTTCTGATGCTTATTCTTATGAAAGAGTACATTTAAAATTTACAGTACATTTTAATTCAGTATCTTTAGTCTTAATTGACTTGCACAAGAATCAATGGTGTCCATCAGATAATATTCCACTGGCTTTGTTGTGAGTGTGAATCACATTTTTGAAAGGAGTTATCAGAAATTTGTGCTTTTATTCACTGAGAACAATTGTGAGCTATGAAATGGAGTTATGGCTCTAATAAAAATGCACGATCTAATATCAATCTTGAAAAATGGTATGACAAACATAAGTACTCTTACTGAGGCTATAAAGCAGTTGTGGTTTTTTTTTTTCTGTAATTTCCTGTGCATTTGGCTTGTGGGTGTGCTTGTTTTGAGTAGGAGCTGAAAGTGGCTGTGTATGTTTCAAGTACATCAAAAAAGTTGGGTAGCTATTGGGTCAGTTTGATTGTATATTATTCTAGTTTAAAAGTTGGGGAATTTTGTTGATCTTGTGATACTGAAAAGAATTTAGTGTTTAAAATTAACATTGGCAGTTTCTTTCCAGCTTGAATGAAATTCATACTTAACTTGGTTTTATCTTAATTTGAGGTATTTCCCTTCAAGCTACTTCAAAATATTTCCCTTCAGACATGAGCAGTAGTGTAAGGGCTGGACCACTGGGGCAGCCACAAGTTTCATCATCTGCAGCAGTGCTGGTGTTGGTGCTGTTTCCCAGGTGCAGGGCTCCTCCTTAGGGAAGGGAGGCAGAAGCAGCTGCTGCTGGACTACGTGTGGGGCTTTGTGTGGAGGGTGTGGAAGGGGAGTTGTGGCCCCTGCCATGACTGTAGGGGTGTCCTGGCCTTTGGACTCTGAGATGGAGTGAGCAGGACTGCTGGGCCTAATGAATGTGAGGGCATTGCTGCATCCTTCTGCACACGGGAATTGGATGGTCGTGATAATGCTGAGAGTGGGCTGATGCTGCTGTCATCCAGATATTTTCTGTATCATCTTCTGACATTTTTACCTATAGTGGCAATAAGTATGATGGTTTTTTTTCCAGAATTTTTTTAAATTAACATGTTTTTTATTCATTTATGTCTTAAAGAATCAGTTTTGTTATTAACATTGTTACTGCTCTAATTAGTTTTAGTGTAAGGAAATAAATACATTTGTTTGCTACCTTGTTGCCATAGCCTCCATCTAGATGGGTGAGTGGAGAACTGCCTTGATGCTCAGAGTGGGGATAGTGGTTAATGGGGTATCCTCAGTCTGGATTCCTGTGGCAAGTGGTGTTCTTCAGATGTCTATCCTGGGACCTATCTTCTTTAACTTTTTTGTCAGTGACCTGGAAGAGGGCACAGAGGGCTTGGTTTTCAGGTTTCCTGATGACACCAAACTGGAGGGTATAGTCACTGTACCATTGACAGACACCTAGGCAGGCTAACAAACAGACTGACAAGATAGACAGATTCAAGAAATTAATGAACTAAACTCATAAAATCCAACAAGTGCCACATTATGCACCTGAGGAAGAGTGATACAGACTGGAGCCTGCCTGTCTGGGGAGCAGCTCATACAAAGAGTCTTGGGGAGTCCTGATGGGTAGTGAGTTATACCTGAGCCAGCAGTGGCCCTGGCAGCAGAGAAGCTAACATTAGCCTGAGCTGTATAAGGAGGGGCACAACCAGGATCAAGGGAATTATCCCTCTCTACCCCGTGCTCATTAGACTGTGTCTAGAATACTGTGTGCGATTTAGATTCCCCCAGTACAAAAAAGACATTGATAATACAGAGAAAGTTCATTGCAGAGCCACCAAGCTGACTGGGTCTGGAAGAACTTTCCCTGTGAGGGAGCTGGGCTTGTTCAGCCTGGACATGGCTTCATCAGGACCTAAACACAGCCTTTCCATGTCAACGAGGAGATCAAGAAGATGGAACCAGGCTCTTTGTAATGGTATCTGGGTGGACAGGAGACTTGAAATGGAACTGAATGAAAAGCCTTTCCTGATGAGGAGAGTGAAGCAGTAGATCTGCTTTCCCAGCAGTGTGGAGCAGCCTCCATCCTTAGAGGCTTTCAGCTGCTCACTGAATTGCCTTGCTTGGAGGCTGGGCTTCATACCTTTCCAGATCCCTTCCTACATGTTGCAGTAAAATGATGTTTTCTCTCCTAATACAGGAGTCTTGAACTACTCTGAGATATGGGACAAATCCATACCATTTTGTTCTCCTCAACATTTTTCAAGATGCTTCTTCTGACTTGTTTACAGAACCCCTCGCCCTCATGGTATCGGGGAACCATAACCTATCCTCCAAATAGTCTGTTTATGGGCTTCATTATCATTATTGTCAGAATTTCGTAAAGAAAGAACTATTGAGGTTAAGTTTTTTTGTCTGCATTTGTGAAATAGTGTCATTAGATGTAAAAGTTGTGTGTTAAAGCTGAGAATAAGGACAACTCCATGTGTAATTACAGGAAAAAACGTACCTGGTAAGGGAGCTCTGTATAACTGATTTCAGCAAGTTATAATTGATTTCTGTCTGCTTTTAGTTTTACTGAATGGTTCTTTTTGTGTGTTTGTGGTGCTAATGGAATCACTGATTCTCTGTGTTCCACAGATGTGTTACCACTTTCACTGTCTACTGCCTTATCCATTTGTCCCATGTTGGTCCATTGAAAAGTGTGTATTTGTGTTCTTACTAAAGTCCCCTTAAGCCTGGAATGATCTTTTCATCATGAAAGACATGGACACATTTCTTCTTAGGCTATAGCCATCTTTTAGATTAAGTGCTATGAAAATTATGATTATTTACAAAGATTGTTGTAATGTCACTCATCCATTCTCAAGGCCCCTGAGTGATAAACTTCTTCAGGCCTTAATAGTTATTTTTCACCCATCCTATGGCAATTGCAAGTTGTTCAGTCCAGGTGCCCTTGTAAAGCCAGTAAGGTCTTCTCCTGGATGCAGAAGTTCAGTCATATGCAAGAAGTCACATAATTTTAAATACTAGTGTGAAATAGATCTAAAGGAGATTTTCTTTTCCAGGATTTTGCTTTGTGAAAGGATTAATACCAGTACTATTTGGGCAGATGTTTTTTCAGTTTTCTCTCAGAATCCCCTAGCAATGGATGTCCATCATTTATCCAAGCAATCTGTTCAAGGACTACTGTTTCCTCGTAACTGAAATATGTTCAAAGGAGATCTCTAATTTTTTTTTCCTGATTCTTCTATTTGTAATAGATTTTTAAGTACTTAAACTGCCACTGTGTTCTCTTCTATGCTGTCTTTAAACTAAATAACCTGACTTTGTTTTGAATTACTTACACATCCTATTTTACAGATCTCTGTCCACTTTTAATCTTTTTTTTGTTTTGTTTTTCTCATGAACCTTTTCAGCTCATTACCTCTTTGATGTAGTGTAGCCATGATACAACACTGACATAATACTGTATAAAAGGAAACAATATGCTGAGATATATTAAATGCAACACTGGTGATGGATTACTTCATGGGCATAAAATTTTGTTCCCTCACATTCAGCAGTGTTTAAGAAACTTTCTCTACTACCCAGCTAAAGAACTGTACTTTTGTTTGTATTTTAGGTATTGTCTTGTAAGAATGAGAAAAAAAAAATCAGTGGGAAAGAATGTGAAGAAAGCACGTGTTTGCCTTTATTGCAACAACAAAATATTGATGCCCATATTTTTGTGC
The DNA here is from genome assembly GCA_013400775.1 of Chaetops frenatus. Lineage (NCBI taxonomy): Eukaryota > Metazoa > Chordata > Aves > Passeriformes > Picathartidae > Chaetops > Chaetops frenatus. The sequence continues at coordinate 9,386 of VZTR01027478.1, read as the reverse complement.
CGATCCTCAGTGCTACATACTTGTTTCCATTCTTTAAGAAATGGTGAAGAAAAGCTTTTCTTCTTCCATACAGATGACTGTTCTTCCTATAGTGTAGCACCTTGCATTTTTTTCCTTTATATTTAATCCTATTTTAAACCTTTTTATGTTAGTCAAGGATATTTTAAATTTGAATTTCTCTAAGAAAGTATCTTTCTCTTTTGATCATGATAGGAAATGTGGTGTAGAAAACATCAAACCAGTTGTGACAGAGAGTAGGTGTGAGCCTGCTGTAACTTAGTGCTCAGGGCACTATGTAGGGCTGCCTGAAGTTCTCTTTCGTCCTAATCTTAAATGATGTAGGATAAAAATCAGTGACTACAGTTCTTATGTTTCCTCAGCAGGTGTTCCAACCATAAGTATACTTCAAATATGTAATTTCAACAGAGTTAATTTCATTTTAAGAAATGAAATTGGATTAGAGAATTGTGTCACTAGATCTGTGAGGCGTAAATGTTGCTGATAAATATTATGGAAATATAATGTGGTGAAAAGAAGTTCAAATATAATGCTTAAAGAATTTGATTTAAAAATAAAGAAAGATCATTTATGAATGAATTTTAGGAGATAAAAATTGAACTGCAGTGCCCTTGAAGCTATGCATATATTTATTAAGGCCTAAGATCAGAAAATGGTGTTTTCTGCTGGAGAACCAATGTAACTCAGTGCAGAGGGATTTTTTTGCAAGCTATTTCAAAATAAAACATATGGCAGTGAGGATAAGTATTTTATGCCAGTAAGACTGAAGGTTGTTGTAGAGATGCCTGCTTTGAAACAGAATTTTCAGCTGTGAGCTTTAGACTGCAGATACAGCACATTGAAAGAGTCATGGTACTTTGAGTAGGGTCCCAAAACATCATGCTGAACAAGGAGTGCTTTAAGGGAGTACACTGGCTAGGGACTTTCTTAAGTAGTCAACAATAAAACTGATGAAAGGATTCATCTGCTGTTCTATCTCCCTCTAGAGAGGAAGGTTTTCTGTGGTATTGACAGGTTTTGAGCTGGTTTGAAAAAGTCAGTTTCAGTGGTTTTTTTTTCAAAAGCAGAGCAGTGCTTATGCTTTCTTAAAAGTCACAGCTGTTGTGATGCTTGTACTACTGATCTCCTATTCTCTTCCTCCCACCACGTAAAGAACATGCACATGATCACCCACACCCTCCTCTTCCTGAAGCCAGTGTCTAGAAAACTGTCAGAGATATGAAAATCAACATTTAACTTCTTCTTCTGTCCAAGTGGATTTAAATTTGTATTCCTCTACCTCTCAATGTAAGCAGTGAAATCCTATTGAGATGCAATCCCCTATGAGCTTTCTGCATGGTTTTTATCACAAAACATGTGATCTCTAACAATACTGTATCATTTTGGAGAGTTATTTTGACTTTTCAGTCCTCAGTTTTTGATACCAGTTACCTAGAACAGCTACTGTATAGACAGTTTTTAAATGAGAAGTCGAGATGAACATAGAGTAGTTAAAATGTGAGATACACATATACATGCAAAGACTAAGCTCTCATTTAAAGATTTTTATTTGAAGAAATCCTTTGTCTGAACTGTTATGTATGCCATCTGTTTAACACAGAGAACAAGGGAATGTGCTGAACTCTGATTCAAAGCCATTTATAATGGTCTAAAAAAAGCTGACTTGAAAGGCTGAGAGAAATCCAGATTAATCTTATTGATTCTGAAAGCAAATAAGGTATTGCTGTGCGTCATTTTGGATCACATCAGGAGTTAGATGAAGTGTAATGTAGGTGTTGGATTTTAATAGTAATAGATGAGCTTCAGTGGAACTTCAGTTGAAACAGTGTGATGGAAAATGTTAAACTAATAGGTTACTCTGCATATTTCATTTGTTACCTGATCATCTGTTGCAAATGAAAGTTCAGAGTTTTTTTCATTGTGTTTCTTCTAAACATCTGTAACAATTCCTAGCCAGAGAATTGTTCTGGGTGTAAGCTGTATAAAGCATGTTCCTGAGCTCTGTTCTTCCAGTGCTTCTGTAAAGCATGCTATGGTACACAGCAAAAATAACGTGGTCATGAGTCCATGTGGGACAGTGAGGCACAACATCTGAACAGCAGCAAAATTCAGGGACAGTGGTTTTTCAAGGCTGTACTTTTACTGTTTGGAAATAGTTCCTGCTTGGCAGCATGGCTTTTAGGAAGATGGTACTGGCGTAGTTTTCATATGTTATCATTCACAAAAATGTATTGATAAGACAGTCACACATGCTGAAAATGTGAAAAGATTCAAAATCTTGGAAAAATAAAGAAATTATGGAATCCAAACAAGTGAGAATGATTAAGGCTTTATACCATGACTGAACTTATTTTCGCTTAGACATACCCAGCAAACACTGAATAGATTTGTCTGCCCACAATTAGACACTTATGTTTGAGTTGTTATTTATATTTACGTTATAACTCAAAGTAGAGAGCTATGACTCACTTGTTCCCTTCTAGATAGATGTATAAAAAAGATCAGATAGAATCAGGCTTCAGAGGTGTCTGTTGCTCACTGCTGCCAGGACAGATTCTAAACAGCTGTCTTAGATGTGGGTTTTTCTTACAAAAACAGGCTGAGAGAACTGGGGTTTTTCAGTCTGGGAAAGAAAAGGCTCCAGGAAGACCTTAGAGCAGCCTGCCAAAATATAAAGGGTGCTTTCAAGAGAGCCGGTGGGGGAGTTTGTACAAGGGTGTGTAGTAATGGGACAGGGCAGAATAGCTTTAAACTGAAAGAGCATAGGTTTAAGTTACATATTAGAAAGAAAATCTTCACTATGAGGGTAGTGAGGCACTTGAACAGGTTGCTTAGAGAAGTTCTGAATGTCCCATTCCTGGAAGTGCTCAAGGCCAGGTTGGACAGGGCTTTGAGCAACCTGGTTTAGTGGAAGGTGTTCTTCTAAGGTGTTGGAAGTAGATGATCTTTAAGAACCCTCCCAGCCCAAGCTTCGTCTGTGATTTCTGCACTGTAAATCTTTTGTGACATCCATTACAAGCTGAAGATACCTACATGTGGATGTCTGCTGACATGACCAATGTTTGTATCTCATTATAAACATGGAAATCTGGTCTTGCCTCCAGCTAGGAAAAGGACCTGGATATCCTAAAAAGCCTATGTCAGCTCTACATGCTGAGAGGTCCTAGGATATCTCAATGTCTTAAATTGCAGAAGTGACCTACATGGGTAAAATTGCTTTGAGCCCTGGGATAGCCCACCTACATGAAAAATTCACCTGAGCAACTGCTGTGTATATAATTCAGAATAAATTTTAATGCTTGTCTAGGCTGCATTTTCTATTTCTGCTATAAGGGTGGTTTTGACACTCAGTTGCAGCATAGAGCTACACCAAATTTAAGTGCCTTAAGTTTAAGCTGACTCTTTTTTTGAAGATCAAGAGGTTTTATTGACAATCACCACAGACTTTTCTCCCTAATTTTATATAAATGGAAATATTATTAAGCTAATGCTTCATGTTTAATTTTATTTTAAAATCCCTCAAGCTTTCATTCAGTAGACAGGACGTTCCTTCTTTAATTCTAGTACTCTGTTTTTTATACAGACTACTATTTAAGAAAACAGAGATGAACAACTTGATTTAAAATCTTCTTTGAAAAACAAACACTGCAGCTAAAAGTTAAATCATGCTCGATTTTTCTTGCATGAAGTGCAGTGCTATGATGATGCTGTAATATACATTATAAATCAATAAATAAATAATACTTTTAAATATGATCACTCATTTCAGAACAGGTGTTTTGTCTTCTGTGCAGTGGATGTAAAGATCTGAAATTCCATTTGTCTGCATATTTTAACAAATAACTGTAAGCAGTCCTAATACCACAGTTTTTGTTTAAGGAAATATCTGACTGAATATTAGTGAAGAAAATTAAGTAAATAAACCAGAAACTAAAATAAAGTTTCTTTTTTACTACTCATGGAGAAAACATTGTTTATATCAAATAGTTGACTATCCTATAGAGTTTACTAGTTATTAGTCCAGTGATGATGTAACTGAAGAAATGTATGTTCATCTTATCCTAAACAAAATAAATTCTGTAATGATTGTGTTTAATTACATGTTTTATAACATGAAAACATAGTTTTCTGCTGTAACAGAACTCTGTATCTTAATGACAAATTTATGAAGGGTACAGTTCTTTTTCTGAAAGCGTGGAAGGAACATTTTTAAGACAGGAACAATATTTCACTTCCCCACTTCTTGCTAAAAGTGGAAAATGTGTTCATATACATTTATACATACCTATCTGTTTCTAATACATTTTCATAACTCTTTGTATAAATTAAGAGTTTATTAATTGGTAGCACTACTTTGTGGAACAGTGCAATGAAGAGATGTGGTAATTTTTTTTTTCTCTTTGCATATTAATGTCTACTTCAAAGACCACTTAGCCTGTATTTTCCAGTACAAAAAAGGCTTTTTATGTCTAATCCATTTGAAGACTGAAAAGCAGATCAGTTTTCCAGTTTCTGTAAATAATGCCCATTTGTATGAGCTTTGTATTTATTGAACAGAATAGAGCTTGTTATTCACCAATATGAAATGTTCATATTCTTAAATATTTGTGTATGCCTTGCTTTTTTGCAGACTAAAACTGGTATTGCATTGTTTTATGATGAAGTATCTGAAAATGCTTATGACATCCGACTGAAGCTTACAAAAGAGGTATTAACAATTCAAAAACAAGATGTCGTCTGTGTTAGTGGAAGTGATCACAGTGCAAATGTAAGTGCTTCTATATCTCTGTGCTTTTGACTGCACACTTTAATGTCTCCTGCAGAGGTCACCTTATTGTATTGGAGTGCAAGAGAATTTTTGGGTAATGGAAATATGTGTAATTATCAGTTGTTGGGTCTTCTGTGCATACTGGTCATAGGTGTAAAAACTGCGTTTTTGACCAGTGCTATACATACTTTATTATGACATTTATTGTAAGAGCCTGAATGAGAGATGTGGGACTCCAGGCGGCTCTTCAAAATGCAGTTTATTCAGTCCGAGATGTTCAGGGTTGTGGGTGACAGAGCCTGTGCCTACAGCTGTCAGCTCCAGCTGCAGGCAGGCCTGGAGACCCTTTGGTTTTGGTTACAATACATTATATACTTTTCTTTGCTGAGCATCTTAACACAGTAGAACCAATCTATACCTTAACTTTTATCTGTAGCCTATCACAACTACTATAATTTCCATATTAATGTTAGTATTCTCCAATCACTAAAAGTTAGTACGTTACAGTTTAAGCTAGAAGTTATTTTTCAGTTTCCTTGCAGTGGAAAATTCTGAGACCTTTTTTCTACTTACTACATTTGCTGGCTTATTTGCCTGGGCTATCTTTCTGCTTGGTAAAAACATCATCTTGTTTGAGGTGGGTTTATCCTTTGTTCTAAGTCATAAAAACCCCTTCTAACTAACATACCCTTTACCTCCTTGGTTATCCATTAAGACTGGCTCAGCAATTCCTTTATTCTATATCAAACCTTGCTTCCATCTCTATTCCTTCTTCAGAATCTACATTTGAAAATCTTTCTGCTAAGCATGCATATCCGTGAGACTTTCTTGTCATACTTTCATCCTTCCCAACAATTTATAATCTTAACAGAAGCAAAAATAAATACCAAAATTTGGTTTCTAAATACCAAAATTAAAGCATTCTTCCACCAAATATTGCTGGGCCAATAAATTAAGGGAGAAAAGGAGAAAGTACTTCCCAGCGAAAGCATTGGAAGAGTAAACTTATACACCAAAGTTTTCTTCATTTGTGTATCAGACAGGATGTCTGTTCCAGGGCACTGAGCTGACTGAGAGAACACTTGACAGGCACTTATTTCACTGGAATTCTTCTTCAGGCACAGATGGAGCTTAATCAGTGCCAGCACATATGTGGTGCTTTATTTAACCAAAATTCAGTTACGCTGCATTTTCAAAGCCTGTGGTGCCTCTAAGTTATACAGACATCTTCTGTGTGATCATTTGATAACGTCACTAGATAAACTGGTGGCATTTTGCATAAGCAGTACAGCAAGGGTGGCTAGGTTATAAACATCCCTAAGTAGTGAATTTCATTTCCTCATATAAACAGTGTTCTTGATTTTGGAATACCTATACTTAATTTTACTGACTAAAATCAATTTCATGAACTTCACTCATGTTTCTTAGAGTGCAAAATTCATGGCAGCCTCCTCAGAGAGGGGCTGAGGGAGAATGTTTCTGTCTGCTTGCTATATTGCATGTGTCATGTAAATTTAAAATCTGGCACTTGGGGACATCAAGTGAGTTTGTGGTACTCTGCTAAGAATTAGAAGCAAAAGAAGTATATAAGGGATATCTCTGTGTGTGTATGTGCATATGTTAGAGAGAGAGAGAATCTGCCTATATAATTTGTAAATATTTCATTCCTGCTGCAGTATGTATTTATATAAATTTTTTGGTATCACACATAAAATAATTTGAAATAGCTTTTAGCAGTTCAAAACATTATGCACTAGTCCATGGAATTCTGTGGAACATGACTTGCTCTTTAAAATGTTCAAAAAGGTTGATCAGTGACAGGCATGTCCACTTCTGGTTGGTTTGCTGAGATAAGCATAAGCCTCATTCATCAGCTTTGCATATCCTTTCTGCTTCACTGAGAAGCACGAAAAAACACGGCTTTTTTTTTTTTTTACCAGGCATTGCTGGTAATACTGATAAGTTGTATGCAAACTAGTTGCAAGAGTCATAGTAAAATATGATGGGATTTCAGTATTTAGTGTCTGTGCATATAATTATACATGATTGCTGTGGGCTCAATGGTGTTTAAATGCCTTGTGTATGATTCTCATAAAAAAAGAATCAAAATTCTGTCCTATATAGTCCTAGGTTACTTCTTGGTTGAACCAATACAAGCGAGTTGCATCTGAGAAAATACTGTATCAAATCTGTGCATGTGCTGATCAACACCCAAACTACAGCCAAAAAACCCCTCACCCAACATCCCCAAACTCCAACCTAAAGCAGTACAAAAAACTACCCCATACAACGGAAGTCTGCCTCTTCCTTTTAGTATCAAGATTTGGGTTGATTTTGATGCCTTTTACTCCTACATTTTATGGGTACCCTAAATAATATTTTGTGATGGAACACAGGGCAGGGAGATAAGCTTTGATAATATTTAAGTAATTGAATTTTGAAATAAATTCTGGAAAGTAATAGAGCTTGCAGGGGAGGCGTAGCTGGGACATGCAGCCTCTGCATACAAAAGGAGTCCAAGTTGCTTGGTTGTATTTCATCACCAGTAGTGATCACAGTAATGAGTAGAGCCTAGAAAGAAGTGATTCCCAGGACTGTGGCAAAGAGAGACAGTTTTTCTTGGTTGTAGATGTAGTGTTAATGTGTAAAAGTAAGTGAATTGAAAGTATAATTCAGATGGTAATTTAGGTTAGAGTTGCAAAGTATTACATGGCTCTAGGTGTGACACCCATTCAAAAGGGATTTCTCCTACCTCACAGTATTGAGAAATAAGAGTGGGCAGTCCTGCTGAGCTGCCCTTTCCTGGAAAACATTGATCCTTATTTTTCCTAAATTTTTGATCCTTATTTTTCCTGGAAAAATGATCCATATTTTTCCTAAATTTTCTCACTGAAGACTCTGAAAACTAGATTTTAAGGGTTGGATCTGTTTTTCTGTGTCCCTTACAAGATCTCCCCAAGGTCCCATTACACTTTCTGAAAGTGTTATCTGCAGTCCTCACAGGATTCTGTTGTCAAACTCTAATAAGAAAAATTAATTAGACTGTCTTCATGACCATATTTACTTTTTCTGTATAATACTTTGGACCATAAAAAACCCTCTGGACAACAGCATTTAATGTGAAGGCAAATTGAGTGTAACATGAAGATAAACACTGTAGTTTTTAACCATATATAAATTTCTTGTATATAGGAGCTCAAAAGCAGAATTTGAAATCAGGCTGAAATAGCTGGTAGTTCTCTAGCACTGATTTTGGTAAGTTTTACAATTACAGTTACATGACAGAAATTCCAGGGATAAATGCTTTACATTTCAAGTGGTTAAAGAGAATAGTTTTCATCCCTGTTCTGTATGATTCAAAATATTAATAGAAAACTGTAACCTGAAAGTCAATGCTATAGCAGTCATAAATGATCACATTGTCTTACTGATTTATTCTCCTTTCTCTGTATTTTTTCATTCTCAGGTACTCATAGTTAATCTTTATCTTACACATGGCCATTCATCAAACTAGTTCATTTGCAACAAAAGTAGAAATAACTTTTGCCTTCTTTTTGTACTCATCTCAAATGCATGGGAGGGAAAAAAAAATCCTGGGTTTAGAGTGACTTTTCTTCTTAGGTGGGATGTTTAAGTGGAAAATTACTGAAAAAGAAAGTTCTGTTTCTACTTGTGGTAATACTTTTTTCTCCAGCCACTTACACGGGACAGCATTTGTGGGATGCATTTGCTTCCATCCTCCCTTTTACTGACAGGTTCATTAATCCTGAGGAACACTGAGGACAAGATTTGCAGCTGTGCATATTTCGTTTTGCTAGTCTGGTGTAGTTTTGAATGCTACACTGAGGACTGGCAAAGACATCAGTGATCACTAGAGCTACTGTGATGAGTAGGACTTTCAGCAATAGAGATTATACCCAGGGATAAAAGACTCTTACTATAAAATACCTTTTACTACCATCATCTAGGTCTATTCCTGTTTCATATTTTGTCATCTGCCATTCATTTAAGTGCTACTTTTTAAGCATTGAGAAAGCTTCACCTTTGATGAGACATTTTATAGGTCGCTTACTCTAATTTAATGACAGTTCAGCCCATTTCACTACTTCGTGCAATCTTGGACTTGGATGAGAGAGTAATGAGAAAAAAACATGTTTTTTGAAATTCAAGGTTGTATATAGAAAAAATAATGTAAAATCAGCTGCTTTTCTTTTTTTCGGTATTCAGTTTTTTTCACAGTAGACAAGCTGCCTTTAAGTATCTCTAAAAATTCTTCTGGATTTGGAGCTAATTAGGGAAGCAATATTTTGCAGTGCTTTTTATATAATATTACATTTATAAAAATAATTTTCTATATAAGAATTTATAAATATTTATATAATTTGTATTTATGTGCTGAACATGCAATTGTTCTGTCAAAGCACATTTCAGATCTTCAGACTTGGCAAATTCAGGTGTTCTAAGCAACTCCTCACGACTTGGTGTTACATTTGGGGTGTTCTGATATTTAGGATAATGTATGGATGCATCAGAATCACAGTGGTGCAGCTGCCTTCTATGTGAGGCAACACTTGGAGTGTATCAGGCTCTGTCTTGGGGT